>ML688418.1:702647-719315 GCA_007922175.1 Pelusios castaneus
TTTCTTTCTTTCTTTCTTTCTTTCTTTCTTTCTTTCTTTCTTTCTTTGCTTCCTTCCTTTCTCTTCCTTCTCTTCTTTCCTTCCCCTTTCTTCTTTTCTTCTTTTTCTTCCTTCTTTCTCTCCCTTTCTCTTCCTTCCTTCTTTCTCTCCCTTCCTTCTCTCTTTTTTCTTTCTCCCTTTTTCTTTCCTTCTTTCTCTCCTTTGCTTTCCTTTTTCTTTCCTTCTTTCTCTTCTTTGCCTTCCTTCTTTTTTCCTTCTGTCTTCCTTTTTCTTTCCTTCTTTTTTCTTTCTTTCTCTTCTTTCCTTCCTCTTCCTTCTTTCCTCTTCTTTCCTTCTCTTTCTTTTTCTCTTCCTTCCTTTTTCTCTCTCTCTTCCTTTCTTCTCTCTTTTTCTCTTCCTTCCTTCCTCCCTTCTTTTTTGCCTTCCTTTTTAAAAAAAAACTTTTAAAAAATTAATTTTAAATAAAAACCTTTCTAAAAATTAAATTTCAATTCAAAATTCATTCAAATTCAATTAAACACAATTAATTAATTCTATTTACAATTACTTTAACTTCAATGAATGCCTATAATTTCTGTCGTGTGAGTTTGCACAAAAATTTTATTCAGAAAAAGTTTTGCACATGGCTTGAAAATTTTGCACACAAGCCGCCAAACCTTAGAGGGAACATTGGTGACCAGATGTCATGATTTTATAGGACCAGTCCCAATATTTGGGGCTTTGTTGTATATAACAGTGGTTTTCAAACTTTTTTTCCTCGGGACCCAGTTGAAAAAAAATCATTTATGCCCGTGACCCAACAATTACATCTGTGAGCAACACATTCCAGTTTTTTGGCAGCAGCAGTGGGGGGTGCCACAACCCAGTGCCTGAGGGTCTGCGACCTAGTACTGGGTCCCGACCCTAAGTTTGAAAACCACTAGTATTTAAGATCATATTAACAATCACCCACTTTTCATTCATTCACCCTGGTTAGTGTCTTCGCACTCTTCTCTGGCCAGCCCACTCCCAAGAGGCCCCTGGTTCCCCACCCGAAAAGCCTCTTTCTAGAGTAAATGCAGTTTTTCTGCTTTTCCAGTTTTCACCTAATTTAATAGGGTTTTTTTCCCCCCCAGAAAAATGAATAGAGTTTCAACTAAACCACATGGGAAGACAGAAAGGGAAGCACTGAACTTGGTTATAACAGGTTGGGTGTCCAGCTTGGGCTACAAAAGCAGCCAAGTGGAAGCTATTGCTTTGTTACCACGTGAAAAAAAGCCTCACAGACTAACAGAAACCAAAACCTTGGTTGCCTCATGTTCCTCGAGTTTTCTTGGGTAGATCAGAGGAAAATACATTGTAATAAATTCATGGCATTTGTGTGTTCATTTGTGGTTCTCTGGGTGCTACCCCTATGCAGGGACCATCTTTAACTTTTGGCAATAGTGAGGATAGCACTCAGATCCTCCTGCTGCAAAAACCAAACCATCTCCAGGGCCTTGCACTTGAGCTAAGTAAGAGGGACAGGCCCTATGACACACACTTGTAATTCTGTTGCCAGGAGGGCTCTGTGGCTATTCAGACACTAAGAAGCCCGTTACAGTGGCCCAACAGGCTGCTTTGGGGGTGATGGTTTCCATCTCGTCTTCAACCACCAGTTTTTTTCTGGATACCAAGAAGCAGAAATGGTCCAACACCACATAACTCCCGCCTTCCGCGCCTCTCCTCAATCACCCAACTAGGGCAGCACTTTGCATCCGGCCTAAGCAGACTCCAGCAGCTAGCGTACTAAATTGCTGCCCGCAGTAGTCACAGCTCACAGGCGCCCTTCGCCCTTCCTAGGCCCATGAGACCCACCAACCACCCATTGCCCACGCGCAGGCGCAATGCCTACACTCGCCCGGCCCCGTGCCCCGCCCACTCCTGACCCTTTCCCCTCAAGCCCCGCCCGTTCCTTCATCGCCAAGGAGCACGCTCATGACAAGAACGGCCCCTCCCCATGGCGCATGCGCCCTCTCTTCTCGTTCATCGCTCGCATTGCACCGGCGTTGCCCTTCCCACCAGAGGCGCATGCGCCCCAGTTTCTAAGCCATCCGCGCCCCGTGCCAACACGCATGCGCGTTGTGCGCCCAGCCGGAGTCTCGCCGGTTACCTTACCTGATCCGGTGGCTTCCCTGCTGGGGATGCGCTGCCCGCGGCCCTGGGGGAGGGGCTGGCCGGGCCCCCGCTGCTGCTGCTGGGCGCCTGAGGGGGCGGAGGCGGGCCCGGCCCGGCATGGAGGTGGAGGAGGCCTTCTCGCTGGTGGGGCAGATGGGGCCCTACCAGGGCTACCTGTGCGTGCTGCTGGCCGTGCTGCTGCAGGTGGGCCGGGCCGCGCCTCGGCCGGGCGGTGGGGGGGGCACGACTCGTGTGGGGGAGGGGCGGGGGCAGCCACGCGCTGGAGTCCGACTTCCACTGCTCAGGGCTCCCCGCGCTCCAGCCAGGGGCTGCTGGTCTAAGGCCTCATCACCCGCCATCGGAGTGCTTTCAGGGCTTTGCACCTTTAGTCTCCAGGTGGCTGGGACAGCCGCTCTTTAAAAACCTCCAATGCCCTCGCCTCTCAAGGGAGTTTTAATGAGAGGTTGGACCTTCAAACCTGACAGTTTCTGGCTAGGGAAGGCTGGACTCAGGTGTCTTAAAAGCACCTGCAGCTGCCTTCCGCTCCTCTCCTCAAGTCACCCAACTAGGCAGCACTTTGCATCCAGCCTAACCAGGCTCCAGTAGCTAGCATGCTAAATTGCTGCCTGCAGCAGTCACAGCTCACCTGCAGTCTGTGCCCAGTCAGTTGCCCCGTGCCTGGATCACCCGCACCCTGCTCCCATGATGTGCTTGATATTGACCTTTTAAACTGGCTTTGGTTGCGGGACTGAGGGTGTGGGTCAGTATTCCCCCAGATAGAGTGGGAGTCTGGGTCTAATCTGCATTGGGAAAGAGGGAGATGGGACAGGGGGAGGGGGATTAGCATTGCTGTGGTATTTTAATTTTTTTTAAGGTAGTTAGTTGAAAGGTACTAGCCTTGCCTCAGGAAAGAACAAACATGCTAGGGAGTGTAGGTCAAAGGCAAGCTGGTAAATGCAGTTGATGATTACAGAAAGTGTGTGTATGCAGCTGGGTTTTTTTGTTTTAAATTCTATGGAAGTTATGACTTTTCTTTAACACCCTTTTTCTCTCACTCATGCATGTTTTCAGAATATAAATTCCTTCCAGTCACAAGCCAGTGTATGAGGTAGTTTTGATATAAAGCTTCATAGCTAAATCTTTTATACAACCAAATGAAACAGCTTGTATTTTTTAGGATCAGATCATAGGATCAGTCTTAAATATTTGAAGTTATTGATGCTTTTCAGGGCAAGGAAGGTGGAACATGCTTTATTTAACACCTTCACTTTTCAAATCTTAAATACCTTCAGTCTTAACCTAGAATGTTACATTTTCATCTTTTCTCCTTCTGATGTGCTGTATCCCCCCTACTTTTGTAATGCGATCTGTGTAGCTTTCTTGTTCACCCTTGTAACGCAATTGTGTGGTTTAATGCAAAGATGGCATGTTTGGTGCTTTTTGAATGCTCATGGTACGCTCTACAGTATTGTTATGGTAACGTGTTTCCTTCAACATCATACATGTGTACAGATATGAAACATGTCCCCAAATGTATTTCACATGGCTCAAGTAGGAGCAGGCAGTCAGAGCTGCAGTGAACACACCTGAGGAAGGTATGCACACCTGGTGAAGTTATGCATAATAGAAAAATGGGTTAGCTAAGAGTCTAACATATTGGCTTGAGGGGCAGATCACCCGTCCTTTCTGGCTAGGGTCGATCACCTGACTTGAGGAGGGAGGGATCAAGGAAGACTGGGTAAAGAGGAAAAAAAGTACTTTAAACTGGATTGAGGTTTTTGATCTGGACATCATCCTGCAAGCCATCTAAAAGAATTATACCTACTCACATGGCAAGGAAGACCTAGCTACAAGACCATCAGTTGCCAAAGCATGATGGTGAACTAGCAATGGACTGGTCAGTGATCTTTAGTTTAGGATGTGAGTTATCTTTTCTTTGATTGTGACAAACTCCTTGACTGATGGATTATCTGATTTTGCAGTGATTTGCTATATACTCACTTAAAATCATGACTTAATCAATAAACTAATGTTTGTTTTATCTAAAGCAGTGTGGATTTTGGAAAGAGTGAAAGTGAGTGCCTGACTTGGAGCAAGGGCTAAGCATATTAGTTTCTTTGTTAAACTGATGGACCGGAATAAATGAGCTTTCAGTGATCAGGAAGGGTCCTGATCCCTGCAAGACGGAAGTTCCCAGGATCGCATCTGGAGGCGCTTTCTGGGGGACCACCCAGTGTGTGGCTAGGGTGAGTGCACTTACACTCCCAGGGACTGATTACACTCAGGAGGCTAGTATGAACTGACCAGGAGTAGGGGGTTCACCTAGCAAGGCAGGGTAAATTGGGGCCCAAAAGTAGGCAATTGGGGAGGCACTGTGGCACACCAGACCATATTGCAGGAGGGGAATGTCACTCTCCTATTTGGCTCCAAGAGGAATAGTTGGGTATATTGCCTCACATTGTCACCCCTTACCATTAAGTCTTTACTGTACCAGTACCATTTAATCTCTTTTCCAGGATTGAATCTTTTTGTGCTAGGAAGGTCAATGTTTAGTGACTGTTTGACAGTACATGTTTCACTTGGTATTTGCTGAGAACAAGTAGGCTTGTGAATTGTTGGTGAGGTGATTCAAATGCCATTGAAGCAATGTTGCAGGTGGTGTTGTATTCTCTGTCTTTAAAGACAGTTGGACTTGATCTCTTGGCGACAGTAAGAGTCAAATGTGTGAGGTTATTTCATTCAAATCTAATGTAAATTCATGAATACTTCATTATAAGGGGTGGTTTCTATGTTTTGAATTAATGAAATGCAGTTATGGTAAAAAGTGCTAGTTGCTTGAATGGTAGGGTACATGGTTGTAGAAGCTCTCAGGATGAAATTCTTCATAGAAATAAATTTAGTTGTTGGGGTATTGTGTGGGTCACTTGCTGAGCCATTACAACTTTCTCGGCTTCCTTTGCATTGCAGAGGAGCTGCACAAAAGGGCGGGCTAATGGATGCATAGACAATCTCTCAAGACTATATGGTGCGAGACCTTTCTAGGACCGTGGAGGGGGCTGAGGTATGAAAAAGGGCACAGAGCGTTTAGCAGTTTGATTTGTTTGAGTGGCATGTGCTGTCTGGAAATAGATTGGGGCTCAAGGCAAATGCTTCTTGAGATAGAGCAGGCTTCGCCCAAAAAGAGTTGCATGTGTTTTGTGATGTTACCCAGAGTGCACTCTGCACTGATGGGCAGCTGTGTCCCCTCAGTTCCGTATCCTGAGGTGCCTTTTACACTGCTTCACCGTGAGAGCCACCACTCCTGGTCTCCACACACAGCTTCCAGCACATAAATCACTCCCAGCTATGCTGTGTGAGTGCTGTAGTGAGCCGCTCATAAATTACACATGCTTGGCAACATCAGCAAACTCCCAGTCCCAGACTTCCCCAGAATGTGCATCTTGTCCTGCCCAGCACTCTAATGACAATACAAGCTCAGATAGAGTCCATCACTTATTAACAGAAAACTGTATGCACAAACATTGTTATCCCAAATGGAGTTTCCCAAACACTTCAATTCTAGCAATGGTTTAGCTCAGTGGTTCCCAAACTGGGGGGCATGAAGAAAATCCAAGGGTGGAGGGGGAGGCTGTGAAATGTTCATAGTGAAAAAATTTTGTGTCAAGAAAACTTATTTGTGGTTATTTTTAATTGTATAATTACAAATTGAATTTTTGTTAAAAGGGGTTGGATTAAGGTAAAAGAGAGGTAAAGGCGTGAGGGTTTCTCAAAAATCAGAAAGGAGGCGTGATGCTGAAAAGTTTGGGAGCATCTGGTTTAGATAAAACAAAGTAAGTTTGTTAACTACAGAAAAATAGATTGAAAGTGACTACAAGTAATGATGTACGTAAGTCAGAATTAGTTACGAGGAAATAAAAGGAAAAATGCAACAAACACCTAACTTAACAAGCTACATTACCACAAAGCAATGGTTTCACCATATATTCCAACAGTCTTACTGGCTGAACCTCTTTCAGTCAGGATCTCTCCCTCCCCCAGTCCGTTGCTGCTTCCTTTGTTGCGTGTTAATGCCATGGATAGAGAACGTGAGGGATAATTTGGGGCATCTGTCCTCTCTTATAGCCCTTTCTTTTGCACAAGAATCATCCCCCACTGATTCCAGGGGGGTAGGCGTGTTAGTCTAGGTCAGCCCAACAAACAGGGAGTCCTGTGGCACTTTTAAAGACTAACAAATTTATTTATCGCATGAGCTTTCCTGGGAGAAATCCCAAATCTTTGTCAGAAGCTTTGTTTGTTTGGATCTCCCAGACTGCGGGGCCAGGAACCTTAAACTGCTTCTCTGTTAAAATGTAGGGTTTTTTCCCTCCCTTCTCACACCTCTTGACCTGCAGAAGAGTGGCCGCTTAATTTGATCTCATTGATGCTTGGCTGAAGCATTGAGTAGCCTTTTGTCTTTCAGGAACTTCCTTGTAACTGCCTTCCAAAACATGATTTTAGTCTTGGTGGCATCATACAGTGGCATCTTACATCTTTGCATACACTGTTGCCACACACATTTATTCAGGGTAATGGCGATCGGCAAGTCGTGAGTTTTCAAATGATACATTACACAGTATGCATTGTACAAAATTGAATCTAGTCTTGTAAAAGGGGTGAACATGAGGGTGTAGACTGTCTCACTGCAGTTTCTGTCTGCACTGCGAAGGGTTTTCTGATATAGCTGTACTGGCAAAGTCTCCTAATGTAGATGCAGCTTATAGCAGCAACAGAATTCTTTTGTTAGTATAGTATATCCCACGTCCCCAAATAAAATATAAGTCAGCAAAGGAACTTTTTTGCTGATATAACTAAAGCCATGTCTGTATGTACAGCGGCACAGCTGTACTGATACAGCTACATCACGGCAGCACATCTGATGAAGACGCCTTATGCCAATGGAGTAGAGCTTCTCTCATAGGCATAAAAAAACCCACCTCCAGGAGCAGCAGAAGCGATGCATACAAGCACTTGTATCAATTAAACTTATGTCGCTCACTGGGGTGGAATATTTTACAACCCTGAATGACGTAAGTTTTGCCAGCATAGGCTGTAGTCTGTGTCTAAGGCCTCGTTTACACTAGCACTTATGCCAGTAAAACTTTTGTTGCTCAGGGGTGTGAGAAAAACACAGCCCTGAACAATACAAGTTTTGCTGGCATAAGAGCATGTATGGACAGTACTCTCCCACCGACACAGCTACTGCCACTTGGTTAGGTGGTTTTATTATGTCAACAGGAGAGCTTTCTTCCATCAACATAACGCCATTACACAAGTGCTCTTAGTGTGGCACAGCTGTACCGATACAGCTGAGCCATTTACATTTTAAGTGAAGACTAGTCCTAAATCTGCACTAGGGCTTTCGCCAGCACAGCCATTTGAGTCATGGCTGGCGGGAAAATGAAACCCATATCCAAAGTAATTATGTCACGAAAAGTTTAAATGTAGACTAGGCTTATGAAAATACCTTATCTCACTGGACACTGGCCTATAAGACCATGAAATCTGTTTCCACCCAGGAAAGGGGCCACACAGTGCTTGGAAATTTTACCAGCTGCCATGCCAGCATGTAAATTGAAGGTCTCCTGGCTATCTAGGAGCTACACTCTGATGAGCCCTTTCTCCTCCACCCCTGAAGTACTACAAATGAGGATGAGTAGGGAGAGAGTGCTACTGTTGCACCCTGCTGTGAGGACCTGAACTCTAATTGGTAAACTTTGTTTTACAAAAGGCTGCAATTTTTGGTGTCCCAAAAAGAGTTTCATTTGTTCTATTTCATTTCTCTTCCCTCCCATCCAAGAAGTGAGAATTTCTAGTTTCTTCTTATTCTCTCCTTGTCTACTGTGTTTTGTTCCTTCTCTGTTCTTCCTTCTTATCAATCATCCACACTTCTGCCACTGTTTATAGAAGCATCCTAGTGAAGTCACCAAGTATCATGCTAATTCACTAAACATGAAACTGACAAGAAAAATGTCAGCGTGGCTGTTGCTTTGGAAATATTTGCCAACTTACCAGATGTTTTCTGTGCATCTCTGAGTAACAGGCAGGTGCTTTTGAAAACAAGACAACCAAAACCACAACTTAAAGGTAACCTAGAAAGGAATTGACAACAGAGTCCTGTTGCACTTTTAAAGACTAACAGATTAGTCTTTAAAAGTGCCACAGGACTCTGTTGTCTTTCTACAATAGACTAACACGGCTACCCCTTTGGAACTAGAAAGGAATTGTTAAAGCAAACCAAAATATTGTTCTTGCTTCCTTTTTACTACTTTATAATGAAGAAGGCATACATTCTTTTTCTTAAATGTTTTTTTTTTCCCTGAGTGTTCAGTTTACATCAACAATATTAGAAATGCCAACGTTATTCTTTCCTGGTTTTGTTGGAATATATCCAGCTTGTCTTGGAGCTTGTTTGTGATAACTGACACCTTGATATCGGGGCAGAGGTATTGTGCTATTGTTGTTAGATATTGACTTAACAAATTAACGTTTTGGAAATTAACTACAGAACTTTAACAAAGTAGATTTCACCAATCAATTATCAAGTGTAAACTCCTCAGGTAATAGCCTTAGCATGGAATCAGAATCTCTTTTTCATACTTGGATCTATCTCATCATCTTGGTACTTTTGTGATAAATGGTCCCGTATATCAAGGCCGTGCCAACATTAGCACTTAAATCAGCAAATCTTTTCTCAGGGTTGTGAAAAAAACACACCACCAAGTGCCATAAGTTTTGCCAGCATAAGCACTCGCGGGGTCAGTGCTCTATTGGTGGGAGATGCTCTCCTGCCGACACAGCTGCCCCTGCTTGTTCAGGTGGTTTTATTACGTCAGCTGGAGAACTCTCTCCTCTCGACACAACATGGCTGCACAAGCACTCTTAAAGTGGCACAGCTATCCCAGTACACTTGTGCCACTGTATGCTTTAAGTGTAGACCAGCCCCAAAAATCACAGCAACGTTCAGGTTACTTCCAGTTCTAAAGGACCACTTGCTTACCTCAGGTCAGTTGCACTTAGATCTCTCACCAAAGATAATGCTTGTAACCAATCTTATAAGAAACTATATAAAGATTTATTAAGTTGGAAAATGATCTTGGAATTATTTATAGCGTTAAAGCAGGCAAAGCAGCTGGTATCTAAACAGCAGAGAGATACCGAATTCCTTTTGTATGGGGCTCTTATCACCCTGCTGCCATTTGCTTTGAGCTGCAAACTCAGCTTATTGGAGGAATCCACATGCAAGGGAAAGGGGGGGAGGAGGCAGAACAACAAATGTCTTCTGTCCTTTGAACGTGTCTCAGTAGTGCATGTTGTGTCAATTTTAAGTGGATGTTTCCTGTTGAGAAGGACGTGACACCTTCTGCTGAAGTTCCAAAGAGGTAGCCCTGTTAGTCTAGTTCTGCAAAACAAACAAGGACTCTTCAAGGCATCTGACGAAATGAGGTTTTCTCTCACGAAAGCTCATGCGACAAATATAGTTGTTAGTCTTTAAAAGTGCCACAGGACTCCTTGTTTGTTTCTTCTGCTAAAGATCAGTCTTTCATGCTAATTAATGTCTCCTGGCTGGTGACTTAGTCACAGAGGTTTACAATATAGCTGTTCAAATATTACCTTACAGTATGGGATGCAGATGTTATAAGTAAGATTATTGCATGCAGCATCTCACAAGCATTAAATAGTCTAAACACAGACCTTCTTATAATGCTAATACTTATTTTAACAACACTAACACACAAAAATGAACAAGGCATCCTGTGACGCAAGTGAGCCAGACTGATTCCAACTGTGAATTCGTCAGGGTTCAGTTGAGATGGGAATTTTGGCATCAGCTGGCATCTAGTCTCCCAGAATCACTCCCTCTCAGTTGATCAGCTTACATTTTCTTGGATCTTATGGTGAGGTCACTTCACAGGCAGCCATTAAAGTTTTCTGGATTAGACAGATCTCAATTTCTAATGGGCTTAAAACAAAAAACAACCAAAAAAACCTACATCTTTCAGGCCTGCCTCATCCATCATAAAGAGGAAAACATGGCATAAAGCTATTTTTGCCCTTTGATAGTCATCTTTACTAAGCTAGAGCGGTAAAATCTGTGGGTAAACAATATCATTGTGGAGCCAGATCAAATGTTACAGGACTATAAGGCAATGTAAACTAAATGGAGAATTTTAACTTACGTTTTATTGTATGAGGTATATACCAAATTGAAAATAAAGGGCTTGGGTTCTCTACTATTTTGCACAGTCATTTTCATGTTACAAAATTATTGTAAGACAGTTTTTTGATTGTAACATCATACCCACTGTCCTCTGACTACATAGCAGTGCTAACCATAAGCATTGAAAATTCAAGTGAGGTCTCCCAAAATCCTAATAAAACACAAATTTGGCTTTTATTTACCTTTTCAATTTTTTTTACCTGTAACATTGACCTGGATCATATTTTCAAGCTCTTCTCTCTAACTGTCAGGGTCAGAAACTGCTACTAAATGAAAGATGCAGGTCTCATTTAATTTCAGAAGCTGAGGCTCTAAGAAGACACTAAATGTTTCCAAATTCATGATAAAATTGAGTTGTTGCATGAAGTACAGGAGCGGCACTTTGGATTTAAAAAGTTTTATAACAGCGAGTCCAATAAGCTATAATGCAGAAATATTCTGTCTTAAATAGCAGCAAAATGTGCCCCCAATATTTCATATACTTTTTGACTGAAAGGACCCATTCCAGGGTCCTATTTTTTTAAAATAGGCTTTTAAAAATTGTTCTGCTCTGTATGCTGTAACCTGTAGAAAGCGTGAAGCTGAAATCTTTCCACTCCAAAATGTCTATCTCTTGTTGTATGCTTACATCCATCTATTTTTGAATTTAGTGCTCTGTGAAGTGGATTTCTTTTAAAGGAAAAATGAGCATTGTGCTTCCATTCCCCAAATCAAATGCATCAAAATATTTTACTAATTCAAGAGTGCTGGTTGTCAACTTGATGATAAATGTATTTGGGATTAATAAGAACCTCTAAATCCTCAGGTGTTGGTTAGATCAGAATAGGTTTATTTGGTATTTGTTTAAATAAGATCACATAATGCAGGAGACCTATGAGATATGTAATTCCACAAACAACATTTTCCCTTATTTTTTTTTCTGATTTCCTATTGGGGAATTTCTATTTTTATAGAAGTCTTAACAGTAGTTTTCAACCTGGAGTCTGAACACCCTGGATGTGTAGATTAATGGTCTGTGGAACACTTCTTGGTGATCCATGGACTGCTCATCAATGGGGAAACAACTCAGGGCTATGTACACGCTACAGGGTTATGCAAATATATGATCTGTCACTCAGGGGTGCCGATAAACCATTCCTCTGAGCGATGTAAGTTACAGTGACATAAGTGATGATGTGGACAGTGCTGTGCCAACATCCACAGGGGCTTGAGTAATTAAATTGATGAGAGAGCTCTCCAATGTCATCTTAGAGAACCTGCACTAGCATTGCTACAGAGCTTTAAGTCCTGTAGTGTATCTGTAGCCTGTCTTCAAGCAGCTTTGTTCCCTGGTGCAGGCCACATTACGACACTTTGAATTTTTAGTGGACTTTTCGACTAACAAAATAAAAAGCACTTGTTTAATCCCTGACTTATGTCTTTATCAGGTGGCACGAGTGTGTACGTGTGAGTATATTAGTATAAAGAAATGAACTGATCAAGTTTGCAGAAGATGCCAGTGCTGGCAACGTAGTGTAGTAGGAGACAATCGAACTGCAGTGAGATCTGGAGAGATTAGATTCAGCGGGGGAGATCTGGTTCAAACAGTGAAACATACCTTTCAAGGGGAGGAAGTGTATAGTACAGACATAAAATCAGGAGGCAGAAAGGAATGTAACCTAATTCCATTTTTATCTTGTTTCCTTGGTACTCTTCTAAATACTCTTATGTATCCTAGCACTGCATTTGCAATAGCTGTCACTGGGATCTTGAGGTCTGGGGAGGAAGGAGATATCCACAAGAGGGTTTCTCAATAAGAGATCCACACTCTGAAAGCATGAGAACCACTCCTCTGGAGTCATGACATGTGACGTTGGCTATTGGGGCTAGTCAGAGCATCTTGTCATATAACATAATCTAAAAAGACAGCAAGGACATTTTAATGCTGCCTTGAAATCTTTGTAGATGAAATGTTGCTTTTTTTGGTGTTCATTCAACTTGATTTTCTTGCCTGTTTCTTGTTTCAGCTGTATGTAGCCACTGAAGCAATCCTCATTGCACTAGTAGGGGCAACCCCTCCCTACCACTGGGACCTCGAAGAGCTCTCAGCTAATCAAAGCCATAGCAACCAGTCAACTAGTGAAGAGAGAACCTTTGGGGAATGGCTCCTAACAGCCAATGGGAGTGAAGTTCATAAGCATGTGCACTTCAGCAACACCTTCACATCAATAGCTTCTGAGGTAATAAATAATGAAATGGGTTTCTCAGCCAAGTATGTGATTAATACATCTCATGGGGGCTAAGGGGAGGAATAGAGGGCTGGGTGTACAAATTTCTTGTCTTGGTTTCCCAATCAAGTGCTTTGATGAGCAAAGAAATTGGTACTGTAGTCCAACTGAAGAACATGTTATCTGTTCAAATATATGCATGGAAACAATGAGCCAACCATGTTGCACTACATAGACCATGGTCATTTGGGTCTCCTCCAAAATTTTAAAAACTTTCACACATGGGAGTTTTACACTAACCTGTTGCACATTTCTAGAACTGGATTGGAATTGAAAGTATCAATGGCATTAGTGTTCAAAATCCTTCATGATGGCTCTGTTCCCATGTAAATGTTGTCATTCCATTATGGGGCTTGATTTATAAAGCATGCTATGTTTTTAAATTGGCACCAGACAGCCTGCATGAAACATGAGAACCCATGAGGAGGCCTCTCTGCAGCATCTCCATAACGGGGAGCCGCCCAGGGTATTCCAGCAACTTAGGGTTTATAGGTATAAACTATTTTTGTAGGCATCCCATTCCATGATTCCTGCATAATTACCATATAAATTACTCCAGATTCAGTCTGCATTATGGTAGGGATTTGACAGAAGTGCCTTGGTGCTAGGTGTTAGGTGTACATAAACACTAAATTAGGATATGTAGATGCCCATCCTGAATGCATTTACTATAAATGAAAGACTGAATTTAGACCTGTGTAGTTCAGTCAACTGTGTTAGTGACTACTGATGAATGGTCAATGTCCAGAGATATTAATTTAGCTTGGACTTGTGCTTTAAAGTACCTCAGGCTTCATTAGCAATGTTAATAAAAACTGCTAGTTTTAGCAGACTCCTGACCAGCTGTGTCCAGAAGCACTTCTTTAGTGCATAACTTAAGGAAATTTAAAGTAAATTGGCTATAATATTTTAAAATCTGTAGAGACAACATTTTCTTCAAATGTAACACACCCTCTTAAGGTTAAAACAAAGGTGAAGAATTCAGGTACACTTGTATATGTGGCACCAGCCATTGTTTTATGACTTAGATTCGCCATAAAGTTTTTCACATGGCTTCATTCTGTAGATGGAAGATATAAGCAAAGAAAAATGGAAAATATTTAGGGAGGTACCTATTCAAAAACTTTGAATTGAAGATCCTTGTGTGACGTTCCCCTCTGCAATTTGGACTGGTGAGTTCACATGTCACTCCAATCCCTCGCATTTAGTGCCCATTTTACCCAGTTTTGCTGTGAGAATGCCAAGTCCTGGGTAGGTCACGGACAGCCTATACCATGTGAAATTGCTCCCAACTCAGTGAGTGGGTGCCTCTAGCCAGCAACTCATGGGATTATGCAGTAGTAGAACACCAGCTAATATCCCCAATTCCAGATGCAATCCTAGGAAGTGCCATCTTACAATGTTCAGTGTTGTCCACTGAACACTCTAAGCTCATTTATTTGTCATTTTCTCAGAGACTGATGTGCACCAGCTTTTTCAAATGAAATCCCTAACACACCTTAAACTGAATGCACTACTTTAGAAATATAGAAAAATTTTAAGTGATTCTAAGTCAGAGGAGAGCAGTTCAGATTTGATGGAGAGAAAATAAAAGCCAAATTGCATTCTGAAGTAAGCTGAACAGTTTCAGCAACCTTACGAAGTCAGATATTCTCGCCACAGGCTGGGTGTTCTCGCTCCAGGCAGGCCCTCACCAGCACTTCAGTTGCTTGATGGCATTTGTAGATGGAGGTGGAAGAGAGATCCAGCAGCAATATGTTTCTCTTTTTTTAAAATGCTCCTTCTTCCCTCTAGGGCTTCACCTCCCCTTTCACGATGAGGTGATAAATAATGTCTTTTTATAGGTCCCTCCATGCCTTGAGTCACTGTGGTCCTTTGGGGATTCATTCGTTAATATCTAGGCTAGTCCTTTATTCCTTGAATGCTGAGCTGGTTTGTTCTATACAAGTTCTAATGACATCTGAATTGCTCCTCACCTCTGTAGAATTTTGCCTAGAGTCGAGCCATGAGTCATGTATTTGGGAATTTCGACGGGGTAACCGTGTTAGTCTAGTTCAGCAAAACAAACAAGGATTCCTGTGGCACTTTTAAAGACTAACAGATTTATTTGTCACATTTATTTGTCACATCAGATGAAGTGGGATTTTCTCCCATGAAAACCCATGTGACAAATAAATCTTTTAGTCTTTAAAAGTGCCACGGGACTCTGTTTGTATTTGGGAATATTACATAGCAAAGCCTTAGCCATACATGTGACCTTGCAACAAACCTATTAGTATAATAATGATGTTCAGTATGCCAGGAGCATTCCAAAAACATCTTACATGAAAATACTTTGTATTAAATAATACACAATTACACGAAAAGGGTGACCATGAAAGATACACAGTTACACCATAAGGGTGTACGTGGGGGGTGCAGTGTGTCATACCTTGTATTTTGGATAAGTTCAGGATTGGGTCTGCACATTACAGCACCAGTCCATCTTTATATAAAACACGCATCTTATTAAGATAAACTTTGATGACTTCCCCATGTTTGGCATCTTCTAGAGGGGTGCAGCATGTGTTTGTAGAAAGATCATCACATGTGGCATTCTAAAGCAGGGGTCAGCAACCCCCGGCACTCATGCCACCAGTGGCACGCAAGTTGATTTGGAGTGGCACCCGGCACCCTCCACCGGAAGTGCCACTCCTGCCGCAGAAAAGTGGACGGCGGTGCCCCAGACACCTCAAGGGTTGTCAGGCACACCATGGAGAGAAGCCACCCAGACTTGCAGCAGCTTCTTTTCATGGCATGCCTGGAGACTCCTGCCCCAGGCATGCTGTGGACAGGAGGTGCTCTGTGTGACTTCTTTCTGGGGCATGCTTGGGTACCCCTTCCCCCAGCTCCAGCCATGGCCACTGCTGAATTTTCAGGTGGCAGCTGCTTTTTTTTTTTTTTGGGTGAGGGGGCCACCAGCGACGCCTGTGGGTCGGGGAAGTGGGGCTAGCACGGGGGTCGACAAAGGTTGTTGACCCCTGTTCTAAAGGTTTTGTATCTAGATTTTTAAAAAGTGGCGTGATTTTTGCTTGCCCAGCTTACTACATCTTAAAGGAGCCTGGTTCATAGAGGTGCTGAACAACCTCTCTGGGAAAATCATCCTCCTTTAGTCATGTTATACTATGTGCTGAAATGTCAAATGTCTTCCCAATCTAGACCCTTGTAGACAAGTTCTGAATGGTGATGTTTTTCGTGAACTATTGCACTGTGCTGTACTAGAAATTGGAGATTTATACTTTTGGAATGGGGAGATTCCCAGATTTCAGTGTGGGACGCAGTACTTTCCCTACTGCATAGGACATTTTGATGTAGTAGTAGACTTTAAAGTTATGTGGTAGCTAAAAGGTACTAGTTATCATTTTCCCTTTTAAGTCCTGTTCAGTTGAACGCCTGATAAATGTGGTACCTGACTTTACAGGTGGAAAGAATAAAAAACAATTAAATATACTTTCAAAGGTACAAAAAGTCATACATTTTTTCTGTACAAGTGTCATAAATAATTCATGGTGAAATAGTTTAACACATTATCTGCACTTTATTTGGGGTGATCTGCACAATTCTTGTGGCTTTGCAACTCACGAATAATGTTAATGTGGCCATCACAAATTGGTGTTGAAAAAATCTAATTCACAGACTGAGTATTACTTTATGAACTAATGTGATGTAATGTGTCTTGTATACGAAAAAAGTAACAAAAGGTCGTGACTACTTTAAAATGAAGTTCTTTTAACCATTGGGATGAACTTAGAGACCAAATTGCTCTTTTCTGCACCTAAATTATTCCCTTAGCTGTGATTGATTCAGAAAGCATCAAGTATCACTTAGACACATGGTTATCAGGCTTTATTAACATTTATATCAAGTATTACAATGTGATTCTTGTGTATGTTGCAGAAAGAACACTGATTACGTTATTGAGGTGTGTGTGTGTGTGTGTGTGTGTGTGTGTGTGTGTGTGTGTGTGTG
>ML688418.1:719325-731976 GCA_007922175.1 Pelusios castaneus
TGTGTGTGTGTGTGTGTGTGTGTGTGTGTGTGTGTGTGTGTGTGTGTTTTCTGAGTCCTGTTCTCTAGATGTTTCTAGGTACAGTGGAAAAAACATTTGAAAAATGCATGGCAATAATTAACATTAGAAGCTAATTTTCTCAAGCATCTGGATTCCTTATGGCCATGTTACTAACTATAATAGCATGCGCATGTCACCCATTAAGTGGTAATTCAGAATGACACATACAGTGAGACAAAATAAGTTATTATTGTGGTGTTCTTGAAATATTCTGTAGGCTTTGATTAAATCTTCTTGCTGCTTCACTGTTAAGCCTCAAAACATTTTTTAAGATCTGCTAGAGAAACCATATGTAACAGTGTTTGGATCATCTAGGTAGTAGAAAAGGGAGTGGAATTGAAGGCAAATGCAAGGATGTTTCATGGGTGAGGAAAATGGTACAGTCATACAACCAACATGTCAGGGAAAGGATCTGGATGTTGTTATTGAGAAATGAATATAGCGGCAATGAAAAGGGAAAGGTAAACAAGATATGAGGTTGTAGGGGTGAGAATACAAGAAAAGAGAATATCATTGAACAGTATAGAACACTTAGGTTCATTCTGGAATTCCTTTGTATTGGAGATTGCCTTGTAGAGGCTGCAGTATATAGGGCTGCAACAAAAATGAAATTGGGTATGATTTATGAGGGCTGGGTTTGTTCTTGGAATTGAAGAGGCTTGGAAGTTATCTAGTAGAAATGTTCATAATAACAAAAAGGATTGTAAAGTTGATCAAGGTAATTTTTTTTACACTTGTGAAAGGTACAAGAACTGCAGGACCTATGAGGTGAATATGGGTAGAAGAATTTCTTGCCAATGATAATAAAACTTCTCATTTTCACTTTCAAAGCTGTAAAGAACTCTTCCAGTTTTTCACCTCTTAATCATCAGGGTCAACCTCGATGCCGCATTTGTTTTGTTCTCCCACTTTTCCATTAGTGCCTGGTATATGCTGCATCCTATTCTTGGAATAAACTTCTAATGACACTGCTCTAAATCCTCACTTTCTCTTCATTCAGTTTCTTTCTAAAGTCTCACTTCTTGTTTTGCTAAGCCTAAGAATTCAGTCATGAGTCAGGACCCGCTTCCATCATGAGATATTTTTTAATTGTGGTACATAGGTAAAAATCAACCAAAAGTCGTGTTACCTTGAGGGATCTAAACTTGTGTTCAGATGTGAAAGGCATTGCTGTTTTGGGGGTGAGGCATAATTTCACAGTGGGCCAGTATCTGTAGAGGGTTTTGGGGTGGGGATGGTATTTTGGTGACTGAGGTGTACGTTGAGCTGGAGCTTTGTTTTTAAAGGATCTTTTCCTCCCCATGATGTTTGCTTCTTGTGAATCTCTCTTGGACTTTGACAAAAGCTTTTTTTTCCTTCCTCTCTATAGTGGTTTTTAATTGGCAATACGTCATACAAAGTCAGTGTTGCCAGTTCGTTTTTCTTCAGTGGTGTGTTTGTTGGAGTGATCTCATTTGGCCAGCTCTCAGATCGCTTTGGGAGGAAAAAAGTCTATCTCACAGGTAACCCTCTGTAGCCCTAACAAAATGATGGGGAGAAATGCCAGGGTCTGTCTCACAAGATACACTAGCAGTTATCCAAGTTCTATGGAAAGCCAGTGCATAGAGATGAATTTTGCATTTTCCGGTATACACAAGAAACCAAAGTTGGGGGCAAATAATCTGTGTGCACGCTCAGATCAGCACTTAAATGTCTGAAGTGTTTAAGCACCCAGTTGTAAAGTTATGACCCGCAGCACAGGTGCTTAAACTTTTCCATTGTGTTCATGATCTCTGAATTCCATAAACTGAAATAAAATTTCAGAATATCAGAAATTATTCATTAACTGCTTACTTAATTATCCAGGCTCTAAGAATTCTATATGAGTTTGTCATCACTTCTGAAATCATGCATGCATTACTGGAAATTTGTGAGTTTAGCAGAGTTTTAAAATCCATGGACTTCATGGGCCATTTTCATGCCATAAATTTATTCTGGGGATTTCATGTGTAGGACATATATAAGTTCAGCACTTTGTTTTTAACTCTTGTATTAACTCAGTACTGGTAAAAGGTGTCTGACCCTGAATGTTGAAACCCTCTAGTCATAGAACGGATACAGGGAACACTACAGCAGTGCAAACTTCCTCCACACTGTCTTCTGACAAAGATGACTGGGAGGGAAAAGGTCTAGTGGTGAGAAGAAAATTCTGTCTGGCCTATTCAGTCCTGGGGTTCTCTGCTGAAACTGCTAACAAGATGTCCTAGTTACTCTCAAAGGTGATGGTGGCTTTTGTGAAGTGAAAAACTGCCCACTGTGAACTGGAGTACAGTAAATCCTGTGCAGAAGATCACCTCTCTTAGGCAACCCCCTTTAAGAGATTGCCTCAGTGTGCTTACTATAATTCTGCCCCATCAATTGCCCCATTAAGCAACAGACTCTCATAGGTCTTAAATATGATTTGATTAGGACTGGTTTCACTGAAGTATTCCAGAATTGCTCATTCTAAATGCTGTCTTTCTCATTCAGGTATTTTTCTGAAATTAAATCTTATGCTTTATCTTCCAGGTTTTGCCCTTGATATCCTGTTTGCCATTGGAAATGGATTCTCTCCCTCATACGAGTTCTTTGCAATCTCTCGCTTCTTGGTGGGGGTGATGAATGGAGGGATGTCTCTGGTGGCCTTTGTTCTACTGAATGAATGTGTGGGCACTGCCTATTGGGCACTGGCAGGTACGACTTTTGTGGCAACACCTTTCTAGAAATCTGTTAAGCTCTAGAGAGTTCTAGAGTTAAGAAAATATAATGTTGCAAACTTTGTTCCCTTGTGCACATGCATGATCATACAGTCTCTGAGCCCTGCTGCGTTTAATGTCCAACTCTTAGATGAACATGGTAAATGACTTCAGAGTACTTTAGATTTCTGAGTCACTCCGACTGGACACTGGCAGATGCATATTGGTTGGAGCTCTCTCCTCTGCACACTACATAGCTAAACAAGCCACACACGCACATGATACAGAATTCCTTCACATTACATTTTGGACCCAGGGAGGCATGTCTCAGAGAGCTGTTTGCCGGCCAAATTTCAATTCCTTCCTCTCTCATGCAGTTTTGGTGTAGCAGTTCTCAAAGGCCATAAGATTTATTTTTTATAAAATGGGAAAAATGGGATCCCCCCTCCCCCCCACACTCATACTCAAAGTGGCTGGGCCACTTTTATTTAAACCTTCCATTCCCCCTCTCCTCCTTCTTTGCCCCCCCCCCCTTAAAAAAACATTCATCCTTTGGTAAAAATCAGCCCAAGAACGTAAAATAGAGGATGGATAAGGTTGAATCTTTTAGTGGACCAACATCTGTTTGTGGAAGAGCAAAGTCTTGGAGCGTCACAAAGTTCTTCAGGTTTGAAAAAGGCAACAAGTGTGTGAGTGTATTTAGCTGAGCTGTACTCAACAGAAGGGGCCTTATAAAACATATTATCTCACCCATCCACCTTGTGTGTCTCAGATCCGGGACCAACATGGCTACAACACCACAAAGAACATATAATGGAAACATTTGGGCACCTTTAACTATAGCTGTTGCTAGCATGGAATATGTCATACATTACAGTGCATGTAAATTACACTGCTCAAGGTCTGGAACTTGACACATTTATTCTTTGACTAATGCCAGGAAGGTGTTTGAGCTGAGGGATCAGTGACAGTTTTAAAGCTCGATATCTCATGAACCACGAAGATTACAAACCTTTTTATGTTAATGGAAATGCCATCTTTCCAATTATTAGTAGGATTTATTTTGAGTGTAGAAGATTACAACTTGCCAGGTGAGGGTAATAAGATCTAATTGTTTATAGTGTTTTCAAACTGATGGGTGAAAAGTGCTGTAGGAAAGCTAAATAATTATGCATGAAGTCTGTCTTTTATCCTGTTTTTTCATATTAATTATTTGTAATAGTTCTTCACTGTTAAGGATCTGTTTTCCCTGATTTTAAGTCAAGTGGTCTTTTTGCCCACACTTCCTGCCTTCCTAACACGTCATGGGGATGAGCAATGTTGTGGAATGGTTTGTAACATCTCTCTTTTTGCCCTTATGTTTCCAATATGTTAGGATCAATTGGTGGCCTGTTCTTTGCAGTGGGAATTGCCCAGTATGCTTTGTTAGGGTACTTCATTCGCTCCTGGAGGACTCTGGCAGTTGTGGTTAACCTGGAGGGAACAGTAGTCTTTCTCCTCTCTATGTAAGTTAATTATTTTTAAAATTGATTCATTGGACTTCATCAAAAGAAAGGAATTGAGAAAGTAGGTCAAAGAGTTCTCCAAGGATCAAACGGAGAACGCACAAATCCCATGTCTCCCTTTCATTGCAGTGCTAACATAGCTGCAAACTTAAATGGCCTATATATGCCATATTTTTATTGCTCTGTATTGTATTCTTACTCTCTAGTATGGTGTTTAAGAACCGCTTACTTTGCACTTGTCATATACCTTAGTGTCCTGGATTTACATATTTACTACAAGATACTGCATCTATGTAACTGGTGATCACATGTTATTTCTCAGGTTCAAAGGTCATAATGCATATGCACAGGGAAATGCATTGAGGCTCTGCATGCACTCTTAAAGATGACCTCCAAAAGGGAGACATTTACCTTGGCGTCGTCTTTTTTTTTTTTTTAAACTACATGAGGGGTAAAGAAAGGCCTGAGAGATGTTTATCAAAAACAATCTTTTATCTGCTTGTTGCCTTTAGTATTTTGGATCTTGTAACTAGTGACCATTTGTTGTAGTCTTCCAGCCAAAATATCGCAAGCAAAAATTTAACATTTGTCAGAGTAGGATTTTAATTTCATTTCAGTGACATTTTTAATAAACCTTTTATTAAAAATTCAACACACTGATCCCTTCAGGTGAGGTGTAAGAATATAAATCCCTATGAGAAATTATACTCCCCACTAAGGGAAGAGCAAACTTGATATTTCTAGGTTAAAAAACTTTATTTTAAAAACACCTAAATTTTCAGGTTGCCTTTAAGAAGCAAAAATAATTAGCTTTTCTCTTGGGACTTCAAAACTCTGCTGGCAAGACCTCTACAGGAAGTGCAATTTCTGTACCTAATCTCAATCCTCCCACTGTTTGACCCTAGAACTTGTTCAGAAAAGGTTGCAAGGATGTTCTGTGTTACATGGGAGAAAACATGTTCCTTTCCTAACTCTTTTTATGCAAAAGTAGCTGGATCACTTTTGCTCACATTAGATTTGTATAAAAATCAACTTTGGAATCAGAACCTGAAAAGATGAAAAACTATAAGCTACTGAGAATGAGAGGCTCAGGATGATTATGTAGTCAGGCGTCTCAACTCTACAAACAGATTTGACCAATAGGGCGTGATAGAGCTGCTTTGCAATGGCTATTCCAGTGTCTACAGGGGAGAATTTGGGACAGTGACTGATAGCTAAATTAATTTCTCATAACCAGCAGCTACCTGCGTACTGCAAATTCTTCATCCATACATCCTTAATTCTGTATTTCCCTAAATGCAGACTCCTGATGTTTAGTGCAGTTTTAATGTGTAGTGCAAGTTTGTTGCATGCTTGAGACCAAGAAGATTGTGTGAAGTAAAGGTGCTCTTATTCTCCCTACTCCATATTAAAGTGTAGTTTATTTGAAACTGCAGATGGATTCTAAATCTTATGTGAAATGCTGTTTGAAAAAAATCTTCTATAAGAGCAGGGTCCTAAAACCTTTAATGAAATCTCTGTTTCAGATTCATTCCTGAATCCCCTCGTTGGTTATACTCACAAGGCCGGCTGAGAGAAGCAGAAGATGCCCTCTATCTCATTGCAAAGAGGAACTGCAAACAGAAATGCTCTTTTTCACTAAAGCTCCCAGCTGACAGGAGCCACAGAGAAGCTGGCAGTTTCTTGGACCTCTTCCGATACAAGATCCTTTTGAGGCGTACTCTGATCATGATGTTCATCTGGTACTTGAAATTCTTTTTAGGTTCAGCTCTTGAAAGTGCAACTGCTGTTTTTTCCAAATACTTTAAAAAGTCTGCTCTTCAGAGACATTGTATCATGCTTTCTGTCCCTTTATTATTAGGGGCATTGGGCATGAAACAGCATCTTGGTTTGAGTTCTTTGGCTTCCTGGTGCTTATCCTTCACCTGATGTCATTTTCATAATCTTGGTGCAAAGTACCTCATCTTTGATGTTTCCATCTAAAAATCTCAAAAGTTATTGAGAATTCTCTCTTTCGCTACAGCCCTCCAAGATTGCTGAGATTGCTTATGTGCTAATTCTTTGGCCCAAGGTTGTGGAGTTTTTGTCTGCTTCTTTTTTAGTGCCCAAATTGGTCTCTTTGGACAGTAAGCCAATTTTATTTTAGTATTCTATTATGCCAGATACTGACTTGTTCAGAGAGCTGTTTTTAAAATATCTAGCAGTTTTCATAATAGGCTCTTAAAGTGTTTTACGAAAGCCCTGGTTCTTCAAAGATTTACACACTTCAGGTTGAACATAGGTGTAAATCCTCTACTAGATCTGGCTGAAAGTTGGGTAAGATCCTATTTTTCTGACAGAAAAGCTGAGTGATTAAGTGACTTATTGGTACAGTCAGAGTTAAAATGCTAAATACCCAGGAAATTGTGAAATGAAGGTGCTCTTTTTATCCTTATTAAAGCATAGTTTACTTGAAACTACAGGTAAATTCTAAACCTGTGTGAGAATTTAAAGCCTGAGGTAAAATGCTGTTTGAAAAAAAACATGCTGTTTCTTTGCGATGTCCTTCAACTTGAAATGTCTCCAGTTCTCAGTCCCCTATACAAACCAGTAGCTAATACTTTTTCTTTTTTTAAATAAACAGTCTTCCTTCCATGACTGCAGCCAGTGGTAGTGTCTGTCTTAGAGGCTTATATTGCTGCCCATCCCCATAGTATCAGAATGCCTTCCATGTCAAATCAAGTGGACTTCATGCAGAGCTGGCCTTACCATGAGGTGAACTGAGGCAGCCACCTAAGGTGCCAGACTGGGAGTGGAGGGGGGCTAGTAGGACCCAGAATGCAGAAAATTGTGTCTGCTGCTGGTGCATATGTATTCTCTCTGCTTTAGATGCACAGAGGTGGTAGAGTGCTGTGCTGGAGGAAGAAGGGCACAAAAGACAACAGGCAGGCAGGAGAGAAGGTGAGAGGGAATAACAGAAAGCAGCAGGACTGCAGGGAGAGAGAGGAGCCTCTTAAGTACCTCTCTAGCACCCCCGGGGCCTGGACTGATTAACACCAGCTTCTCAGGGAGCTTCCTGTTTTCTGCTGCTTCCCTGAACCCACTTGAGGAGAACAGGCAGTCAGCTGAAGTAGTAGGAGTCAGTTAGGCCCTTAAGACGCTGATATCTTCCCTCACTCAGACCCTGCTACCAGCCTGCTTATTTGTCGCCTTCAACTTAGTGTTGGGAGCCACTATAGCTGGCACAGAACAGCAGTCATGAGTGAAAGAAGAAAACGCTCCTTTGGGGCAGCATTCAGAAAAAGAAAGCAAGCAAAGGACATTTTTCTATCTAAGCAGGCGATACATAGGCACAAATGTTCATGGTGAGCCTTCCGTCCTCAGTGAAGATATGGGTGGTGAGGAGATACCTGATATTCCAGTTAGTCAGATTGCAGGTGACCCGGCAGCTACTGCAGCATCTATATCTCCATCTCAAATGGATGTAACCATACACATTCCTGACGAAAAGTGTAGAACAGAGAAGAGTGTGGTGGAGACGCAAGAAACAGCTGCTGCTAAGTTTAATTCCTTAAGTCTTGATGATCCAGGACTGTGGACCCCCTTGAGCAGTAGCCTGAGGTACTTCCTTGTACTGCATGGGCCACAGCAAGTGAAAAACTTCATGTTCGCCAAAGACAATGAAAATAGAAGTTTCCATCCAACACATTACTGGTGTGAAATCGCCAATAGTGACAAAGTGGAGAGGCCATGGCTTATGCACTCAAAACTCCAGAATGCTGCATACTGTTTTTGTTGCAAACTCTTCCAGTCTAATGTTCCAGCCACATTTGGTTCTACAGGAACAAAGGACTGGAAAAATCTGGCTACAAATCTGGCATGCCATGAGAAGGCACCAATGGAAACTTCCTTAAAATTGTGGAGCTGATGTCTGAGTTTGATGCTGTACTCCAGGAGCATCTAAGAGTCACCACCTAAGAAATCTTACACGTACCACTATCTTGGAAAAACAATTCAAAATGAGATCATACAGTTACTGGCAAAAAAAGTCAAACAGAAGATTGTGGCATATCTGAAATCAGCAAGATAGTACTTTGTTATTCTGGACTGCACACCTGACATCAGCCATACAGCACAAATGACTTTAATGGTGCATTTTGTAACAACACCAGAACCTAGTGAAAATGTCCCTGCAATGGTGACTGTCGAGAGCATTTTCTAGAATTTATTGACATTAATGATACTACAGGAGCTGGTGTGACAAATGTGCTTCTTAAAAAGATGGAAGATACAGGAATTGCGATAGCTGACTTGAGAGGTCAGGGCTACAATAGTGGTGCCAACATGAGAGGAAAGAACAGAGGAGTGCAGACACAGATCCGGGAGTTAAACCCTCAAGCTTTTTTTGTCCTATGCAGTTCTCATTCATTGAACTTGGTGGTCAATGATACAGCATCAGCTTCTAGTGAGGCTGCTGAATTTTTTAATGTAATTCAAAGCATCCGTGTATCTTTCTCTGCATCAACTCATCGATGGCAAATTTGAAGCAACATCTGGGAACATTCTCTCTGACACTGAAACCATGGAGTGCCACACAATGGGAAAGTTGAGTGGAGGTGATAAAGCCTATCAAACAGCAAATTGAGAAGATAGATGATGCCATAGTTGCCATTATGGAGGATAATGCTATGACAGGAACTGTTCGTGGGAGAACAGTGGTAGAGAGAAATGGAATCACCAGAAACATACAGAACTTCAAATTTCTGTGTGGCTTAGTGTTGTGGCATGACATACTGTTTGAAATAAATGTCGTAAGCAAGAGAATCCAAGGCGTTGACCTTGATGTATTTGGAGCAATGGAACAACTGGACAAAGCAAAGTCATACCTACAGTCTTACCAATCAGATGAGGTATTTCAAAACGTTCTGAAGAGTGCACAGAAGTTGGCAGAGGAACTTCATACAGAAGCTATTTTCCCACCCATTCAAGAATACAAGAGTCACCGAAGAAGACGACATTTTGATTACGAGACACGGGATAATCCCATAAAAGACCCCAAATAACAATTCAAAGTTGAATTCTTTAACCAGGTGCTAGATTGTGCAATACAATCAGTTGAAGAATGTTTCATGCAGCTCAAGTAGTATATTTGGAATGTTGTATGATATTCCAAAACTCCTCACTATACCTGAAGACCTACACCAGCAATGCAGGGCACTAGAGATGGTGCTAACACATGATGACATATGCGATATTGGTGTGAGCGATTTAGGTGATGAACTGAAAGCCCTTTCAAGATCCTGCCCTTTCAGCAGGATCAACTCCAAAGGCTGTTCTGTAATATATGTGCACAAATAAGATGACCACCCTCTTTCCAAATGCTTTTGTTGCTCTGCGCATACTTCTAACACTTCCTTTAACAGTTGCCTATAACGCAGCTTCTCCAAGTTGAAGTTAGTAAAAACACATCTACGCTCCACAATCACACAGGAGAGGCTGATTGGCCTTATAACCATCTCAATAGAGCATGAGCTGACTCAGACTGTGGAACTTCAGGAAGCAGTTCAAATCTTTGCAACCAAGAAGGCACGGAAAGCACCACTTTGATTATTCAAACAGATAAAAATGCCAGTGTTTACTATGCAGACAAGAAAAGTTACATTTGCTGTTCAGGCATTTGAAAGTTACTTAAAATTTTTGAACAAGGCATTTTAAGTTGTTAGTTCTCCTTTATTGGGGTAGGTAGCAGAGCAGTACCATGAGAGCAGTAGAACAGGAAGAAGGCAGAATTGAGACCTTTCAAAGTTTTGGCCCAAGCAAGGGGGCTTGGGGACGTCATTTGAGCTCCACGCCTCATGTGCCAAAATGTTGTGGGCTGGCCCTGACTTCATGAAGTCTTTGTAGTAATTCTGCTTGCAGCATGATTTTGTTTTGACTTCTTAGAATTCATTAGCCTTTCTTAGGTTGATTTGTTTTAGAGTCGACTTTTACTGGTTATGGTTTTTTGGATAGAAATGTTGCCTATTCTAACTTCAGATGAGGAATAATCAGCAAAAGGAGACATTATCTTTATATTTAAGATGTTGTAATGCAAATACCCTTTGATAAAAGGAGAAGAAACATAAAGTAAGTTATTAAACAATTTTTGAAGTTTTCCAGATAATAGTGCCATATGCTTTGTTAAAGATCCACTAACAAATATAGTTTGTTAGACCGGCTTTTTTTGTAAGCAGAAAAGAACAGCTGATTTATGACTATGATGTTTAGACAGACTTGTGATGGGTGCTCTGGGAATTCAGATATCTCTGTTTCAGACATTATCAAATCACATTGGTGTCAGTGGATCTTCCTCAGTATTCCATCTGCATAACGATGCAAATTTGCAGTTCTTGTATTTATCTGCTCCTTGTGAGAGACCAATTATAGGCATCCCGTTGAAAGCCCATTCCCTTGAAGCCAAACACTATTTATGCCAGCCATCTTTGGGTAAACAGACCTGATTGCCTTAAAAACCTACGTAACCACAACCCCCACAAGTGACTGGTTGGTCACAGGTCTGTAGAAATCCGGGGTAGCCAGTTCTCAGATGGCGATAACAACCTGCTTTGGGAGTGGTATGGCTTACGTCACTCACGTGTCCTGGGGCTGGAATGTTGGGTACAAGCTGCTCACACAGGCCTAGAAACGGGCTTCATTCGAAAGTTCTGGAGCCGTTGCTGGTCATCCCAGGTCTGCACGACATGATCCCACCCAGCTGTGCTTGTCATTCTGCTCCAGAAGTGCTGGCCTACAGCAATGGCAAGAGGTGTAAGTTGCATCAGGCAGCTTATGGGTGGCGTGGCCATGCTGCTCCTGAGAGCTGCCTTTTGTTGGACAGATATTGCTGCTGAAATGACCACCAGCATTTTGCAGATGCTATGCCTGAATCTTGCAATAGCAGTGAAATCACAAGCAGGTGAAAACCTTTCTCCGTGCTGGATTCATGGCTTGACTCCAGTGGCAGTGAGTACATAGACCTGAAATGGCTCAGCTAAATGTGTTGGTGGGCTAAGGGATCTTCTGGGTAAGTGCTATGGGATTGATAGACAAGTTGTCCCACTCTACACCAGGAACCAGGCTTTAGAGTGGCTACCGCTAGCAAGAGTGCCAGGTAACCTGCGATATACTCCCAGAAGATGCAGCCTTTGACTTACATCAGCATACCACAGTGTGGATCCACTGGCACATATGCGAGGCAAAAATAACAAGGCAGAATGGAGACTCAAAGGCAAGCTTAGAAAAAAGATTTGCAGACCCAGCTGTGCTATGTAATGTAAACATACCCTAAAGGAACAACTGGTGTCATAGCTTAATGGGGGAAATGAAATGAGAGGTGTGGCATATCATGGTACAGTCCAGATCAGTTTGAAGGGGCCACAACATTAAGTGCCTAACAATGCCTTCCTGAAGTAATTCCCACCTGGACTACTCAAACAGCCTTCCAGCATGCAAGCCGCACTCTGCATGACTGTATTTAACTGCAGCTGCCAGCCATGCTTGGATAACACTCTGGTTCCCACCAGCTTCAGTTATACTGCAGGGTGACTCCAACACAGCCTGGTTCCAAATTTCCCCCAGAAGTGTATGTCCTGCCCAGCCCTTTCCAGACAGAATAAATATTTTGAGTCCTTCATTCCTTGAAGAGAATACTATGCCAGCTTCTCATCTCAAATACTTATTCAGACACTTGAGTTTAAACACACTACATTAGCTAAAACAGTAAAACAAGTTTATTAACTATAGAGAGAAATGTTAAGTGAGCACAAGTAATGAGGCATAAAGGTCAGAGGTGAATTACAAGAAAAATAAAGATAAAATGTTTTCAGGCAAAGTTTCTCTCTTTGCTTTCAGCTGTCTTACTGACCAAATTCTGTTGGTCAGGACCCCTCCCTTAGAGTCCCAATAATTGCTTCCTTTGTCCCTTCAGGTGTAGTGAATAGGATGGGCGGGGGCAGTGGAGGGGAGTGCCTTGGGTGTTTCCCTCCTTTTTTATTGCTTTAGTCCTTTTTATGAAAAACATTTTCAGCTAAGAGGCAAAGAGTCTATTTGGAAGGATGTTCCCTGCTGTTTTTATTCTCACTTGTTGAGATTTCTTTGTTTCCTTTCCTGCTTGGTGGCTCTGTTTATTGCTTAAGATGCAAAGTGAACAACACACATTATTTTGTTTAGCACCTCTACCTGCTATCTTTGTTCAGTACCAAAAATGTAACTTTCCAAACATGACAGAATCCTGTGGCACTTTTAAAGACTAACAGATTTATTTATCGCATGAGCTTTCGTGGGAGAAAATCCCACTTCGTCAGACGCTTTGAGCGTCTGACGAAGTGGGATTTTCTCCCACGAAAGCTCATGCG
>ML688418.1:732376-775239 GCA_007922175.1 Pelusios castaneus
GTTGTCTTTCTACAATAGACTAACACGGCTACCCCTTTGGAATTTCCAAAGATGCACAGTTTGGTTTGTGTAGCTATGATTACTCTGTTCTTTCTGCTACCACCTAGAAATAATAAATGGCAGTTACAGTAAATAAGGTTGTAAAATTGAGTCATTACTATTTAACAGCTGCCCCTGCATTAAGGATTTTAGAAAAGATAGGACAGAGAGGCCTGAGAGACTTAAAACTCAAGGTTTAACCAAGTTTTATTCAGACTTCCCAAGTAGTTTGGGGAAACTGTCTCTGCAGCCTTTCACAAGGGTGTGCAGTTCACATAACTTCCTCTTTTTCCTTTTCTGTGAATGAATGAATTTTAAAAATTGATATAAAATATTAAGGTATGTGATGTTCCAAATGAAAAAACCTAGCAAATTAGTTTGCATCAATGATTGCTGTTAAACTTGCGTGCAAAAGAAGTTGACTACAAGTGATAAACTTGAGCTAACCTATTGTAAACTTTAATGACCTGGTTTACCTCTGGATTGCCCCTGGTAGGCAAAGAAGGTGATTGTGTTCATATTTATTTTTAGTTTAGTGAAAAACTGAAGAGGTTTGCAATTAGGCATGCTTGTGTTAAGTTAGTAATATTATATAGCCCGTGCTCAAAAGGCAGTAAATAAGGAATTGAAACCCAATACTATGTTATAAGGACACTGAATAATAGAATTGAATAATGGCAATGTAATTCTTCAGTTGATAATGATAATGGATGCACGCAGCTCAGCTATACATACCAAGGAATATTTATACAGCTCTTCCAACCTGCTGGAGAACAACAGCTCTTGAAATGACTTTGTGTTGTAAAATGGACTGTTAAAACTAGTTTAAAGAGCATCAAAGAATATGGAGGGAGTTTGTATACCCTATATGAACTTCAAAATGGTAATTTCAGGAGCAAGCAGAGTGCTGATGGAGAAACTGCAACTAGAACAATTATATCTGCAAAGCTGGCCATGGGATGCCCCGCAGAGGGGCCTGTAGTAAACTACTTGCTGGAAGTAAGTTGCTCACTGAGCAAACCAGTTGGTGTTCAATGTGTACCTTTTAGCTCTTGGCATAACCATTTTGGGACAGTGTCTTACATAAACTGGTCTGACAAGATGGGTTGCACAGAGAGGGAAATTTTAGCCTCAGTTGCAAGAAATCAAAGGTGATGTTTTGTCTCTGATCGGATAGTGGAGCAAAACCAACTCTTTGGAGTTGGACAATTTGATTCTTCATCAGATGTATCGATCGTCATCTGATTGGTCTTGGCCAACATCTTTGAAAAGAATAAACAAGTAGTGCCACTCAGCAAAAAGGAGCTAAAACAGCCTGTCTCCTTCCTGAGAGCTGAAGAGAGTTGAAAGGAAAAGACTGAGGTCCAGGGCTAGCTACCTGTGAGTCTTCTTAGTGACATCAAGTACCAGTGTGGGACAGGCACTTTTTAACTGTCCTATTTCCAGCTATTTGGGTTGCTTACTAGTGCAACTGAACTAGATCATTCATGTCCATCCTTCACTCCATCTGTTTGCAATGTCAACGCCAGCTGTGAACAGTAGCAAAGCAGACCACTGAGCAAAGTTTTAGTAATAAGTAATACACAGACTTTCTCTTCAGAGGTGACCAAATCTGTTAATTGACTATTTCCTGAAACTGGAAACCTAAGTAGTAGAAATTGTACATGTGCATGTACATTGTGCATATACTTTAACAATTGTCAGTGTCCTTCTTTTGTAAAAGGTTCCAATAAAGACTGTTGCAAAATAGTTTTGAAACTGAACACGTTACAGTTGTTAACTCAGGGCATGTCTTCACTGCTGCCATTGATGCAGCAGCATCGATTCAGCAAGTCTGATGAAAATATACTAAGTTAGTGGGAGAAAATTTCCTATTAACATAGCACAGTGTGGACAGGGCTAGCTGCTCTAAGTATATCGACTTAAGTTATGTTACCGACATAACGTAATTAGAATATCTTGGGTCGACATAGCACACTAGTGAAGACAAGCCCTAAGGTTCTGAAACACTACATGTCTACTATAGTTCATGGTTTCATATTGCCTTTCAAGTTCTAGGAGTACACAGACCAAGTGTGCCAAGCCTCTTGAACTACACTCACTCCATGTAGATTGTCATAACTTGTGAGGCAGGTAAGAGTGGTAATCAGACCTGGGGCTTCTACAGTTTGTGATGAAATGGGTTCAAAGGGTTGACTATTATGAATGTATTGTGAAAGAGACATTGGTAAATTAGCATATAATGAGTAACATTGTTTGTGTTTTAGCTTTAGATTGTTTTTCTTCTGTGTTAGCAACACTGGAGCTGATAACCAGTTGGCACAAGTGAGGCCCCAGTTCTGAGGAACCTTAGTCAAAGATATAAACATAATCCCTCTTGTGATTGAACATAAGTGTTTGTTATTTTCTATTGTGGCTATGGTAATTGGTTCTGAAAACCTGGATGGTTATATTAACTAATTTTCTAGCTTATTAGCAAAATCATAGTGCAATACTATTTTTTGTGTCTATATCCTACGCTGTTAGTTGCTATTAAGGTTAGCTAATAAACACTAAAATTAAATTCAACTCTCAAGCTTTTTAGTTCAGCAATCATGAGTCAAGAACCCTGAGAGAGGTGACATGGGTAATCAGTGAAGCAGTTTGCTTAATTATGGTTTATTTACACTCCTTTCTTGCATGTTTCGGTAAAGCCCTAGCATTGAGGTTTATAGTAAACTTTCATTTTAGTTTATTTCAGTTGTATTAGCTTTTTTAAGAAAGACACATGCAGTTTTCATATTAGTGAACAATGTGGAGCTGTGTTTATATCTTTACTCCAAAAGCTATCTGCATGGCAGGCTTCGACTACTCAAATTCAAGGGCATGAGAACATCAAGTTAACATATTGCAGAAAGGATCACAAAGGTATCATTTAGTACATGTGTCTTTCTGCAAAGAAACCCACAAATCAGACCTGCAAGAGAGCAATGAAGATGCCATGGAACAGCTAAAGGGGATTAAGGGTCATGGAAGATTAATAAAATTGGAGCAGATTATAGCAATGAGAAGAGGGCAAAAGCAGTTATAAAAGTTTGGGTAAGAGGATAGTTTCATATTTATGCTGTTGGGGTTTTAAAGTTCCAGATCACTTTATTATTAATATATACACAACATTCACAATCAGTGTAATCTAATTTCATTCTTAAAGTATAATATCAGGCGCTGGGTCTCTGCGGAAAGGAATAATTTCCCTCCATCTCAACCATTGCTCAGGTGACTTTAAAAGCTTTTGTCTTTCTTTGAAATAACAAATAGTGACTGTGCTGGAGATAAGAGATTGGAATGCATAGACTAGTTACACCAGCCTAACATAGAAAAATCTTATTCTTACATTTGTTTTCCTTTCTCTTCTCTCTTCCTTTCCCCTTGCCAATCCTACCCAGGTTTGTGTGTAGCTTGGTATACTATGGTCTAACACTCAATGCAGGTGACTTAGGTGGAAGTATATATGCCAACCTGGCTCTGTCTGGGCTGATAGAGATACCTGCCTACCCAATCTGTATCTACTTGATTAACCAAAAGTGGTGAGTACTGAATAGAACAAAACTTAATATATAACTTTTTTTTCCAAAGGTAGTTTTCCTGGGTACCAGTTCGCCCTTAAGTCATTCTCAGTTTAGTCCTGTTACAATAAATATTAACAGTCCCAACATACTTTGTCCTCTTGGGGGGAATGAATGATGTAAAACAAATACTAATTAATTTTCAAGAAAGACAAATGAATCTTCCAGCAACCCCCAACAGGAAATAATACTCCCGCTCTGGCACACAGATTAAACTGAAGCTCCTGAGGAGAATGCTGAGTCTAGCTGCTCTGACTCTCTGCTAACACAAGATGGCATTCTTCACACCTTTGATCTTGTGACTCCACAGTTAAGAATCCCATTGTATTTCTAAGCCACTCCAGGTTTCATTCTTTTGGAACCAGAGTGTTCTTGGGGGGCAGCTCTCACAAAGGGGTGTGTGCATTAAACTTAGAGGACTAAACTCTTGGCCATCTAACCTGGGTTTCAGCTGCAATGCTCCTTTTTCTCGGTTTCATTTGGGTCATCTCAGAACTTTATTAATCAATGGCTTTTCTCACTCTTCCTTATATATTTGAGGAACAGAGCTTCCCTTATTGTGTGCCCTTTTCCACACTCCGCTCCCCATCTCCCTCAAATTAATAGTCAAATTAAAAGTTGGGAATATTCAGCCAGTCTGCCTGGACCTCTTAGCGATTTACAGTCTTCACTACATAGTGCCTCCTTGACAGCCTCTTGTGCTGACCATACTAAGAGAGGACCAGAGGTTTCTGTTTGAAAATTTAAAGAGTGAGAAAGCAAAAACTGTGCAGATTTTCAGCAATTTGTACTATGTTAGTAGAAGGTGTTGGGTGAGTTTAGATCTGTCGGCGTGTTGAAGTCCTTGGATGAAAAGTTCAGTAGATATGCTGAGTATTATCCTTTTTTGGGGCTCCATCAGGTTTGGTCGAAAACGAGCACTGGCAGCATTCTTGTTCCTGGGAGGATTGGCCTGTCTTATTGTCATGTTTCTTCCAGAAAAGAAAGGTAAATGTCTTTTGGTGGTGGGCTTTGGTTGGTTGGGTGGTTTTGAGGTGTGTGTGCGGTGGGTTGTTTTAAAGATTTCATAATAGTATTGTGCATGTCTATAACATGAATGCAACATCCTCCAACCCAGGATCTTAAGATTTCTCAAACGTTAGGATCATTACATTGACATGATGTATATGATGGGGAAACTGGGGCATGGTAAGGGGAAGTGGTTTTCTGAAGGTGTTGTGTTGAATTGGGGAAAAGGTTTGGAATGGAACCCATGTCTCCAGGCTATGAGTCCACAATATGAATATACTCTTGCCTCTGTTTTATACTAGACATTTCTTAGGAATTGGTGAAAGGTACCTTAAGCCCTATTCCTGCATTTTGTCACGTGGTCAAGTGATGTCAACTCATCATTGTATCCTTTGGAAGTGGATAATTAGAGCATGATGCAACTTCTGTGTATTTCCCCATGAGAGCTTAGAGCCAAAAGATCCCATGATTTGTTTGAGACTTCCCTGGTATCCTGGGCTAAGTGTTATTTCTCCTCTTGCTGCTGTGCAGCGTGATCAGGAGGTGGTTGGTTGCATTTCAGTGATCCAGTATGAGTTGTGCTACCATGCTGACTTATAAGCCCTATGCCTCTCGTGGAGGTGGAGTTATTACGTTGATGTGGTGGGGCACTTACATCAGTGGAAGCAAGGCTCTAGTGTATACAGTTAATCCTCAAACATAGGGTGTTCAGAGGAAGAAGTTCTTTCTATATTTTGACTGTACAGGTAAAGAAAATGGGCACATTTTCCCTTCTCATCTTACAAAATGAGATAGGTGACTTTTGCCACTGCTGCCTGAAAGATGGATTTCTTGAATTCTCTCGAGCTCTGAGAGCCCCATGAGGCCACACACGATCATTGTGAGTGCCTTTGACTGATATTGGCATAGCACTCTTCAGCAGATTCCCTTCCATTCCATTTGTAACTGAAGTGATTCCTGAAGAACATTTCCATGTGCCTCAGACCCTTACAAGGCTCGCATTTTCTTTATCAGCCACAGGAGTGTTTGCAGTTGTGAACAGCCGTTCTTTGTCTTTGCTGGGGAAACTGACAATCAGTGCAGCATTTAACATTGTTTATATCTACACATCAGAGCTTTATCCTACAGTGATCAGGTAAACTGAATTCGCTTTGTGCTAATGTTTCTCTTTCCCATTTCCTTAGTGCGTTTACTTCTACCTTGTTTTGGAGGTGTTAACTGCACCTTCTCATGGAGACTTTCCCTTAAGGTGAAACTGAGGTGATTAGTCATAGAACCTAATAGCAGCAGCACTGGAAATCCTCTACGTGTTGCGTAAACATAAAATAATCCCATTAAGTATGCATGCTAATGTAGCCAGCGATGTGGGGTTTTCTACCTTCAATAGGCTGCAGTTGTTGAGAGCAACTTGATCATTCACATGAGCAGCTCTGACACTGGATCCAGTAGAGTGCTGTGGGGCCACATGCTCCTTGTGATAGAGTGGACAGATGAATGTAGCATATGGTTCCCCCAGGTACAGGCCTCGGTGGCCAATGCAACCCCTAGTGCAGACAACCAAATCTGCTACAAGGTGTGATTTGAATTGGTGCGGTTCATCTCCAATTTCAGGAAAGGTTAATGTTCACTAGTCCAAAGCACAGTTTACAGTGGCTTTGTGCTTTGATTGCGGTGACTACACCAATGGCTGACATTCTCTTGGGCCAAACAGTGTCTTTGAGTCTCTTCTTCGGCCTTGTGTACAGTTCCACTACTGGAATGTTCCGCAAGGGCGGCCACGTTAGTCTGGTTCAGCAAAACAAACAAGGAGACCTGTGGCACGTCTAAAGACTAACCAATTAATTTATCCCATGAGCTTTCGTGGGAGAAAATCCCACTTCGTTACATGCTAAATATTTTCCATTTTCTAACTGCCATGCCGAGAAATTTTTTTTTTTTTTTTTTTTTTTTTCCTGACATCTTTTTAAAATTCCTTTATTCTTGCCATGCAGATACCATTGATTAATATCTGTATTCTTCCTTAGGAATGTTGGAATGGGTTGCTGCTCCATGTTTTCCCGAGTCGGTGGGATTATTGCTCCCTTCATCCCTTCACTGGTGCGTCTGCACTCATATTTGTATTTCTGTCTTCCTTGCCTCTTATGTGTTAGGTGTTTGCAGAGGTGGGGGAAGTGGGACAAACTGTGTGTATAATTCAAGATCTGTAAAATATAATCAATATGGAGGATTTGTTGATAGTTTCATGCTTCTCCACGTGTGGTGAAGGACAGCAGGATGTAGCCCACGTGTAGGCAAAACTCCCACCATTAGTTTGAATCTGTTTTTTATCCATGTAAGGGTTTCAGGATCTGTCCTATACACTTTAACAGCATCACCACTATCAGATGCTCAAATACTATGGTGGTGAACCTTGTATAAAACCCTAGGTAGGCGAAGTTACCAGGTGAGATTGCTAAACTGTCTTAATAGTTGTTATCCCCTCTCTGTCTGTGGCTAATGCCAGAGAGGAACCCCTTCATGTAAGTTGCCTCAACAAATATATCATTCTGGAAATGAATAGAGAAAGGGCGGGAGCAATGTTTCTGGACCCCTGCAGTGATGAGTTTATTCCTTGGTACGAGGTTTGTGGTAACCTTGGTATGTTAATGGAGAAGGGAGAGGCTACCTCACTATATTCATACAAATTAAGGCTTGGAGCTAAGGGTTGTATCTCGAGTTATGGATACGGTTAGGAGACCTGAGATACTTAAAATCCCTGAGCCTGAAACTTGCAGTAGATCCTGAACAAAATGAGAAATTAGGGTGGGAGGAATTATATATCAGTAGGATATAATGACCCACGTTACTGGGATGAAACTAAATGGCCAAATTTTCCGGTGGCACAAAGGAACTGGAAACTGCCAGATCTTGCCAGGTGAAAATTCCCTTTGGGAGCGGAGCTTTTTTGCTTCTGCCTCCCTCTCCCACTTGACTCAAGCAGAAAGGTCTGATGGGCAGGCGGGGCACATTGGGGATATTCTGGCTATCTGGCCTTTGGGAGTCTATTTCTTGCTGGTGTAAACTAGAGCAGTTCCCAGCCTAGTCATGATAGGGTCAGACTAGTGCAGATCTGGAAGTGTAACAGACTCCCTGTTACAGGTTGTGGGATTGGATGAGGACTTAGGGAGCACTCTGTTCTGTTGTGTCCAATGTTCCCCCTAAGGTTTGGCGGCTTGTGTGCAAAATTTTCAAGCCATGTGCAAAACTTTTCTGAATAAAATTTTTGTGCAAACTCACACGACAGAAATTATAGGCATTAATTGAAGTTAAAGTGATTGTAAATAGAATTAATTAATTGTGTTTAATTGAATTTGAATGAATTTTGAATTGAAATTTAATTTTTAGAAAGGTTTTTATTTAAAATTAATTTTTAAAAAGCTTTTTAAAACAGAAGGAAGAGACAGAAAAAAGAAGGAAGGAGGAGAAAAAGAAAAAAGTAAGAGAAAAAAAGGAAGGAAGCAAAGAAAAAAAGAGAGCAGGAAAGAAGGAAGAGAAAGAAGGAAAAGAGAAAAAGAAAAAAGGAAGGGAAAGAAAGGAAGGAAGCAGAGAAAGAAAGAAGGAAAGAAGAAGGAAGAGAAAGAAGGAAGGAAGGAAGAGGAAGACAAAGAAGAGAAAAAGAAAGAAAGAAAAAAGGAAGAGAAAGAAGGAAAGAAAAAGGAAGGCAAACAAGAAAAAAGGAAGAGAAAGAAGGAAAGAAAAAGGAAGGCAAACAAGAAAAAGAAGGGAAGAGAAAGGGAGGAAAGAGAAGGTAGGAAAAGAAAGGCGGAGAGAAGGAAAGAAGGAAGAGAAAGAAGGGAAAGAAAAAGAAAGGCAAAGAAGGGAAGGCAGGAAAGAAAAAGGAAGGCAAAGAAGGGAAGGCAGGAAAGAAAAAGGAAGGCTAAGAAGGGAAGGCAGGGAAGAGAAAGGAAGGCTAAGAAGGGAAGGCAGGGAAGAGAAAGGAAGGCAAATAAGAGAAGGCAGGGAAGAGAAAGGAAGGCAAAGAAGAGAAAAAGAAAAAAGGAAGAGAAAGAAGGAAAGAAAAAGGAAGGCAAACAAGAAAAAGAAGGGAAGAGAAAGGAAGAAAAGAGAGAAGGTAGGAAAAGAAAGGCGGAGAGAAGGAAAGAAGGAAGAGAAAGAAGGAAAGAAAAGAAAGAAAAAGGAAGGCAAAGAAGAGAAAGAAAGAAAGAAAGAAGCTGAGAAAAGAAAGAAGAAAAATAAAAATGAAAGAAGCCGAGGCCGCTGGCGGCGGGGACCCGAACGTGGCCCTGGGAGGGCAGAGCAGACCCCGGCACCAGAGACCGATCCTGGCCCCGTGCTGGGAGGCCGAGGCTGTCGGCGGAGCGGAGCTGACTCTGGCCCAGGGCCGGGAAGTCGAGGCGGCCGGCGGGTGGGAGCCTGCCCCGGCCGCGGCCACCCCGCTGCTCCCACTGCATGGGGCAGGCGGGCAGGCGCGCACACGTGCCCCGGCCCTGAGCCTGCCTGCTCCGCCCTGGGGGCGAGGAGGGCCAGCCCAGAGGCCGGGCTCAGGTTGGGTCAGCCGCAGCAAAGCCGCAGCCCCGGGGGTCTGGTGGGAGCTGCCGGCCTGCGTGGGGGTCCCTCAGTGCTGCGCGGGGGTTGCGACAGCCGCTGTGCGGTTGCGCACCCGCGCAGCTTAGAAGGAACACTGGTTGTGTCCAGCAGGAAATTGGCACTGTAGTGAATCTGAGCCAATGATCTGAAATAAATGATCAATTTGAGACTTCAACAAACTTAAATGTGTGTCAGCTTTGTGTAAAATTGGGCACAAATAAATTTTGAATTGAGGGAAAAGGGGTTAGCTTTGAGAGTTTCCCTAGCACATTTGTAAATACATGGTGAGAGAGAAAATGAAGAGATAGTATATATTGGTGAGAAAACATTGCACCTTTACGCGTGCTCATAGTTTAATATTGCGGTGTTAACTTTTCCTGTCTTGATTCAGAATTTTTTCATGGTTGAAAGTGAGTGAAATATTTTAAACAAAAATATCAATTAACAATTGTATTTAAAGGGTCACATTTTCAAAATGAGCTTGTCTGGCTTCTCATTTGCCTGAAGCTGTGCATTCAGGTTTCTGAAGTTCTGTTTTAGGCACTTCACACTCTTGCTTCCCCAAACTTGGTTTTGCATTCCACATCTACTCTATTTGTAGACACATCAGTATTTGACTGTGTAAAGTTTTCATAGTCAAGAGCTTGAATGCATGAGTTTAGCATGCTCTTGTTTATAGTTCATTCTAAAACCTGTGTGGATCCAGACTTATTGATAAGATTGGTTTCCAGCTGTTGCATTTCTTGAAATCTTCTGGTCCAATCTTTATATACCTACTCACCAGGTAGCTATGTAAAATGCTATGTATGGGCCACCTTTCTTTAACCATCTCCACTCTTAATTTCCAGAAATCTGTGCAGTGGTCTCTGCCCTACATCGTATTTGGAGTGACTGGCCTGTTGTCGGGGCTTCTGAGTTTGTTATTGCCAGAAACGCTGAACAGCCCTTTGCTAGAGACGATATCAGACCTGCAGGTGTGCTCATACTGGAGACTGGGGGATGAAGCTATGTCACTGCAAGCACTAGGTGGCTCCCGGGTACATCACTTTTTGCAATATTTCTCCACTGTTGTAGTGCACTGATTACAACTGTCAACTTTAGGAGTCCCTAACTAGATGGTGCTTAGTCTGTGGTTGACAAGGCCCTAAGGGGACATAAGGAATAGTTTAATGATCTTACCATTATATCTGAAATATTCTCTGCAAATGCAGGTTCAGATCCTTGCTAGGTCAACTCATCCCTTCAAGGTGTGCTTGGCAAGGAAATTACCACCATTTCCTTTAGGATAAAGGACCTTAACACAGTGGTCTCTGCCTCAGTCACCTCAAGGCTGGATTGCTGCACCACAAGTCATGTCATGTTGGTCCATAAAACCTTTCAAAAACTTCATCTGGCACAGGATGCAGCAGCTGGTTTGTGAGGGAGGGCTCTGAATGTGTCCTTTAATCTGTGCAGGCTTCCACTTTGTTTTGGGGTACAATTTAAAGTGTTGATTCTAACATATAAAGCCTTAAATTGGTTAGAACCTGATTAACTCTGAGATCTGCCTCACACCTGCCTGCAGTAGCTGAGATTAGTTGAGATACACATCTAACAGTTCCCAGGCTTAACAATGAGGAGACTTGGGAGCAAGATGTTTTCAGTGAGGTTTAATTGACTGCTGAGTTTGCTCCCTTTTATTCATTCATCAAATTTTGTTAATCTTCCAGGTACCTCTTGAGGTATTGTGAGAGTTCTTCTGTCTATTTTTTCCCTCCTGAGGAGGGAGAAGTAAATGAAAGAGTGAGAAGAGTGATTCAGTTGGGGAGGGAATCTTCACTTTTTGAATTGTAGTCTAAAAACTATAAATATTGTAGGGTTTATAAAGATCCATTTGAAGGGCACATCTTATCACATTAAATGAAATGAAAAAATGGCCACAGTCTTCAAGAGCACATTTCCTCAGATATACATCTGATTTGAATCCTGATAAAACAGAAGGAGCTAGTTTCCTTTCTGCAGTGATGCTGTCTATTTAGTGAAGTTATACCCAAGATGCCCTCTGACACATTTTCTTTTAAAGACAACCACAGGTAAAACATATGGAAAATTAAACGCTGTTAAACATTAACCTTGTCTGATAAGTCATAGAAAGATCTAACAGAACTGCCAGAAGACTTACAACAAGCCTTAGTATTCCTGGATGACAAATCCTGAAATACTTTTGTGGAGTCCATTGTTTTTTCTGATTACAATTCTCCTCAGCATATGTTGTCTCCTCCAAATGGTGTGTCCCTCTAACTGCATTCAGGAGTTTGACATTCGCCTTGCACAATACGCAGCAATGGCCCGAATCCTCTGGAATGACTTCTTGGGAATGCAAAAAACCATGTGACACGATTTCCTTGGGGGAAAAAACAAGGAGTCCTGTGACACTTTTAAAGAGTAATCCATTTATTTATTGTATAACCTTTGATGGGAGAAAATCCCACTTTGTCAGATGCTTGAAGATGGGGAACTTACAGAATGGGAGAAAAATAAATGCAGGGAAATGTAAGTCATAGGATCAGATCAGACTGTTTCATCAAATCAAATGATTTCCTTGATGTCCCTTGATTTTGCAGTTGTTACTGCTCAAAATGTTCAGAATTCCTTTGAATTTCTACCTTTGCTTTTAACACATTGTTCTGCTGGATACCCACTGATGCTTAGTGTACATTTAAGTTTTGCCAACTTAGTTCTGTCATAGAATCATAGAGTTGATTAGCAGAGTGATTTTTTTCCCCTGACATAACTGTCAGCAAAATCCCCCGCATAGATTCAGTTATACCAACAAAGCCATTTTGCTGGAATAGCATTTTTCACACTCCTGGTATAGGTGCGGTTTATACCATCTCTTTTTTTGCCAGTATAAACTGCAGCTACACCAGGGTGGACAAAACTGGCTCACACCTAGGTGCCAGCAATTTTACTTTTGGTTGCCAGAGGGCTCTCTGTTAAATTTCTGCAATGGAGCTAGGTGACAGGCTACTAAAACTGGTCACCAATCGTGATCAGAAACATAGATTTGTTGAGGCCTTATCTACACTCAGGTTTTGCTGGTAAAACTTATACTGGCAAAACCCTTAAGTATCACTAAGGACTGGGTGTAGTCAATTTATATGATTCGTAAGAGCTGAAATGTTTGGATAATCTCCCACTGTGCTCAAAGATTTGTGGAGAAAATCTGACTGTCCAAAATTGTTGGTCTGAGTTGTGCAAAATAAGACGACTTGTGTGTGTGATTCAGTGACAATACATGTATTAATGTTTCCCCTCTTTTCTGGGAGCAGTTGCTTTGTGGGCCTATAGGTTTGTAAATTGCATACACTGAGTATTCTGAATTCTCCCTGCTAAGGAAGACCTATAAATCGTTTTGATGTTATAAAATTGTAATACACCAGTGGGTTGCTGCCTTCTACCCCAAAGTGCTGTGTTTCAGGGGTTCTTTGTTGATTGGATTCCAAAATATTTGAAATCTATGAAAGCCAGATATTGCAAGCTAAACAGGATTGGGCAGTGTCAGAGTTGTAAGAGTCATCTAAGGAAAGCCAAAAGAAACTTCAGGAAGTGGTATTTGATTTTTTTTTTTTTTTTTTTTTTTACACAATCTACCACCCACTCCTTCAGTCAGTGTAGAGCACAGTTCTCCTTTGAGTACTTTGCTCATGTTGAGTCCAGTTAGGTGTGCGCACTTGTGTCGTGCACGGCTGCCAGAAAATCTTTCCTTAGCAAGCCCAGGGGGTCAGCGACAGAGCCTCCTGCAGTCACGCGACCATAGCACTCCTTATAAGGGCTCACCAACCCTCCCCTGGCCAGTTCTTTCTTACCGCCCGTGACAACTAATTGAAATATGTGCTCTCTTGTCCGCAAGAGATCCACCCCTGGAATCTTAGTTCATTCTTTCAGTTCTACGGTAGTTAATTAGTGTTTTTCGTAGTATTAGCTTAGAGTTAGTTAATCCTCAATGAGCATTCCCCTTAAGGGTCTGCTCTTTAGGGGCTGGGGCATGTCTCAGTCCCAAGGCTTCAAGCCATATGTGGTTTGTAAGAAGCCTATGCCTAAAAGGGAGCTGCACTCTACTTGCTTAAGTGCCTAGGCGAAGCCCACTTGGGGGAGAGGTGCAAAAGCTGCAAGTCTTTCCGCCCGAGGACTCAGAAATATAGGTCCCAAAGACTTAAGTTTCTCCAAATGGAAGTGGTACTTAGGCCTTCCCCCAGCATCTTGGAACTAGCTATGAGTACGGCATGGGCAAAAAGTGCTCCGGTGCCAACAAGAGACGCAGCACAGAAGAAGGACGTCAAGGACTCTCGGCACTGGAAATCACCAGCGCCAAAATCAGGCATTCCCCAGTGCTGAAGAAGAAACAACGATCAGAGAGGTGCTGGTCACCAATGCCCAGAAAGGGCTACAGAGGTATGGATGTCGTGAGACCTGTGCTGGGCCATGCAGTCACCGTCTCTAGACCACCTCTGCCGTTGACTCCGGCCCCGAAGAGGGGACCGCTGAGTCTGGCTCCAGATGCCTCCCCCCTTGGGTGTTTAGAGGTAGAGATCACTCGATCTCCCTCCACACCGGAGACTTTTGAAGTGGCCAGAGACCTTATATGATGCTGCCACATCTCAAACCTGGTCTCCCGGACACCTCACCCTCTGTTCCGTGCCGGACAGCGCAATCGAAAGGAAAGCTGACTCTGCTGATGCACCACCCTTTGCCCTGGCACCAAAATCCATGGCACCGCCTTCATCACAACAGAGCAAATCACCTTCAGAGTCAGAGGCAGCATTTGTTGCCTCATGAAGAAGCCAGTCCCGTTCTGCCTCTTGGCACCGCAACCAATAGAGGCTGCAGCCATTTCCAGTACTGTGGATGCTTTAATGGCAAAACTCGAACAGCTGACCGTTCTGGACACTGTGGGCTTATCACCAAGCATAAGGGCCCCAATCCACTCATTCCTGCTCAGTGACTTCAGGGAGTAGAATCCCTCACACTAGATTGGAGACAGCTTCCCGACCACACACTGCAACCAACTGGAATCAACCCTTAATACACGGCTTGGCACCGAGAAGTACCTACGCTGGTACCACGACCAATGTTATCACTGCCATAGGTGAGGGACCTGAGCCGTCAGCACCGATGGAGGCTCCAGACACCGATTCAGGAGATCTCGGTCAACTAAGGGAGTCTTTCTCCTCCTTACCGGACAAGGCAGTGGCAGGGACCACCCTAACCTCTCCAGCAGCAGACACTAGGTCATATCAGGACCTCCTTCGGAGCATAGCCCGCAATTTGGGGATTGAGGTCCAAGAGGTCAATGAGGAGTTCTCAGACTCGATGACAGGGTGCAAGACGGGGCAGGAATAGCAACTCAAAAAACATCAATAGTAGAGAGTGTCTGTACTCTTCGTCCAGCAAGAACGATGGCTCCTCAAAACATTCCCAAGACCCAAAACAGAACTTTTGAGGACATGCTCGAGGGCAGAATACCAACACTTAGAGACCCAGCACCTTTATTTTTGAACCGCTTATCCCATTTCTACCATGTGTGGTCCCAGATTATCTTGAACAGCTGGGTACTGTGCACTGTGGAACTGGGATATTCTATCCAGTTCCATTCAACAGTCCCCCCTTAAATCACTCCCCCCCCCCCGTTCCCTGTCCCTCTTCAGGGACCCCTCTCACAAACAACTCCATCACAAGGAGGTACAGCAGCTCCTAGAGTTAGGGGCAATGGAGGAGGTCCCTGCAGAGCTGAGAGGAAAGCGGTTCTGCTCAAAATATTTCCTAATCCCGAAAGCCAAGCGAGGTCTCAGGCCTATTGTGGACCTCAGAAACCTAAACAAATTCATAAAGAAGTTAAAGTTTTGTATGGTCTCCCTGGCTTTGGTTATTTCCTCTCTGGACCCTGGGGATTGGTATGCTGCCCTCAACCTCAGGGGTGCCTACTTCCATATATCGATTATTCCAAGACACAGAAGATTCCTAAAGTTTGTAGTGAGTGACAGACACTTTCAGTTCACAGCCCTTCCATTTGGGTTATCAACAGCCCTCAGAGTCTTTATGAAATGTATGGCTGTAGTGGCAGCCTTCCTCAGGAAGCGTAGGGTGCATTGACTTCCCGTACTTAGATGATTGGTTGGTAAAAGGAAAGTCCAGGGAACAGGTGGTTGACCACATAGACCTCATAAGGCGCACATTCAACAAACTTGGCCTGTTGATAAACATAAAGAAATCAACCCTGGTTCCCACTCGGAAAATAGAATTTGGAGGGACTATCCCAGATTCAACCACCTCCACAGCCTAACTGCCGCCCACTCATTTCCAAAACATTGCCGCTATAATAGACAACATATCTCGCCACTCCATGATTCCAGCTCAAACCTGCCTGAGACTACTGGGCCACTTTGCCCCTTGCACACAGGTGGTTCAATATGCCCAATTGCACCTAAGACCTCTCCAGCTCTGGTTGGTCTCTGTATACCTCCCCTCCAGGGATCCTCTGGATCAAGTGATATCTGTACCACCGTCTATACTGGACTCCCTTCACTGGTGGACGAATTGGGACATAATTTGTGCAGGGATCCCGTTCTCAAAACCCCAGCTGACTGTAACATTAATAACAGATGCATCAGATCTAGGAGGCGGGCTCACTTCAACCACCAGAGAACACAAGACCATTGGTGCCCAAAGGACCTATCCAGTCATATCAATGTGAGGGAGCTACAAGTGGATTGGTTAGCGTGCCAGACCTTCAAACACCATCTGGCAGGCCGGCATATGGCAGTGAGAACAGACAACGTCACCACGATGTTTTACATAAACGAATGAGGGGAGGAGGGCATTCTTCCCCCCTCTGAAAACAGGCCTTTAGCCCTATGTCGTTTCTGCATTCCCCTGGGAATTCACCTGAAGGCATCATACTTACCCAGGGTGCAGAACACCCAGGCGGACTCCCTCAGTTGGTCTGTCCTAGCCCACGAGCGGTCTCTTTGTGTCTCAGGCCATCTTCCAAAAGTGGGGGACTCCCCAACTGGACTTCTTTGCAACGGAAGACACCACCAAATGCAAGAGGTTCTGTTCCTTCCAAGGCCTCAGCAAGGGTTGTCTGATGGATGCTTTCCAACTTACCTGGAGTGACGAGCTTCTGTATGCATTCCCACCATTTCCGCTAATCCCCAAGGTCCCGTCGAAGGTGAAGAGAGTCAAATCGTTGTTGATCTTAATTGCACCAGTGTGGCCCCGCCAACACTGGTTTCCTGCCCTGCTGGAACTTCTTGTGACAGCCCCCCTCACCTTGACTTTGGACCTGCTCACCCAGAATCAAGGCCTATTATGGCACGCAAACCTTCTGTCCCTCCACTTAACAGCCTGGAAGCTTTGTGGCTGAATCAACGGGAGCTGCAGTGCTCGCAGCAGGTTAGAGAGAGATTGCTAGAGAGTAAAAAACTCCCCACGAGATTCATGTGCCTGGCAAAATGGAAACAGTTTTCTCTCTGGTGTCATCAAAAGGCGATCAATGCAGAGATACCCGCCATCCTAGACTACCTGCTTCACCTTAAGCAAGAAGGCCTATCCGTGTCAATCCTCAAGGTCCATCTCGCGGCAATCTCTGCCTTCCACATACCAGTGGATGGTCGATCAGTCTTCTAGAACCTGATGTTAAATTGTTTTGTTAAGGTCGTCTGCAGAAAATTCCCACAAGCCCTCAAACCGGTACCTCAGTGGGACCTCAAGTTGTACTCCTATCCCTTACCAAGCCACCGTCTGAGCCACTGGCCACGTGCTCAGACTTATATCTCTTGTGGAAGGTGGCCTTTCTGGTGGCAAGCATCTTGGCCAGTAGAGTGTCTGAGCTAAGAGCACTTACAATGGAACCATCGGTTACAGTATTCTTTAAAGATCAAGTATGCCTTCACCCACACCTGGTGTTCTTACTGAAGGTGGTCTCCTCCTTCCACGAAAATTAGGACATCTTCTTACTAGTTTTCTACCTGAAACCCCACAGCACTAACTGGGAGTGCAGCTTATACTCCCTTGACATAAGAAGGGCCTTAGTCTTTTATATTAACAGGACAAACCTTTCAAGAAGTCCCCACAACTGTTCGTAGCAGTAGTTAACAGGATGAGCGGTCTCCCTGTTTCCTCACAGACAACATCATCTTGGATCACATCCTGTATTAAAACTTGCTATATCTTAGCAAAAAAAAACCAGTCCCAGAAATCACAGCTTATTTGACAAGAGCTCAAACCACGTCGACTGAGTTTGTGGCTCAAGTCCCCGTCCAGGACATTTGCAGAGCAGCAGCATGGTCCTCTATCCACACATTCGCGGTCCACTACGCGATCACCCAACATGCAGTGGCGGATGCTGCAGTTGGCAGAGCAGTACTGAAGTCTATAGCTTGATTATCTCCGACCCCACTACTGGTAACTGCTTGGGAATCGCCTAATTGGGGTCAACGTGAGCAAGCACTCGAAGGAGAAAAGATGGTTACAAACCTTCTATAACTGTCATTCTTCGAGATGTTGCTCTTGTCCACTCCAAACCCGCCCACCTACCCTCTGTCGGATCCTTAGCAAGAAGGAATTGGCAAGGGGAGGGTCGGTGAACCCTTATTAGGAGCACTGTGGCCGTACGGCTCCAGGGGGCTCTGTCACCAACCTTCTGAGATTGCTAGGGAAAAATCTTCTGGCGGCTGTGCATGACGAGTGCACATGCCTAATTGGAGTGGACGTGAGCAGCACATCTCGAAGAACGACGGGTTAGTAACTGTCTTTTCCCTACTCTACTTTTAGTGGGTGTCTGTTGCTGGAAATGCTGTCTGAAAGACTATGCTGTTAAACACACTTTAAATTTTGTTTGGATTATTTTCACCTTTACATTACTCTGTGCTTTTTTGGGGAGGGTGAACAGTTCCCCTCATACATGTAGTTAGTGCAAGTATGACAGATTCCTTTGCTCAGAGGAGAAGCCATGTTCTTGTGGCCAAAGCACAACACTGGGAGCAGGGAGATCTAGCTTCAGCTCTCATTTCGCAGATTGTCTCTGCAGTTCCCTTCTCCACCCCTACATAGTTAAATGACTTGGATCACAAACCTGTTCAAGCAGTGAAAATAGCTTGCAGGTCTTTATGTTGTTTACCCTTATATCGTAGAATGCAAGGGTATAAATAACTTTTTGTTCTACAGTTCCTCCCCTTTCAGATGGTTTCAGCACTTGCAGAGCCTCTTTCCCTTTGTGTCAGTGGGAAGTCAGGTTTTTTGCTATAAAAAGTTTCTGGGATTCTGGGCTTGTGAGTTTTGTCACTTGTGCTTAGGCTCTTATGTTTGTTTGTTTTATCACCATGGCAGGTAATCCTGGCAAATGTCCTTTTTTTTCTTAAGGTGAAGGCTATATAGGAGCATGCCCATGACATACTCATGATGAATAAGGATGGAAAGGCACTTGCACCCAAACTCTGCTTCCTGAGTCTCTGCTTCTAGTTGATCAGAGAGAGAAAGGGACACGACTATTGCTTTTCTTAAGCTTTGCAAAATGCCAGATCAAGCCATCCTAGTCAGTTCATTTGTCCTGCATCCTCTTTTAATCTGCCACTAAAGGGAGCATAGGAGTGCATGGTGGATGGAAGCCCATGGTTTTCTAAGAGGGTTTGAAGATATATGAATCCAGAATCCTCAAACCCAAGTGGAAGTTTTCATTTAACCTCTCTGCACTTCAGTTGACCCTATGTAAAATGGGGGAAGTCCTACCTTACCTTTCAGTAGGGTTATAATACTACATATTTGTAAAGCGCTTTGAGATGCTCTGAAAGATGCTGTAAAAACAAATTTTAATTTTTTTAAATGTTAACTGTTGAATGTGCTAACCAGTGATTTCTCTTTTTTTCTCTTAGTCTGCAGATAAAGATAGCACTGCAGGGAGTGGAAGTGAAGATGAAGAATTCTATGATGCTGATGAAGAGACTCAAATGATCAAGTAACAAGAAGAAACGTTCATTTTTAAGCCTTTTTTTTTTTCTAAACTTGTCCAGCCAGGTCCACCTGTAAGAATAAAACTGGAACCATCTGTGGATGAATTATTACAGAGCAAGGCCTCTGCCTTTCCAGCTTTGGGAGAGGAGTTAGAGAGCTGTTCAGATGCATTACAGTAGTTTGACTAGTGACTGCTGCTGACTTCTTTTTCTCACCCGTAAGAATTATTCAAATGTTTGTGGCTCAAAACTATGACTAGGTGAGAGGCCAAAGATGGTGGCAAAGGGTGAGGAATTTGAGTTATTTCTGAAACTTGAAGACCTTGAGAACTGATCCAACTTGTGAACAGACTTCCTCTGCATGTGTTCACATTTATCCTTCAAGGTGGGCTCATGTTGATTTTCAACCAGTTGAAATCCATAACTTGAAAGGTTTCCCTAGGTTTTTTCCAGCATATGAAATCTAGAGAATTAAACACAGAAGGTACAGTAGGCCAGGCTGATTGGGAACAAATGCCTGAAATCCAGCATGTTAAGATGCCTGCAGCAGACTGGGAAGAATAAACTATGGAATCTCTGCCAATACTTCATACGCTCACTGGAATGTAGTTTCATATCTGAGGGGATGTGGAACAAGTCGGTAGGGAACACTAACATCAGACAAAGCTGTACTCAGTGATGTTGTAGGGTGGAGATCTAAAGGGATCATCAAAGCTTGGAGGGACCAGCTAATGGGCAGATGGACTTAAAACAGAAATCCCCACTATTGCTGATCTCTTCCCCCTCTTCTGTCTCCCTACCCGTGCTTCTCCCAAAACAAATTCCATTTTTTTTGTCTTTTATTTTGATTTTTTTCCCCCTCACACAGGTGCACCAAGACAGTCCGTAAATCTTGGGGTGGCTCTGAATTTTAGTTGCATATTCTGTTTGATTTTGTTTCTTATCTTTCCTCCACTTTGCCATGTAAACTGACAGACTTCTCTTTTCATGGCATATGGTGACTCTTTTTCGGGGTAATTTTAGTTAGCTAGGTTGTTCTTTACTGTGGGCTGTCCATGATTGTGGCTATGGAGAAAAATGAGATCTGCAGTGGTACAAATTGCCTCTGCAGGCTGCTACTAATAGCTTGGGGTTAATTGCAGGAGCATGCTTGTATTTATTTTTAAATTTCTGTATATAGATAATGTTCTTTGGAAGTTTCCTGAGCCATCATTCAGTTGGTTACTTGACCTTGCTGAGGGAGAACTGCATTCTTTTGTTTACACTAAACGTTTTTTATAGTACTGTAATAGAAGGTTGTTGAGTGTTTTAAGTGTTGCCAAATAATAGATAAGGCCTTTGGGTATGGATTCAATATTCCTAGCTAGTGTCACCTTTATCCTATGAGTGCCTCCTGTCTTACTGTTGACTTCTGTAAAATTCTTTGTCATTTATGGGATCAAATTTCATATCAAGTGTGAAGGTAGCTGGTTATTCCACTGGAAAATAATACCTGGATCAAATGACTGGGGAGAAAGGAATGTACTGAATGTATTCTGGTGTCAGAGCAAAAAATCTCAATTATTTTGGAAGGAAACGATATACAATCCAGTCTGAAACTTACAGCAGGCTATCTGAACTTTGTTCAGTCAAGACCTGTATAGGAAACTTTTTAGGAGCCAAAGAGCTAGATCTCTACTGCCTAGGTGGAACATAGTTCTGCCATCCTCATCTTCAGTGCAAAGGAGAAGCCCACAAAGACTCGATATTCTACATGCAATATTCCATCTTCTTCTGAACAGGTTGATACTCTGTTACAAACATGATGGTGAGCTGTTGTAGGGCCCAGGAGTTTCTCCAGACAGCTCTTCAGCATGGAAGAGAAAGATGAGTATTGACTGCGTTGTAGACATCAGTGGGGCATATGTGACCAGCCACCCACACTTTGGTCTCTCCTGACTCTTGGGCAGCTCTTGTGGATGTGATAGCAGAACTAATAGAACTTTTTAAAACTAACCTGGGTGTTCTTTCTACCTTATTTATACATTGGAAAATGACTCGGTGGAGGTTCCTGGACTTATAATTAAGTTTGGTTTTTTATTCTTTTTTTCCTAGTTGGACATTTGGTTTTTAAATTATGGGGATTATAAGAAATATTAAGAAAAGCTTTTATTTTTAGTTAGTTTTTGGTGACTTTTTTCCCCTCAAAGGTTTTAAATGTGCAATAGCTCTTACTGAAGTTAATGCTGCTGTACCTAGGACTTGTATTGATGTTGTCACAAGTCTATATTTTAGTGGCTCGGTCTCCACAGTGGAATCATTGACTCTTTCTGGCTTTGGGCAATGGAAATAGTGAATCTCTTGTAAGACTTGTGGATTTGTTGTCTGTTGGTTTTATCTTCATTCTAGATTAACAGTCCCAAGACCAGCAAAGGTGGCCATCCATGTAACTTCCCATCATGTTACTCCATGGGGCTGCAGTGGTTCAGATGGGTGGGTTTCTTTGTAGGATCTTGGTCAAAATATGTGACAGTCCCTAATTTATAGTCAAATTTTCCTCCATTTTGTGCAAGTCCTGTTATACATATAATTGCTAAACCAAGGATCCAGGTGCTTTTATGCAAAAGACATTAATTGCACCTTTTTTTTTTTGAGACCCATATCCTGTGTTTCTGTCCTATTTTGCACATTCAGAGATTGAAAACTTCCCACTCTGTCTACTACAGAGGCTTAATTTGTTTTTTATTTTTGGGCCAGTGAATTGTGAGAACAGGATCCTCTGTGGCGGAAGCTCAGTTTCATTGATTTGTTTGTTTTTCCTTGCAGAAATATTCTGACAGATGACTAATTACACGTCCCATACATGTTCTCCAGGTTGGATCCTCTGGGCGCCGGGTTTGTGCTGAGTGATGGGGGGGTTGCAAACTGTTAATGACACTAAAATAGCGCTAATGATCTGATGGATCTAGTCCTTGCAGTTCTTGAAGTCTGACAAACCTTCTCCCCATGCTTATCTTATTCCATTGTTGCTAGGTTAGCTTTACATAAATGATCTGCACTATTCAGGTTTCTTGGTCCTGTGTAGACAGAAGAATAAATCCAAGTTGTTAGTCTCTTATTTATATTTCCTTATTTTGTCCAACTCTGTCATCAGCACATGGCAGGGGACATGCTCTAACTTTAGACCACGTTAACTTGGGTCAGCGCTTTTCTGTGTTGGTGTTGCTTATGGAAGCTGTGGTGTTTAGGTTCTCCCTTCTCAGTTCAGCTTCTTTTATTCATGCTTTTCAACTGACATCGATCCATATCAGTACATCAGTGTTATGGGCCCAATTCCAGCTGGTAGTACTTACGCCAAAACAAACTGTGGGCATTGCAGGATTGTATGGTGGGAGTTAGCATGTATGTGGACCAGCTAAGACTTTATGCACAGTTCTTTCTACATGAATTATTTCTTGCGCAGTACTGTGCATGTATTTTTTTTATAGCCTCATTACTCTATGAATTCATTGTAGGGTATAAAAGATGGAGGAAATGTTCTTAAATGAAGAAATCTCTATAATTAGACAAATCTTATGAAAAGGGCTTATTCACTTCTAAGATCCAGTGCAGGATTCTTTGCCATAGTCTATATTTGCTGTGCTTTCTGGCGACGGTTGCTGGGAGATATACAAGGTACATAAAATACCTTGCATATGTCCCAACGACTTCCTAACTACCCTGTACACACTGCGCTAAGCCAACCAGAAATGGCATCTGGTCAGCAAAGCGCTACTCCAGTTATGGGGCTGGAGTTAGAGCTTCGGTTCCATGTTCAATTGAGCGCGTCTTAAGAGACTGCTCAATAGAACACGGAAGAGCGCACTGACGGTGGCGAATCTGCCGTCGTCCCTGTAGACACAGCATTTATTACCATATATTTGCCAGTGCCTAGTCTGGTCTACTGTAACCTTCAAATAACCCATGTGATGGGACTGTCATAGGCTAATAGATGTGTTTTAAAAGTTACCTTGATAGGCAGCATAAATTTACTTAATTTCATCTCCTTTCTCCTACTGGTATCTTCTCAAATCAATCCAAAATAGCTTTGATTGCAAGCTTAGTGAAAAGTGTTAAGAAAATATAAACAAGGAATAGTTTTTTGTTTTTACTTTGATTGATTTGAAGTATCTATAGTGCTGAAGCTCTTTAGGTGTGTTCAATCAGTTTTGGACTGGTGCTGTGTGTAAATAATTGTGTGGAATTGGTCTAAGTAGGTGCCAGCTTTCTAAACTGGAATTGAGCAATGTCTAAAACTAGTTCTATATGTTCATTTGGAATTCTTCCATGTGACCTGATAAAATTAATATGTACAAACATTTTTCCTGTCCTAAATATCCATGGAGAAGAGAGAACTGCCTTTTTTTGTTCATGCCTTTCTGCTCTTTGCATAGCCATTGTTTCTGAAATCCTCTCTGCTTGCAGAGACGGTAATTAGCCAATGAGATAAACAGATGTTTAAAACAAAGAATTTGCTTAATTTGAAATAGTTGCATGTTTCATATCATGCACATGTCTGCGGAGTCTTATTTTCATTTGTAAATACCAGAGCTCACTCTTCAAGATCAGGATAAAGAAGATCAGACCACTTGCTAGAGTTTCTCCTGTCTCCGTTCTCTCATCAGACTTTCAAGACTGTTAATTGAAGACAACATGGAGTTTACACAGTGGTTGGTGAAATTGGCATTTTTGATGGAGGGCAGTGCTAAATATTGAAATATCCAGAGTTTAGTTTCCTTTTGGAACTCTGTTTAAAATGGCTGGCAGCACGTATGCCAGTAAAAATGCAGACAACTGAGGGAATGCACAGTAGGAGTTCTCTTCTTCCCAAAATAAGGAGATTCTGTATCTCCAGGCAGGTAACTGGAATGGGACAAAGACACACAGTGGCATACTCCACACATTTATATGGATACACATAACACAGCTAGCTGGACCAATCACTGTTCCCTTTGCATATCTCTCTCTCAACTACAAAAGGTGCATGGGTCTCTAAAACAAAATATTCCTGCTTCCCAGCCATCTTTGTTATACTGCTCATTGTCAGTCTGGAGCCAGATGAAATATCCTAGGAACAGTAATCAGTAATTCTGATTCTAATGTTGGGATACATTGTGTTTATAGAAGTACTAAACAGCTGTATTTGAACAGTTCAGTATCAAAGAAGCCTAAATTAATGAAGCATTGCTTAGATTTTGGCCTTAAATGGTTTTAAATAAAACGATCAATAAAAGCTGACAGGCTGCTAAGGATTTAGGTGAGAAAAGGCCAACATCTATGAATAATCTGAAAAGAGCGGAACTTTATGGAAACATTTGATGTTGTCGATACAGATTTAAAAAGTAAAATTTACAATCTACTGAAGAACAGAATATTTTAGGATATTGCTAATAATAAAGAACCATTTTCTTCACCTAGAATTTCAGGTGAGTCTCTAAATGATCAGTCTGTAAGTCAAAGGAAAGATGAAGGCAAAATCTTTTTTGTGTTCTAGCTGAAGAATGAATGCAGTCATTATGTGAGTATACGCTTTGCTTTATGAAGAACATTTTCATTGCACTATGTACTTAAACGGTAGCAGCTTTTCCTCCCTTGAGTTAATAACATTGGGTTTTTTAAGCTACCTCTTTCCATTAATTTTTACTGGGTACTGAATATTACGCTAAAGAATTTAGGAAACTATGGGGAAAATATTTTTCCATTGTTTGTTTGTTTGCTGGTGATGCACTGATTAAAGGGGGAAGGGCTTGTGGCTTTCCTGGTTTTTTTACAGGGAATTTTGAATAGTGAATGTAAGAACAATGATTAGTTGGGAGAATAGTTTTTAGAAGGGCCGAACAACCATGGCTGTTGTTGAGGACGCTCAGCTCTTGTGAAAACTAAGCCCTTACTGTGCTGAAAGCCCTCTGCAGATTAGAAGGTTGTACTCTGGCACTGACTTGTCTCTCTTTGCTCTTAGCCTCCCTAAAGCCGTTGATTATTCGCATGGGACTAGCAAAGATAAATCCTGATCAGATGATCAAATTCTGCCCTCAGATACATTTATACAACCCTACTGATTTCAGCTTAAGGCAGAACTCTGGCAGAGGAGCAGCTAACAGGATGGACTTTGTTTTTTCAATATCGTGAGCCAAATTCAATCCCAGTGAAACTCTCATTGACTTTAGTGCAGTTGGTCCTGATTACACCAGGCTGGAATTCCATCCTGCATTCAGAAATGCTTGTGAACTGTGGGTTAAGCAAAAAGGTGTCTAGTGAGGGCAGTGGGTTTTTGCTTGGAGCAATGTACCCAGGCAAAAAGTTTTAGATATTTTATAAAATGTGTGTATATCTAGATATTTAAACCCTTGATTTGGATTCCTTGAGAATTGCGTGTGCAAGGCCTTGCCTCATATGTGAACGTAGGCCTGGTCTATACTACAGTTTTGACAGGAGGTATGCAAGCCCAATTTCGTAGCTTGCATATCTCCCATTGACTGACTTATGTTGCCGTACCGTGGTCTGCACTGCCTTGCGTCAACCACAGATGCCCTCTAGTGGACCTAGCTTTATTTCTTTCAGGGGAGTGCCCTCGACCGAGAGCACTTCCAGGGTCAATAGGGCAGGTCTGCATAGCCTGCTCACTCAGTCCATACGCATTGATCTGTGCAGCCCTGGCAGTAGACATACCTGTATTGAATTTGGAAGTTGTCTTTCTGCAGTCATCCTCGGAGTGCCATTTCTAGTCCACAGCTGTACTGTTAAAGCCTGTAGGGTTTTTTAGAAAGCTGAGTTCAAGATGTCACCATTTGTTCAAGCCAAAAAACACTAGTTTTCCTGATGTGTGTCTTTTGTAGCGGTGGCATTCAGTTACCCAGTGTGAATAAGTGCTGGGTCCATTTCCTGTTAAGATGTTTGCCACAGATGACTATGCTGTTGTAACCAATGTAAAAATATTCAGAACAACTAAGACTCTCCTTTTCTATTTGGTTTGTTTCTGTATCTGATGCACATTTTTTGACCTATAGCTGCTATACTTCACTGGAACTCCGCAAGGTAAAATAAGCAAATTGGCTCAAGTGTGGAATCTTTTCTATGTGAGATTAATTTTTTTTTTTAAAAAAAAAGGAATCCATTAGTATTTTACAAACTGTACAGCTATTTCACTTCCAAAATGGGGAAAATGTGTAGGTGTAATAACATTACAAGAAATCAATATGGGATACACTTTACATTCTGGGAGATGGTATTTCTGAGTGACCTTTTGAGCATTTTTAAGATGTTCATATTTAAGATTCCTTAGATGTTTGTCTGCCATTGCACTCAAACTTTTAAATGATTTGTAAAAACTCTGAAACTGCCTCTGACTCATTGTTTGTATTAATGTCTTTGTAAGCTTATTTTGTGCCTTTTCTTTCCTTAATGCAAGCTCTCTCAATAAATATAAGCTGTTCTGGAACATTGCAAATGTATTTTATTGTACTGATTTTACTTTCCTGACCCTCTTTATTGTTTTTTGGAGGGTGAGAAATGATCTTAATAGAACAGATATTTATAACTGACTGTGCAGAAGGAAATTGACAACGTGGAAAGCAGGGCATTCTGGAATGGCAATGCTGCAAAATGCCTGGGAAGCTGTGACTGTCGGTACTAATCAATATATTCCACCATATCTATCACAAATCATTTCTAACAAAAACAAACTGGATCCAGGGGAATGTGAGAATCAATTTACTACCAGCCTCAGTTGTTGCTTGATGGTGAAAGACTGGAAGAGCTCTTGGGGATTTAATTCAGTAAAATGTTAATGGTACTCCTATTAATATTTATATTATGCTAGTGTCCGCAGACATCAGTTGGGACTGGGGTCCTGTTGTGTTGGGTGCTGCACAAACGCATGAAAATATGGTTCATACCAATGCAATCTCAAATTACATCACTTTATGAAGTATCCTGGCAGCGTTTTAATACTTATTTTCATTAGCTCAGAAGAAAGTAATAAATAGCTGAAGTACACTTCTTGCATCATGTCAAGAGAGAGTCTTTTTATGTTCCTGAACAATTATTGCTTAGGGAAACTGGGGTAGTGGTCTTGTCTAAGTATTGGGCAACAATATATCCACTGCATAGAAACGGAAGGATTTTCAAATAGAAGGTTCTTTGGGCAGGTCTGTAAATAAGGCAGGCCTCAACAAATGTATGTTTCTGGTTGCCATGGCGGCCAATTTTAGTAGCCTGTTGCCTAGGTCCATTCCAGAAATGTAATGGAGGAGTGCCCTCTGGCGACCAAAAATAAATTGCTGGCACCTAGCTGTGAGCCAATTTTGCCCACCCCTGGAATTAAGGCATCTTTGACTTAATTTTTACACTTCCCCTTCAATAGCTCCTTTTGTGCAAGGATAAGAAATCATTTCAGAGATCAGTATTTTTTATTTATACAAGCTACACAAAAAAAGAGCATGTTTCCAGAACTAAAGGTATATGCACAACAGTTTGAGAGGTATGTTGCCATTTTCCCTTCTGCAAAGTGAGGCTAACTGACTAGCAAGGCTCCTGGCTTGTATTCCCACCTATGACACTGGGCAATGACAAGGATGGGAAGAAGTCAGTCTGCTCTCACCTCACTTCATTGTTTAAAATAGTCCTCAATCTTTGAGATCACCTCCTTTATATTTATATACTAGCAGCATAAAATAAATATCTCAAACCAAACAAAGTACTTCTAAAGCGGAGACTTTTCTTCTGCAGTCATCTTCAAGTGAATTATTACAAACAGTTGAAGTGTCCATAACAACCGGATGACCAGTTTAACCGGTTCCTTTGTTTAGAATTACCAAACAAAACTGATCTTTTGTTTCCCATTCCTGCAGACACTTCATTTATCTCCTCTCTAATTATAACAGTTTAATACTTTCTCCCTTTAATTTTCAGTGTAGTGTTGGTGCATGTTGTAGACCTGAAAGCCCTGCTACTGAAGGTCTTTGGTTGTAGAATCAGTGCAGTGCAGCCAACAGCAATATAAACTTCCACATCCCTTACTACTAATTTCCTCAATTATGCCCTGGAGGTAACAACTGAGTTGAAAGAATAGGAGCTTGTCTACACTTGACACTGTCCTACTGCTGTGCTTCAATGAGGATGCTACATATGCTGACAGGAGGGGTTCTCTTGTCACGGTAGGTAATCCACCTCCCTCAGAGACAGTGGCTTTGTTGAGGAAAAACAAAGAAGGAGTCCTGTGGCACTTTTAGAGACTAACACAAAGCTCATGTGAAAAATAAATTTTAGTCTTTAAAAGTGCCACTAGACTCCTTGTTTGTTTTGCTGAACTAGACTGGCATGACTACCCCTTTGGACCTATGTTGAAAGAATTCTTCGGTCAACCTAGTGTGTATATATAGGGATTTAGGCTGTGTGTAGTTGTGTGTGTTTATATATAGGGATTTAGGCTGGCTCAGAGGTGTGGGGTTGGTGGTTGAACTGGCCTCATATTCTAATGTAGACCAGGCCTAAGTCTGTCCTTGCTGACAATGGGATTTACTCCAGTTAGTCATCTGTAGCCAGCCATTGGTTTATCTGCACTCCTAGAAACCCTTAGGGCTTGTCTTCACTGATGGAGACAAATTTGCTGCTGTCCATTCAAACTTTCTGATCAACTGCTTGGGTCTGCGAAGACCCACTCAGCCGATCAGGAAGTCAATTAAGCAACTTGGGTAGCACTGAGTCAAAGAGAGAGACCTCCTCCCTCCAACTCAGCACTGTAGACGTGCTGGGAGTAGGGAGGTTGGAATGCAGATACGCTCCTGGCCCCTGCCAACCATCAAACAGTAACCATTTTAGTGATGTCTAACCTGGACCAGATTAAAACTGGTATGATAAAAGTGAAAAATTCCTCCCACCGCAGCTTCCTCGATTAGATTTTGTTTTAAAAAGCAGATTTCTGATGTAGACTCAACTGTGTCTTTTCCAGAATCACCAGTTTTCATCTTTCCTCAGTGGTGGGAGATGTGACAAACAAGGGTGGCCAAATTACCTTTTGAATTTCTGAAGGAAATGGCTACAGTCTCGACCTGCTGCTCTGAAGACTGTCTTCACTGAATGAAGGGGAAAATGCAGCCTTGGACAGATGTGACAGCCGTTCTCTCCTAGCTCATGTGCATAATTCATCAAATTAAAAAAGCAAACTGACTGTTCATGCTTGTCTGTACCCATATTTTTCTGCCAGGTGACCAACCTGCAGATGGTGAACCTTGTCCACACCCTGAAGTAGAGAGGATAGATGTGAGGAGGCCTTGGCATTCACTTTAGGCATCCTGCTCCCACTCTGTCCCAGTATAGTGAAACTGGAAGGGTCTTATGATTATATTGGAGGAGGGTTTCCTTTGTGCCATTTCTTCTGGGAAGTTTCCCCTTTCTAATGCACAGTGCTGCTCTCCACTCGCACACAAAGTTCATCACGCGTGGTATGTAGTGTGGATGCCACTGGGACTGATTTGAGGGACAATTCAGTCACAGCTCCATGCAGAATGTGTGGCATCATGGGATAGCTTGAGACTGCAGTTTTAAGAATCTGGACTGATGTTAAAAATACGGCTTAGCTTTGTCCAGCTTGACCTTGGTGAGGTGGTAGCCGTGGGCCAAATCCCAGAAAATGTAGGGCTGGATGACTTTCATCTGTTTTATTTAGAGATGTCCTTTGAATCTCTCACAGATGGTACCTGTTCAGTGTGAACAGCACCTTGGTTCAAGGCCCTTAAACTTTCCTCGAGCAGGACTAAGAGAAGTTCCATTCATCTGCTCAGCCAGCACAAGGCAGGGAGCACATTAGCTGCTCCCATGGTGGGTCTGGTACAGAAATGAGCAGCATGTTGATGCTTCAAGAAAGGGGTATGTGAGTAAAACCTGCTGCAGCCTTGGCAGCAAATTAAGCCATTCAGTACAGGGCACTTCGGTTCAATGGCTGCTGGTCTGTCACTCTAGCCCCACACCTCTGCTCAAGCTCATCCCACCCCTGCGACAATTCCCCCAATGTGCTCTGCTACAAAATGGGCTCCTTGATGATGGGAGTCTTCGTCACCTCCTGCCTCCATAAGCAGAGTTCCAGCCAAAGAGCAGCAACTCTCCCTGTGTTCTCCCTTATGGTTGCTTGATGGCGCTTATTCGAGACCTTAGCAGAACAGCACCCCCAACTCCAAACTGAAATGAAGGCCATGTCTAGACAATGGGGAAGAAGCAGCCAAATTCGGTTTACACTGGAGAAAGTGGGAGCAGAATTTGGGTCAGTGTCTTTAAAATGTAAGACTCCTAATCTCTGTGCCCAGCATGGCAACTCTCCATACAATAGTATCCTTTTACCATCCTTATTCTGATGGCCACTTTGACGGCAGCTTGCCCCTGGCTCTTAAATTCTAATGCATTTGCCTTCTTGAAGTACCATCCTTTCCCAGCTGTGGGGATGGTTTCCCCCTCTGTTTTTCATTACTATAAACTGCTGTTGATGTAACCAACGCTTGGGGTTTATTTTCCTTCTTATAAACCTGCTGCAAGACACGTCACAGGACGTATGGCTGGGCCAAGAATATATCTGCAGTGGGGCACCCAAATAGCTGTGTAATGCACGCCCAGGGTGAGAGCTAATGTGACGTTTATTTATCCGAGCCCTTTTCCCCGTGGGGCCAGCTTTCATTCTGTTTCACTGGCATTCACTTGGCAGTGTCTGATTAATACTTACTTACATTTTTTTTTTTTTACAGGTCTTCGATTGCAGGCTGTAGTGCTGTAGCTAGGGCTGGATTTTGAGTTCCTTTCCTGAGGCTACCACTGATGCCATCACAGGTCCTTTCTGAAATGTAACATTCCTAATCTATATGATGGTTTATCCTCCTCACTGGTTATGACATTGTTGTTGCTTGGAAAGCTATCTCCGTCTAAAGTATTTGTGGCCCTTGCTACCATGATATGAGAATTTCCTGCACTGCAGTGTGCTTATCCACACAACAGCCCAGTGAGGTTGGCAAGTATTAATATTCCCATTTTACAGCTAGTCATCCGAGTCACAGAGACCATGACTTGCCCAAGATCATATAGGAGCTATGTGGAAGAGCAGAGAATTAAACCTTAACCTCTGTTGGATGAGAAGTGTTGCAGAAAGGCAGACTATCATTAGGAAGTTGAATGTAATGCTTTTATCCTAGTGCCCTACAGAAATTGGTAGCATGACTTGTTGGGATAATTTGACCCTTCCCTCGAGCAATGTGAATGTGAGGGCTAGTGTGATCAGTTCTCTGATTTTCAGGTGATTTGTAATTGGAGTTTGGCCCTTGTCCTCATGTCATTGAAAATGTGGCTTAGTTTTCATTTCTTAGCCCACCCAGATTCTCTGCATAGCTGAGAGGAGCACTGTCTGGGCCGGTACATGTTGTGTTCTTGTTTGGGGGATACAGAAAAATAAAGTGTCTCATTCCTCTTCACCTCTACCAGCCAAATGACATAAGCCTGTATCTGCACATTTTTAACTTTAAAAGCTTGTGCTCCAGTTTCTCCTGCTTTTCTATTTCTCAGGAGCAGTGCAATGATTCTCCATTTAACCAGCTCTAGCCCTACATATCTCCCCTGTGTTCCTCTACAGCCCTGAGGTTAGTGTAATGCAAGCGATTGAGCTCCTCCCTGCAGCTGTTTGGCGGTGACAGCACAGAGCAACCAAGAAAGAGGGAAGAGCTAAGCATCTTGTTATTGGGAGAAACTTGAATTGTCTACTGACTGGGGGAACTGTTTAAAAAACACATGTAATCCTCCTCCATTGACGACAGCAGGTTATTCTGAGAGGCTGCTTAACGAAGATTATTAGTAAATATGTGTCTGTCAGAGTCTGATCAGGAGCCTGTTAGTAAGTCCTCAACTATTGCAGCTGTATCTTTGACGTGTTTGTAACCATCCTCATCACGATCCAATGTGCACAGAAATTCTTTCTAAGCTTTGTAGAAACTTCTGACGAGGTCATCTTCCAGCTAAAGCTAGATCGAATTAGGAGACTTGTAGGAGCAAGTCTCCTACTTCGATCTAGCTTTAGCTGTCAGTATAGTCCTTGAATGCTGAAAACTGCTGCTCTGCTTTTTCTTTGTTCCATTTCTAAATGATTTCCTGTAAAGTGTCCTCTCGTTCACTTTCTGTTTCATGCTCAGCTATAGTCTACTGTTCCTTTGTCACCTTTTTCCACCCTGACCCTAACTGCTGTCTGATCTTCATGCTCCTGAATAATATAGCCCTTGCTTGCTTCATCTTTCCTTTATTTCCTCCTTTGTTTATCCAAAATGTGTAGCTGACTTGGCTCCCTGTGTGTCCTTATTGCTATTTTAGTCTGGGCCTTCTTCCAAGCAGCTTCTACTGTAGGCCTGGAACATATGCTTCAACCCACCTGCTGTCTCCAACTTCAAAGCAATATCTACACTACACCCCTATACTGGTGTAACTGCATCACTTAGGGTGTGAACAATGCACCCCCATGCGAGATGTAGAAGTTATACCAACCTCAGCTCCATTATAGACAGTACCATGTTCATGGTAGGGTTTCTCCTGCCAACATAGCACTTCCCTTTCTGAGGTGGCTTAACTACACCAATGGAAATGCTCTCCCGGCAGTGTAGCGCCATCTTCGCTCATGCGCTCCAGCAACAGAGCTGCAGTGTTTTAAATGTAGACCTGGGCTGAGTCCTCACCTCAGAGCAACATTAACACATCACGTGAAGGGAAAAATCTATGCAAAATCATGAATTCTACAGTCATGTTTATAGTAACGCTTACGCAATCAAAACTTTTGTTGCTCAAGGCTGTGAAAAAAGCTCCCCTTTCCCTAAGCGACATAGGTTTTGCCAGCATAAGTGCTTGTGGGGATGGTACTCTGTCAGCAGGAGGTGCTCCCCCCATCCTCTCCCGCCATACCTACCGCCACTCATTTCAATGGTTTTATTACATCAGCAGGAGTGTTCTCCCCATGCTACACATGCTCTCTTAAAACGTACAGCTGTAGACTACGCTAAGCCCTTTCAGTCCCTAGCTTGGGTTTGCTTCCCAGGCTCTGTCAATGTTGAAGGGAGACGTGTAAGTAATCTAAAATAACTTGTGTATCTTCCTCCCATTTCCCGACGCCTATGGCAGACACCAGGGTGAGTTGAAGGGAGGACCCTCCCTTTGACACAGCACTATGCTCCTTACTGGGGTGATTGGCCTTCAGGGATTAACTCCCTGCTCAACTGAGCAGGTCTTCACAGACCCAAGCAGTCAATTGGGAAGGTCAATCTGATGGCAGCGATTTTGCTGCTCCTAGTGAAGACTAGCCCTTTGTCTCCCTTCTCACTCACAATCGCAACCTTCAAGACCTAACTACTTCGTACCTCCTGTCTTCCTCCAGCAACCCTTGACATTCTCCCACCTATCCCAGCTTGTGCAGCTTGACACATACCCACAACTGGGAGTAGGGTGTATTGACTACAAATTGAAGTCTACAGTTTGCACCCTGGCTCACTGTATAATTTACATGAAGTGTTCTCTACGGCACTCCATGAAACTTGGCAGATATGTCTGTTCGTATCTATACGTTGTCTAGTTAGGTTGCTAGCTATTCAGGGAAGAAGGCTTAGCTGTAAATTGCTTATGCACTAGATGAATAATAATCCACTATAATAAGCTTTACTCTAAAAAGCTTAGCTTAGTTGTAGAAAAATCCTCTGCCTCTCACTGCGTATGAAACTAGACAAATACCTCTTTGGGCTTGCCTCCCTAGCTCTATGATCCAATTACTCTGTGAAGCTGAATATTAACTAGCACATATCAAGCTCCAGTTAACATCTGCTACACATCTCTGCTCTTGCTATTACTCCCTTGGGGCAGTAGCCCTTGACATTTCATACAGAAGGAAATCATGACAAAATCCTGCTTGAAGCAGTTGCACGTGTGGTTTTCCATTAAGCTGAAATCTGTAGGGTGCAAACACGCCACATCACAACCAGTTAGGGACCATCAGTTGGGCTTTTTGCCAGCATCTGCTTAACCCTCTTGCTTGTCCTTGAATCTTTGCAATAGCCAGGAGGCGGGATGAGCCGCCAGCGGTAATTCCTTGATTATTAAGAGCAGAAGACTCCATTTAACTCAGTTCTACTGAGGCTGGGTGTATTCCGTTGTAGTCATTTAAGAGAGCACCTAGTTTTTCGTAAACACCAAGTGTTCAGTGTAACAGAAACATATTAACATCTGGCAGAAATGATTATAACCTATAAAACTACTGCAGCCTGGCCTACCTTAGGTTGTGTTTCAGTAAAAGCTCATATGCCAGAAAGTTTGGTCTGGACACCATTTAGGTAGGATACAGACTATTGCCAGTGGTCAAATATCATGAGATTTGTTAAAAATAAAGAGGGGGTGGCTAATTTACTTTCTGGTTTTTGAGCTTTTAGGACTCAAGTTTTCAAGCTTGTCTCTGCAGCTATGGGAATGCCACCACAGCAGTGTAAGCCTAGGGTTATGGGATGAAAGTCAGCTGACCTGTGTCAGGAAATCTGAGCTTGAGCATCTACATTGCATTTTTAACCCCAGGTTAAGAAATCGCTGACTCTGCTTGTACCTAGGGGTCTGGTGTGCACAGACCCGAGTCAAAGTAACCTACACCAGAGACCTCTTCCTCCACCCCATGTTGACACTCTAGCCCTAGGAACGTGTTGCACTGTGGGAAAACTCTACTGCTCCCCCTTGTTTCCTACCTATCACGGTGCTATTGATGGAACTTTGATGTTCATAAGAAGCACATGAGTACGTGAATTTCACGATTCCCTCCTTTGCTGGTTGTCTCAGTAGCATGACGGTAGTTTGAGAAGGCTTTACGCTGAACAACCATCTCATCGGAGAATTGGGCTTTCCACCTCTAGGCTGAGTCAGCCTGGCAGGAATATGCCCGTGTGCACCTCTTCCGAAGAGACTAGGACCTTAGTCACCAGGGTTGTCAAACTATTCTCATGACACTCTGCCATTCTTCATATTTAAAATGGGACGTTGAATGAAGGTGTCTTGGGTGGGCTGGATTTTCAATTCTTTTTCTCTGTTTCGAACTTGGACATAAAATGAAGATATCGGGGAAAACACACCCACCAGCCTGGCTGTTACTGGTTGCAGAGCAGTGAGGAGCATCCCCAGGGTTTTGGGTGCCAAGTGCTCTGGGAGCCCTTATCTCTATCTCCGTTTCGCCCTGGAGGGCAAGGATAAGGGATCCTAAGGAGACTGTGGGGAAGTTTTGGGGCTGACTTCCACTCACTGTCCTCACAGTGAATGGTGCCTGCACACTCAGCCCCACGGATGACAGGAAGGGCCAAGAGCAAGGGCTGTAGAGTGGAGTGGGAGCTAGCGGCTGCTGGCTAAGCATGGCTGCAGGAGAGATGATCTGCAATATCCTGGCAGCTCCCTGCTCTGGGCAAGCTCCACACAGAGAGTTACCATATGGCCAGGCTTTCCTGGACCTGGATTTTTGAAATGTGAACAAATGTCCATGATTTTTCCCTTGCTTGTCCTTTCGCCAACATTGATTCCAGTTGAACTGCAATTTCTGGCATGCCCTAATAGCGATGGACATCTTCTGCTCTGCTGCTGATGGTGGCACTATCTTCAGAGCTGGGTAGCTGGAGAGCAGCTGCTGCTGGCCAGCCCCCCAGCTCCAAAGACGGTGCTGTTGCTGGCAGCACTGCCCAAGGATGTGTGGAGTGGTATTGATTGAGTAGCTGAAAGTACAGTACAACTTCAGGCGCACAGCTTGCAAGGACATTCAAGGCTACTTGATGAGCAACCAACCACCGCTGAGAAAGATACTTTCTGCAGAAAAATATGCCTGGGCACAACAGGATAAATTGCAGTAGGAAAGAACTGACTGCATGTAAAAAGGTACGTTTAAACTTTGACTTGTGTTTAATTTTCTGGCCATGACACGTGTTGTTTATAAATGTTAGATATTCAAAGTAGAAAGAAACTATGTAGAAAAACTGTACGCTCCCCCCTTCCCCTCCTAACTACCTCGGTATCCTGTACTGGGGAACTTGGAATATGGTCGTCCTATCCACACAGCTGTCAGAAGCAGCTGGCGCCAGAGCCAGGCACCAGTGGTTTTCAGCCGCAGCCCTGGCTGGCACGGTTCCTCTGCTGCCAGGAACTCTGGGATATATTCAGAGGACTTCCAGGACCTGAGTCAAGCCGGGGCCCCATGCAGACAGGAAAGCAGCAGGGCTTGGACCCTCCAGTCCCTACTGGGTCCTGAGAGCCGGAGTCTGAGCCTTAGGGTAGCCCAATTAGCGTGTGGACACAAATGGAGGTACGCTTGAGCCTGGGCTTCCATCTCCTCTGAGGACTAAAAAAGTTGTATCAAAAGGGAGCTGAGTGTCTCATGGAGTCGCTTGGTTTCAACACCGGGGGTTTTAAGACAAACACTAAACATCATGAGCAACCGCCAAGCAAAAGCCAAGTTGCTGTAGGAAGAGGTCTTGGTGACTGGCTGCTTTCCCTCGGCAGGGCCACCGGGCCTTTAGGGAAGCAACACTCAGCGCTACCAGCACACGCTTCTAGCAGGAAAAGTCACTTTGTGCAAATGGCCTTGTGGGACAGCCAGCTTAGTGCGGGTGCCATGCTTTTACACACGTTGAGCCTAACCACGGGCTCTGGACTGTCCCAGCACAGCTCACGCAACCTTGGCTGGAGCTGCTGCGACCCTTGCCATCCCCAAAAGTTCAAAAAATGAGAAGATTGACCGCTTCACCGCCCCCACCACACAATAACGTTTTGAAAGTTTATATAGTATTTTTGGTCTGTCTTTGACAGCATAACGCCTCCTGTCCACGCTCAAGAAAAAGACTGAGGCTTCTCCAGGCACTGGATGTACACCAGAGGGACTGTACAAGGCTGCAAATTCTCCAGTTCTGCAGATTCTGGTATGTATGAACTGTCAAATCGTTTGTATGTATCTGATTGCTTTAATCATCTGACACCTCTCACCTTGTTTGTTTCTTCCCTTCCCTTCACAAAGTTAAATTCCAAAGGGGTAGCCGTGTTAGTCTATTGTAGAAAGACAACAGAGTCCTGTGGCACCTTTAAAGACTAACAGATTTATTTATCGCATGAGCTTTCGTGGGAGAAAATCCCACTTCGTCAGATGCTTTGAAGACGTCTGACGAAGTGGGATTTTCTCCCACAAAAGCTCATGCGATAAATAAATCTGTTAGTCTTTAAAGGTGCCACAGGACTCTGTTGTCCTTCACAAAGTTGTTAGTGTTTGTTACTGAAGGACTGGCTGGCAGAGTGGTATTTTGGATAAGATCCAAATTTGTATTGACCTGGCAATGTGGCTGACCCTTTGGGGTCAGAAAAACATTCTGGTTAAGGGAACAGAGTTTTAAATAACTTTCTTTTCTGCACCTTGTGGCTGATTGGGAGCCTGAGACTGAAATGTAATAAAGGGAGCTGTGTGTTTGTTTATTTTAGCTCCTTGATAACCAGTATGATCAGAAGGGCTGTTTGTGACTGGTTGCTTAATTTACTGCAATGATAGCCACCAGTTTGGGGGATTCTGCTCTCCTTTTGCAGCATGCCCTGACCTTGGCATTTTCAGGTGGCTGCTCTAGGCAGGGGTGAGTCACACTAACACTGTTGCCAGCTCTCCCAGCTGTACAGACTGAGGAGATGCTGGCCCTGCTGCGTGAGCTCTCATGGCTGTTGACGGAGCAGAGCAGCTAGGTTCCCCCCACAACCCAACAGTCTGTTTCATTATCTCCTGAAGACCCACAACCATCTTACCTCCCCAGCCCAGCTATTAAGCTTTCTGAAGCTCTTCACCCCTTGTCCTAGAACCTGGGAGGGAGGAGGACAGCTGTAATGGAGTGCTGTTCCCTTCCCAAGCCGGGTGTTGTGAGGAAGCGTGATGAGAACACTGACCGGCCATGAGAGATCCAAGATCAGTTCTTGGTTCTGCAGCCACCACAGACTCCCTGTGTGTGAGCCTGAGCGGGTCACTTAACCTCTCTGTGCTTCCGTTCCCCATCTGTGACATAGGGTGAAGGCTCTGCCTAGCTAGGGGAGGGGATTGAGGATGAATACATCACACACTCTGCTCCAGTGCAGGAGTGACGGTAGCTATGTAAGTACCAAGGCTGGAGACAGGCGCAAAGGGACCAGCTGTTCAGGGAAGGGGCCTCCTGTGAGAATGGCCCCACTGTTCTCCTCCCCCACCCTGCTACTCTCAGCCTCAGGTCGCCAATGCGAGCCGGGTGTATTCCTGTAGTATTCATCACAGGACACAATGTTTAACTCCTGGACACTCCAGGACAAGCCTGGAGGGATGGCAACCCTGTCTCAGCCCCTTGAGGGATGGGGGTGCTGTGTGCTTCCTGCAGCAGCTCTGATTGGCTGCTCTTCCCCAGGAGGCAGGGCAGGCAGCCAATTGGAGAGGGGATTCCCCTTCCAGGCACAGTTGAAAGTTGCATCAGGGGCTGCAGTTTCTCTTCATGGCTGGTGCCTGGCAGGTGGGGTGGCTGTTCTGAGCCCTGGCCAGCGAAGGGCACTGGGGAGCAGGGTGGGAGGACTGATGTGGCACCCAGTCCCCATAGGAGGTGCTGACTGAATGAGGCCCTCAGAGGCCTGTGGGCTCCCTGGTAAGGGGGATGGGTGGGAGGAGAAGAAAGGCCGGGGACAGGAAATAGATGAGGGTTGGGGAGCAGCAAAGTGTGGGATTAAAATCAGGGAGGGGGAATGTGGTGAAAGGCAGGGAGCAGTGCAGGGGGGAGTCCAAGCCCCAGGGTGTCAGGGTGCATGCCCCAAAGAACCAGCCCAAGCGGGGAAGATCGCCACACTGGTTGGGGCAGAAGGGGCTGAATGGATTGTCGGGGCAGGGCTGTCGCTGGGTGAGCAGGGCCCTAGGGGGTCAAATTGGAGAATAACTTGTGTTGCTCTGCCAAACGCTGCCCACAGGCTGTTGTGACTGGGCCGTGGGTAGTCAAGCCTAGTGGTTGGAACAGGAACCAGGAAATGCTGCCAAGGGTCAGAGCTGGAGTTAGGAGTGAGCAGCTTGTTGACTTCCTTCAGCCAATCAGGCAGACTGGCCAATCAGGCGGGTCCTATCACAACCTATCGGAACTCGTTAATTAGCCTCCAGGCTGGGCTGGTAGGCCTGAGACTCAGCTGTGAAGGAGCTCAATCTTCACACAAACCAGTTCCCACCTGCTTGAGAAGCTGTGTGCAGTATCGGGGATAGATCGTTCCTTCCTTCTTGCACTCGGCAGTGCACGCAGGAACATCAGCTGGCCATTGTCCCGCTTCTTTTCTGTGTGAATAGTTCATCAATGCCCTAAGTTAGCAATGGTAAGGTCTGTGATTGTGATCAGTAAGTTTCAGAGTTATTTAGCTGTAAGTGGCAGTTCAGAGCTCTCAGAGTTAATGTTATAGGCTGGGTGTACCCAAGCAGAAAGCTCTGTTGAGACACAACTGAAAGAGTTAGCTTCCAATAAAGAACCAGCTTACTGAGATGCCATGGCACAGCCTGATTCAACCCCTGATGGGACTACAAGGTCCTGCATATTTTCTCTTGTCTCGGCCTTTATAAATCCTGGCAGCAACACCAAATGAGAGCTGCACTGTCGGGGAAGCAAATCACAGTTGCTATGTAGAAGCTGGCAATGCCAGATTGCTACAGATTAGTTGGGAATCAATTTGCAGTTGGGAAATCCACTGTGAGGGTTGCTGTGATGCAAGTGCTCAGGGCCATTAAGTGCATCCTGTCCAAAGTGAAGGGCAATGTGCAGGACCTAGTGGATGGTTTTGCAGGAATGGGGTTCCCAAACTGTAGTGGGGCAATACCATAAATATCCCTATTTTAGCGCATTGCCACAGAGCACATCAACAGAGCGAGCTTTTTTCTGTGCGGTTGCGAACACTGGTGGATCACGGAAATCTTTAACTGACATCAGCATGGGATGGTGCATGATGCAGGGGATAGACCAATGTGGGACACCTGTTCAGAAAGCTGCAAGCAGGGATTTTCTTTATAGACCAGAGGATTCCCATTGGGGTTGTTGACATGCCAGTAGTGACCTTAGGAGACCCCCTTACTCCCATGGCTCATACCCCAGCCACTCAACAGCAAGGAGTACATCAGCTACAGGATTAGCAGGTGTAGGTAGGATGACAGCTGAATGTGCTTTTAGCTCTTTGAGAGGCCACTGTGCTCTGTACTCACAAGAGGTACTGTAGTGAGTGTATTCACAAGATAAATGGAAACGGGGTAAACTGAACTCACTCCCTTTGATCGGCACACATTACAAGCACTGCTTTTTCACTTCTCCTTGGGATTCAGAGCACAGCAGCAGCCTCAGCCAAACAAATAGGAAATGTGTGTATGAGAGAGGGGGGGAGGGGGAGGGGGAGACCATGAGCAGCATTGGCACTGAGAGAGTTAATGAGATCACCGAGAATTGATCAGTGAGAAGCAGAAACAAGCGGGGAAATATTTCAGTTTGGCAGCTGTATGTGACTTTGATGCTGTCACAATGAATTAGCCTTGCACAGCTTTCCTCTTGACTCTAAACCAGTGATCTTTAAACTTTTTTCATTTCCAGACTCCTAAAAAAGGTACAGACCCCTTTGGAAACCTTAGACATCAAGACAGGTTGAAAATCATTGCTGTACACTATCCCAGGCTGCTGCTATTGTAACATCACCTTTGACCAAATCTGTATTTTTAAGAAAAAGTAAAATGCACAGAATTTTTTTGCCCAAAGTAAATCACTCAGGTGCAGTTCTTGTCCCAGGGCACCCTGACTGAAGAAGACTTTGAGCAGTGGCTGATCTCTGATTCCTAACTCCACCTGCTAACCCTGCACAAAAATCACTCCATCAACCTCTAGGGAGAAGCCTGGCAGCTGTTTAACAGTCCACAGAAACACTAGAAAACAGTTTAGGACAGGAGAGGAAGAAGTCTCTGGTATCCTATTGAATCTACAGGGAAATTTATATTGTTAAACTGTAATTACCTGGATTGAAATTTAGCCAACACACCAAAGTTAACATCCCTAATTTTGCAAAACTGCTGTGGCATGTTTAGCGACCACAGCTTAGAGTTGCATCTTATCTGTAAGGACGTGCCTCCGACTTCAATGTGCCCTCTCCCTCGGCTTATTCATTACCCACCCCGCTGGAAGATGCCATCCACCGAATAACAGCCCCACTGCCTGCAGCACCTGAATGTTCCTGAAAGGTCTTCCATGGATGAGCAAACAAGTTCACTAAGGCTGAAAGGGTGGCATGGGTGTCATTTTGCTGTGATCTATTTGCAGCTGGATGTTCTGGCCTAACCAGCTTAAACAATAGAACAAACAAGGAGTCCTGTGGCACTTTTAAAGACTAACCCATTTATTTATCGCATGAGCTTTTGTGGGAAAAAATCCCACTTTAGAGTCCTTGATATTCGTAAGCCATCAGTGTCCCCATTGTGATCACTTAACTGTGCAAGGCTTTTTTAGTTCCAGTATTACCTTTGTTTAGAGTCAGACTGACGATGCGTTGCTCCAGCGAGAGGAACTTGGCTGCTTACTCCCAGCCATCCTTAAAATAAAGCTTCAGCTCTCTCTCTTGCCCTTTTAGAGAATATTGGTGTGAAATTAAGAAGGGGAAAATTGAGACTGAACGTCAGGCAAAACATCACAGGAGTAAGATCTTTTAAACTGTGGAATTGCAGGGGGAGTGATGGAAGCTTTGTTGCGTGAGATATTGAAAAATGACACAGCCCCCGAGAATATTGGAGGGCATGATCTTGCAGTGTCCAAGATGAAGTGGATTAGATGTGAGATAAAAGGTCTTTTTCAACTGAAACATTTCTTATATATCTGGCTTCAGTTTGAGGGCTGGTAATTTGGGAACTCCCTTAGTTAAACTTAGTTTTCCCCATTATCTAAATAAAGTTCTGTTATCATCCTTGCTCAGCAGCTGGTCCGTGCCTGCTCAGACTCCACATGGCCCTGGCTGATACTGCTTTCTAGTGATCTGAAGTACGTCCTTGCATTCCTCCCTAACCAAAGGGTGTGACTCAGGCAGATAATTCACTCAGAGAGCTCTACTTAGTGCTGAGCAGACTCTCTGTTTAGGAACAACTTGTCTATTTCCTGCAAAGGGCACTCTGCTGGCAGGTGCTGCCTCACTTCTTGGTTTGCAAAAGCAGTTTGTTCAAACAGCAAACCAAATTAGTAGATTTCTCTGTCCTCTCCCCACTTCTGTCTGATGTCCATGTCCCCTGTGCCATAGAGTTGCTCAGAAGCTCACGGGAGGCACTTTTGTGGGAGTTGCTACGTAGAATTCTGGCCACACATCATTGGCTATGTCTACACTTGGTAATTTAAGTCGACTTAGTGTGTCCACACTTAAAAATAAAGTTGACTTAAAGGGGAACTTAAAAAGTCGACCTAGAGTGTCCACACTGGATGCTCTAGGTCGACTTCTAGGGGCTTAGGGGGACCTAGGGGATGTCCACAGGGGCAGGGGGCATCCCTTGCCAAGTGCCAGGGGACTCAGCCTTTGCCCCATTGTAGCTAGGTACAATGGGGCAAAGGGGGACAGGGACCCTGGCAGG
>ML688418.1:775339-874105 GCA_007922175.1 Pelusios castaneus
CGACTTAGGGCTACCCCACATCTACACTGGTTTAAGTCGACTCTAGGGAGTCGACTTAAGCCTTAGGTCTACTAGGAAGGTGGTTTTATAAAGTCGACTTAATTTTAATTAAGTCGACTTAATTTTCCTTAAGTCGACTTAAGCAGCTTGCTTAAGTCGACTTAAGGAAACTGTAGTGTAGCCGCAGAGTAAATTAAGTTGACTTAAGCAAGCTTAGGTCGACTTAATTTACCGGTGTAGACGCAGCCATTGTTACTTATTCCGCTACATCAATCAGTTCAAGTGCCTTTGTAGTTTGGTTCTCTTTTCTTCCCGCCTCCAGTGTTTGCTTACTTTCCAGAAAAACAACAGAGTCCTGTGGCGCTTTTAAAGACTAACAGATGTATTTATCGTATGAGCTTTCGTGGGAGAAAATCCCACTTCGTCAGACGCTTTGAACGTTCCAGTTTCATTTTCATCCACAAATGGGATCAGGGTGGAAGCAGCTACAAAGAGGCCAGATTGGAGCTAAGATGTGCTTTTTTTTTCAAATTTAGCTGGTCTAAAAAGCCACTGGAAAGCCCGAGTCCTGAACTTGGCTAACTCTGAGAATGAGGTTCACTACTTGAAGACTGATGGAGGCTTCACCACTGTGGCAACTTGCTGTTCAGCCCACCCAAAAGTGCTCATTGGTGATCCCTGGGCCATTTATCTGCCCTCTACCCACTCTATATGTACAAAGTTCTCTCTCGCTCCCCTGCTTTCTTTCCCTTCTCTAGTCTACTCGCTAGTTTCCTCTCTGTTTATAGTTTTCTCTCCCCTCCCACACCCCTTTTATTCTCGCCTCCTTTAGAGTTCTCTATCTGGCTCTTCATCTCTCACATATTTTATGATCACACGTTGGTGTGTTGCCTGCAACGTGTTGTTCCTGACCTGAGGCCAGGTACAGTAAGCTGGGTTGGGCACCTGCTGTCCATGCTGATTTGCTGCTTCTGGCCAAACCTGACATTTTCCCTTTCCAGAAGTTCTGAAGGGGAAGCCACGTTAGACTAGTGCAGCCAAACAAATGAGGGGTCCTGTGGCACTTTTAAAGACTAACAAATTTATTTATCGCATGAGCTTTTGTGGGAGAAAATCCCACTTCGTCAGATGGATTTTCTCCCGTGAAAGCTCATGCGATAAATAAATGTTAGTCTTTAAAAGTGCCACAGGAGTTCATGTTTGGCATTTCCAGAAGGAGCTGCCAATGATCCTGTGCTTGCTTTATTTTTACGGCATGTGTCAGACGCTCACCCTTTATTGTACACAGTATTTTCTGGCTGTCCTACAGCAACATTATGATTCCAAAATAGGCACAAAAATCCATTGGAATCCCCCATGTAACGCTACACCACAGTCTGCCACTGGCTGCTGGGTTCAGCTCTTGCACTGGCCCCCTCACCTTATTTGTTCCTGGTTGGAATTAACTAAAGTTAAACAAATTAAGTAGCAAAGCCTACTGGTTAGAGCAGACGTCTGTGAACCAGGAACTCCTGAATGCTTTGACACTCAGGCAAGTCACTTCGCCTCTCAGTCTTAGTTACCCTCCTCATCTGTAAAATGCAGATAATAATCATCACAATTATTTATTGTTTGCATGGCAGTAGCGTCCAGAGGCTGCCAGTGAAGGGTCACTGTGCTCAGGGCTGTGCGTGCATGTAACAAAAAGATGGCCTGTGACCCCGACTGCTCACCTTGGCCTTCCTCGTGCGAGAATTAAATCCCTTTTTGTGAAGAGCTTTAACACCATAGAGTGGTGCGTATATTGTTTAATGTGAGATGGCTGGGAGCAGATCCCTTGATTCCTGTTTGTCCAACAGCTCCTATAGTACCAGACAGTTGTAAACAGAGATCCTGGGCCGTGGGAAAACGGGAACCTTGGGAAGCTCAGGTACAAGGCTAATTGGGTGTATGAAGTAAGGGAATAAATGACAAGCTGCAGGAAAGTCTTATGAAGTGTCCTCAGACCTTCCTGGATTTGAAATCTCTAAGAGCAGTGGGGGTGGGTTGGGGAAACAAGAACTCATTTTTTAACTCAAGCTGAATGTTAAAAATGCTGATTACCTGCCTTCTTTCCCTATGTTCTAGCAGTATATCCAGTCCTGCCACTCCTTATAATTTCTTCCACCCTGTCCTGTCCCTGAAATGCCCTCCTTAGCCCACTGTTCCACGCTCACTTCTACAGTCTTCCTCGTATCTGACTTTTCCTGCAAAGTCCACAAGCTTTGCGAACTCTTCGAGCCATCCCCTTAACGAGGGGCCACAAAAGGAGTAGGGGAATGAGTGGTAGGAAAGGTAGGAATCTAATACTTGGAGACCCAGGGCAAGGTTTGATTTTTAGACTTCCAGCTCTTGAAAGCAGGGATCATATTTTCAACTGGGTCTTGTACAGCACCAAGCACATTGTCATCATTTGACTAATAATAAATAGGAATAATGTGTGTTGTGGTAGCATCAGGATTGGCACCCCATTGTGCTAGGCACTGTACAAATAATAGCACATAAAAGAGGGCTTGGGGAACACAGAGGGGAAAAGACCCAGATCCTCAGAGATGTTTAATATCTTTGTGGATCTGGGACAAAATCTGGGACAGATCCTCAGAGATGTTTAATATCTTTGTGGATCTGGGACAAAATAACTATTTTGCTAAACAGTGGGCCCATCCTTCCTAACCAGACACAGTTTGTAACACAGACATGCGTCTCTCTAGGACTCTGTCACTTTCTCACGGGATGATGTACCCTTTTTTAAAAGCCACCAACTGTTATCAGATCAATAAAGCCCAATCAATGGCTTTCCCTTCCAATGACAATGTTGAGTTTGTTATCTGGGCAGCTGGCAACTAACAAGAGGCGGCTTTATATCTGTTTATTGTAAAGAAGGCAAAGCAAACTGCAGGCTGGGGACAGGCGGTGGGATGTTTATTGTCAATACAGCAGGAGAGAGAAAAGAAATATAAGGCACAGAGGCTGTGGACTGCAACCCAAATGAGTGATCTGAATGTAAAAATAGCAGTGCAGAAACAGAAGGAAAGTGGGTGGATTGACCTCAACAAGGGAGTGTTTCTCTCTGTTTTGAAAGGGTTTTACAAATGATCTAGTTAAGAGTTAGAAAACAGAGAAGTGTTTGTAGCAATCAGAAAATAATGCTGGGCGAGGGAGTTCTGAGTCCCCAACAGCCTCTGAAAGGCGCTTCAAATTCAGATCAAAGGCAAAGCAGGGTCTGGGATTTTTTATGTCTATATGTTAGAATCACCATTTAAAAATAATAATAAACAGAGCTAGAAAAAATAATTGGACATGATTTTTCCTAGTAAATTGAAACAAATAACAGAAAGGAAAAAAACCAAGCAAACCTCCCCTCTTTTCTCCATCCACAGAGAAATTAGGTGTCTTGGGTGTGCAACAAGGCAAAGAGGCCTGCAAACCAAAAACTGGAAGTGGTTCTGAAACACCCAGACTCAAGCAAGAGAATCGGCTTAAATTTGGGAGCACAAGGAAGAATATCCTACCATGAAATCATTCACAGATGAAGATGTGGAATTTTACATCCAGAATAAGGTAAGAATTTGTGTGTATGTCTCTCCTCTGTCTCCAGAAACAGGGATGATCTTGAAAAGATCAGAGTTCAAGGGCTGAATGCTTGCCTGCCTTTTGAGTCTTGGGACAAAATGAATTGAAGTATCATGATGATAAGATTTTTAGTGACGTTTCCTATGCTTCTATTTCAGAACCCTAGGAAACGGTTTGGTTTGGTGGCCTCTTCGCTTTTTCCTACATGGTCATCCTGTCCCTCCTCAGAACCAACTTGTGTTTTGGGCTCTATTCCCTAAACTTGAAATTTCAGGTGTGGCTACAGCTGGAGTTGTTTGTACTTAGTCCTAGGGGAGATTCTAGCGGCTATCTTTGCCCATCCAAAGGCCCAGATTTGATAGAAGCAGGGCAAAAAATATAGCATCAAAGTTTGCCTCTAAGGAAGATAATGCATGTGTTCGCTACTTAGGGAGAGGTGGATACACTTAGAACTGACCTAATCCTTCTCCTGGATCTTGGATGCTTCTTTAAACCAAGCCAGCTAATCTTTTTAAGGTTGGCTCAGCACCAGTTCTAGGAAAATGAATTAACATCAGCCTCATTAGTAAAGGTGTGCAGGAACCAGGTTTTAATTTTATGGGAACTTCTGCCATCTTGAATTTTTTTCTGTTCTGAAATGAAACAAAAAAAATTGCCCGTGCAACAATATTTCCAGAAAAACATTCTTTTCAAGTTGATCAAAATGTTTTGTTCCAATTTCTATTATATTACATTATATTACTAAAAATCAACAAAAAGTCATTTTAAACAGAAAATAGAGGCTTCTGTTTTGGAAAGGTAGAAATATTTTGACCTTATCAGAACTCTGTTCATTTTTTCCTAAACCAAATATCATTGAAATCAACACATTTCTGCAAAATGTTTCACTTTTGAGAAACTGGTATTTTCTGATGGAAAAAAGCTCCATCAGAAAATTTCCAGCCAACTCTGCCAATTAGTACTTCTCAGTGTAAAGATTTCTGTTGCAGGATGACAGGGAAGCCGGAGGGCGCAATTGTGCATCGAGAGATTAGCGGTAGTGCTGCCTCATCTGCAACAGAGGTAGCGTTTAAATGGGGGCCTACAGTCACCAGAATATTGGGTTCCACTAGGCGTTTCCAATTCCTCAGAGAGGAATTTATACAATTGTTTCTTGGGTAACTGACTGTTGAGACTTGTCCACGTGCTCAGGGTTTAACTGATCACCATATTTGGGGTCGGGAAGGAATTTTCCTCTAGGGCTGATTGGCCTGGGCTCTGGGGGTTTTTCACCTTCCTCTGTAGCACAGGGCATGGCTCACCTACCGGTGAATTCTCTGTACCTTAACGTCCTCAAATCATGATTTGAGGAGGTAAATAACTCAGTCATAGGTTGGTGGCCTATTGCTGGAGTGGGTGGGTGAGGTCTTGAGGCCTGCATTTTGCAGGAGGTCAGACTAGATGATCGTACTGGTCCCTTCTGACCTTAAAGTCTATGAGTCTATGAGAGACTCTGTCCAGCAATCTTCTAAGTGAGAGAGAGAAGGTTCCAGTTATTAGTCATTCATAATATGTAATAAATCATCACATTTCACAGCCTGTTTGTTAAAACTTATCTGTGCTGGTTCTTTATTATATGATATCTTGTAATAATTTATGCATGTTTTCTTAAATGGTTTTATACAATTGTCTATTAAGTTTATGGATTCTTCTATCCATCCTTGGTCATCATTCTTTCTCCCAAGTGAGGCAGCACAGCAGCCAGCCATCAGCTATGCCTTTAAGCTACTGCCTGCTTTTCTGAGTCAGTGTTTGTTGCACCAAAGATCCACTTTCCACCTGTGGTGCCTCAAGGGTCCTGCTTTAACCCACTCCTGCAGCAAAGAGAAAATCCAAATGTGTTGGACAGAGATGGAGGGACTAATAAGAACCAGCCTAAACTTGTGCCCAGGTCCCATCCCAGGCCCATTTTTGATATTCAAAAAGTTAATATATCGTAGCTCAGTTTTTAACATTTGTTTTGATGCTCCCAAAGCTAGGAGCAGGAAAAGGAAACACCAGTATACTGCAAAAGAGTCTGTTGAGCGCAGTGTTTATAATTGTGACTGGAAGTGGCAAACATCAGAGATCTCATGGGAAAGCCAGTTCTCCCAGGACATTCATCTTGTTTCTGCAAATTGCAGAGATTCTGATACCTGAGGTTCATCTGTCCCGAGGTCTAGTAACAATCATCCTGGCGCTGGCCAGTTTTCAGTCCCTTTGGGTATGTTTACAACTGAAAAGCTAAGTTGACTCTGTTAAGTCGACTTAGAGGTCTACACCAAAAACTTAAATCGACGGCCTGCATCCACACATGTGGCTGAAGGCGAGGGCGTGTCTACACATACTGCGCTGTAGCATCATCTGGTGAAGATGCTCTATGTTCATGCGGGAGAGCTCTTCTGTCACTATGATAAAACCACCTCCATGAGCAGCAGAAGCGCTGTCTCCCGCCAACATAGCACTGTCCACCCCGGCATTTATGTCGGCGTCTTGCATCACTCAGGGGAGGGGGTGGTTTATTCATGCCCCAGAGCAGAATGAGTCCTGCCCACGTCAGCTGTTGGGTAGACATAGCCCAAGTCACTTCTCCTCCCCGACCCTCAGTATTGTTGGTTCGAAATGGTGTGATTTCAAATATGTACATAGTTTGATTGGGATTTGGGCTACTGGTTCTGGTTGGTTTCATTTTCTCCCAGTTAGGTTGCTAGCGCTGGCTGTTGGGTTTCTGCCTCATGGCTCTATTCTTAGCATATAAGATCAGGCACTGGTGTGAAGGGAAGTTCAGTGAACTGTCCTCACCCATCATCCTGCACAGCAATCCCTGGATGAAGGGGTACTTAGGAGTAATTAAACAAAGAGCCTGGTGACACTTTTAGAGACTAATACATGTATTAATTGCACGAGCTTTCGTGGGAGAAAATCCCACTTGGTCAGATGCTCGAAGAGGGGGAACTTACAGAATGGGAGCAAAATCATGCCAGGGGGTGGAAGTCATGGGATCTGGTCAGACTGGTCCAGCAAATCAATGCAGTTGTTTAGATTCCAACAGTGGGGAAAAGTGGGTGGGGGCGGGAAGGAAAGCAAAATTCCCTGGCAGTCACAACCATAGAGGCAGTAGTGCTGGCACCTCTGCCGGCTGCTGAGCTGGCTCACAGCTGTGGCAGTCAAATTCATGCCGCTGCCAGGCACTGCAGTGGGGGGGGGGCCTCATCTCCAAATGGGTAGGTGGCCATGCCCCTGGCTGATACTGCTTGACTGGAGGGATGGATGGCAAGGCATGCCCTTCCTGGGGGAGTTTGTGATTACCATTGAGCTCAGCACAGAGGAGGAACTTCAGCATCCTTTAGGAATGGAATTGCTCCTATTTGTCACCTGGACAGGGCCACTGTGCCAAATTCAGACCAATCAGTTGAATTGCATCAGCCTACTCCAGGAATGATTTTGAGTCACTTTTTTCTGTCACAGCATCACTGGGCATGACCCAGCAGAGAATACTTGTCACCATATGAGCCACACAAGCTCCAGGGAGTTTGCAGCTCCTGGATCAGTGACTGGCTAGCAAAAGAAATGCTGGGTAGTCTTGAGCCAAAACCAAAGTGGCCAAAGAATGAGAGTATACACCCAGGTTGTAGCAGACTCCAAGCTCACGAATTCTCTATCTCCCCTTCCAGGCTCTAGTGTCCAGTATACTCTTGAGCCCCATCTGCTTTAGGACCACCAGCCAGAGCTCCATTTTCCATTATTACTCCAGATGGAGTAAGCTGGCAACTAACAAGAAGATAACTCTAAATCTTTATTGCCCAAAGTTCTGTACACCTAAACATGTGTGCACACCAGCATTCCAAGATGCCCCAAGCTCAGGTGCTCCTTGGGCTTGAGAGACAGATTGTTTGTGGTCAGCTAATCGGAAAAGTGACTTGCTTGGTGTCTACAGGTGGAACGACGACACCACCTGGTGTCTAAGACAGTGGAGGAGGTTCAGAAGATCATCCAACAGCTGACCACAGAAATCAGCTACAAGGACACGCGATTTCAGGCCATCTCCAACTCTGGCGTTCACAACGAGAATTTCAGGGTAAGGAAGAAAGAGTTATTGTACCATCTAGTGACCTGCATGCAATGAATTGGTGCTTCACTTCTGTTCATAGTGGGCAGGTGTCCATATCTCAAAAAACAAACACCAGAGTTGGCACATTGTCACCTTTACTGGCAATCCCAGCAGAAAGCCGAGGTCTGAAGGGGTCATGGAGAATAAACTCCCTCATTACTGCTAGAGGAGGAGCTGGCAGGGCAAGGCAAGAGTGGGGAGTTGGTAGGTTGCCTTGATGGTGCGGCCACATGTAATGTGTGTAACCAAAGGACTTCTGTCACCAGGGCAGGTTTCGGAGATTTTGCTCACTGACTATAATTTCTCCATTTTCATCATGAGGATGTAAATTTGCTGGTGGAAAAAGCGAAACCCGCCCCTAGATGAGATTGTCAGATACAAAATAATAATGTCCACTCTCAACTCTGCCAGAGTGAAGATCAGTTATTTCATGTGGCATTTTAAGTCAAAAATGAATTAGTTTAATAATGAAAGAACAATAATAAACCCTCAAATTTGAACAGACTTTCATCTGAAAGGTGTTTTGTAGTATAGTTCTGCATTATAGACCTCATTACTGAAATGCAGCCACTTCTTGGGTGGAACGCAGCAACTGAGTAAAAGCCCAGAGCAACCTTCGCAATAGTTTGGGACAGAAAGTAGAAAAGAAGAGTGTCTCTGATTGAAGTTTCTGTGGGTGTTTGGGGAGGCAGAATATTATTACCTGAGTTGGAATTTGGCTATGCTCTGGGGTACACGATCTTTGTCAGTTTCAGATCTTTTTTGAAATATGGGATCTCTGTTGCACAGTAGCCCACAGCAATGGTATTGATCCACAGAGAAGAGTGCCACATCCTGAACCAAAACACCATTTGGTGCATCACTTAGCTGGTCCCTCACACTTGGACCTAGACATTCTGCTTAGTCTACGAGATATGACAAGATCACTGTCTAAGACAGAATGGTCAGTGAGACTTGCAAAAAACAAAGAAAAATAATATTTTGGGTGAATTAATCAGGAATTACTATAGGTTGGTAAAGAGCTACCTCTGCCCAAGTGGGATTCTGAAAACTTCACTATCTATTAAGAGGCCAGTGTATTATCTATATTTAACTACAACCAGTGTTAGAAATCTGAATGTAATAGTCAAGTTAGGGGGCATGTGTATGTCTGTTAGCGATATTATGTAGGAATAGAGTTGTAAAAGATGCGTTTATAAGATATTACAGATAACTGAGGGCACTAGCTCCCCCTGCTTCCAAAACAGAATCCATAAAGTTATTGCTGAGACTGCCTATTAGAGAGTAGTGTGGTTGAAAACACATCAGAGCATGGACCAATCTATGTCTGATGTTGCAAATGAACCATGGAATGGATCACCTAACGATTGCCTTCTGTTCAGTCCCTCTGAAGCATCTGGCACTGGCCAATCTCGGAAGACAGGATATTGAGCTAGACCAGGGGTCTGCGACCTGCAGCTATGGAGCCACATGCGGCTTTTTGGCTGCCCCCTTGTGACTCCGGGCTCCAGGCTCACCCTGAGCCATCGAGGGGACCTTGTGGGTGACCTGCTCCTGGCTCCAGAGTGCCCTACCATTGGGGGACCTTGTGGAGAGCCTGCTCCTGGTTCCAGGCTCCCACTCCCCACCTGGGGCCCTGCGGCGGGCACCCTGGCCCAGCTCCCCCCACCAGGAGACCGCATCCATTGTGGCTCTCCAAACACTTGGTTATTGAAGGAATTTTTTTAAAATGGCTTTTCTTATCTTTTGGGTTGCTGACCCTGGGCTAGATGGACCATTGGTCTGACCGTTTATGGCCATTCTTGTGTACCTTGCAGTAGAATTTTTGGGGTGTTGCTTTTGGGAACAGAATTTATTTAATATGGTTAGATCCCGATTGTTGGGAAGATCCAGACATCCATGCTGCCCTTTAAGTATTCCTGACTATGTACTTCAAGAAATAAAGCCGGGTAGGAAATGGTTTCCCTGTCCTGGGAAGATTTTTTTTTTTTTTTTTTTTTGAGATTTCCCATTCTGAATCAGGACAAAAGCCAACATTTTGAAAATAGTCATAAATCAAAAGACTAAGAAAAAATTCAGTTTACGTCAACTGAAACATTTTGTTTGGATAATTTGTAAGACTTGTGTTGATTTTGATCTTTTTTATTTTAAAAACCTCTATTTTAGTATATGTTAACTTAAACTTTGAAATGAAGTCATGTTGAACCAAGAAAATGCACATTTTCATTTTGAAAATATAAAAATGGGATGTTTCCACAATTTTGTAGCTTTTTAATAAAATGATCAAAAGGAAGAATTTGTCAGAACTGGCCCTTTCCTTTCACAAAAAGTGTTGGTCTCGACCAGTTGCATTTTTTTTACAGAAAATTATTTTGCTGAAGAATTCCTAATCCGATCTATCTAGAAACTATTCAGTCCAAGTATGTCAAAGATTCTTACCAAAGAAAATCTCACCTGATCCAGGTAGCCAGATGCTCCAGACTTGACATGGTTTATTCTTCAGAAAAGGGCCTTATTTTCATCTCCCTGTCCATTATTTGCACTGGTAAATTCCTGTGCCTGCGAATGGGAATTCTTCAAAGGTAGAGGCTGTAACAGGTCCAAGACTGTGAATTTCTTACAGGTTCTGATTTCAGAAAACAACAGTTACACATAAGTAATCACCTCTTACACCCACATAGATGGGAATATACTCCATCATTATCTTCAGAAAATAGCACTCTAGTGCTACATCTTGTCTATAAAATTCTGTCCAGTTTCTCACAGTGACCAAATAGCTTGATCTTTGACTACTGGTGGTGGATATGCAAGTGGCTTAAGAAGGGAGGGTAGATAGGGTGGATTCTGAGTTATTACACAGAATTGTTTCTTGAGTGGCTGGCTGTTGGGACTTGCCCATATGCTCAGGGTTTAACTGATCGCCATATTTGGGGTCAGGAAGGAATTTTCCCCCACGGCAGATTGGCCTGGGCTCTGGGGGTTTTTCGCCTTCCTCTGTAGCACAGGGCATGGTTCACCTACCAGTGAATTCTCTGTATCTTAAAGTCCTTAAATCATGATTTGAGGAGGTAAATAACTCAGACATAGGTTGGAGACTTATTGCTGGAGTGGGTGGGTGAGGTTTTGAGGCCTGCATTTTGCAGGTGGTCAGACTAGATGATCGTACTGGTCCCTTCTGACCTTAGAGTCTATGAGCGTCTGTCCAGGTGGTGGATTGCACAGAAAGAGATTTAATAAAATCAGAAGCCTTTCACATGTAGATCACTGATTCAAATATTATTGCCTATATGAAAGGAAGTCAGGGGTCTCAATTCAGCTCTGAGGGGAGAGATTCCAGACTACAAAACCACCATCACAGTTTACACCATGTTGGCAGCCTCAACAGAGACCCTAAGGATTCAGAAGATGTAGAGATGGGACTTCCCTTCCATAGTAGCAGTGGTGAATTCGGGGCAGGTAGGGCATTGGTGAGGCAGAGCTGGGCAGTTTAGCTCCATCTCCAGAGCTGTCAGCATAGCACCTCCACCCAGGGCCAAATTATCGCAGGGGCTAAAGGGGCTGAAGCCCTGGGAGGGGGCGGGGCCCTGGCATCAGATGCTGGGCTCTGCCTCCCGCCCTGCCCCTGGGCCGGCTGGTCTGTCCCTGAGAGCAGGGCAGGCCAGCACCTGCTCACTCTGTCCAAAGGCTGGGGCTGGCTGGTGCAGCCTCTGCTCCGGCCAGGCACAGCTCTCCAGGGCCCATAGCCCTGGGGGGGGCTGCATCAGAGGCTGCTGCACTGCACACCAGCCAGCTTCTACCCCCCAGGCAGAATGGCTGGAGTGGGGCCAGGGCAGGATGCAGTGGGGGTTGGGCCCCAGGCAGCGAGGGGTGCAGTGGGGCGCAGCCTGGGGTCCCCGGGCCGGTTAATCCGATTCTTCCTCCACCAGCACTGATAAATGCCATATTGTATTATCTCTGGGGACAACAGCTGTACACCCTTTTCTTTGTTATTAAGCTTGGAGGAAACTCCAAAATGCCACATGAACTAACTGTCTGACATCTGCTTTCTCTCTTCTGTTCTGTTCTGTTCTTCTGTACATTTCTGATTTTCCTCCCTGCCTCTCTCAGGATCAGCCAGCTTTACTGGCCAAGTGGTCCGCTCTGCTTCGAGGGAAACGCCCATTCTACCCATCTGTCCAGGTACAAATACCTCCTACCAACGCCTCCAAATAGCTGCTCTGTCTGTTCCTTCTCATCCACAGGCAAAGCCAGTCCCTCCTGTGACCATCCCAGCTTCCCTGGAAGGCAGCTCAGAGCTCGGGACCCTTGTTTTCCTACTGTTTCCTTCTTGCTATCCTGTTGTACCCACCTGAGGAATGCACTTTGCCAGGAAGCCAAGGCTGGGCTGCACTTAGTTTGCATAACGTGGTACATACTGCTTTGAATACAGAGGAATGGGCCCCAAACTACAGATCCCAGCATACAATGCTCTATTTTGCTCCCAGTGGCACATAGCATGCTGGGGTTTCTAGTCTACACAGGCGGCACAGAATGTCCATATGCAAGACAAAACTGGATGTGAGTCCTGTTTAGCCCATAGACTGCTGATGAGCGCACCTACCGGTATTCCACTGTTGCTAATTCTTATGATTCTCTCTCGAGTCCTTTGATATTTGGTGTTTTCTGTTAAAACTCCATCCACAGGAGTCTTGTGATTCCATGCTTGCAGAGACCTTGAGTGCACGTCCACGCTCAGAAACCAGAAGGCAAATATAAAGAAGGCCCAAATCATTACTGTTTTGTTAAATCTCAGGATCTTTTATGGCTTGACTCATGATGTTAGCTGTTAAATACACTGGGACTTGCTCACCCCATCTCCAGTCTTCTGAAATCTGAGATTCATGTATGACTTTAACAAGCACAGATTTCGTGATTCACCAAGGGTCCTGCTGTTATTTTAAGCGCAGTTTTCAAGGCAGAAGTGATCTTGTGGCACAACACAAGGTTGCTCAGAGGCCATGGAGACAGAGTTTTCACAAGCCAGGACAGGTTAAAGGGGTGAGAATGTAAAATATCTCATTGAAACACACTGTAGGACAATCCTTGATCATGAAAGGCCGTAAAACACTTACATGTAATTCAAAATGATGATGAGTGAATCTCAGTCCAATTAAGCAAGACTTAAGCAGGGGTTGAGTTCACATTAGGACTTTGGCTCTTTGGCCTTGACTCTGCTCACTGGACCGGTGTTTCTGCCTGTGGATCACTGATAATTCTCTCGAAAGGGAACATCTGTGGTTCCAAGGTGCACCAGCACCATTCTATTACAGCTTGGGTGAGCAGGTTAAAAGTAGAAGTCATGGAATAGAAAAAAGGTTGGCAAAGAATTGATTCTGTCCTGTATGATTTTTTTCAGTGCAGATGTGATTACAGAGATGCATTGTAAAATAAGCCCCTAGTCCCATGAAAACTGCTCTATTCTATTCTTACGGACACATACATCTAGATTCTAGGTGGGGTTTGCTTATTTCTCAGCACCAAGAAACAAAAATATTTCTCGCGAGGTCCATTTGTTCTGAAAGCTCCTGTGGTAAGCGTGCTCTTTCCTCCTCCTGCCCTTATATAAAGGATGAACTGGATCTGCTATTTCTATGTTTCTTGCTGGCAGTCTTTTTTTTAAAAAAATCCTATCCTGTTCAGCAGTAATACCTTAAATCAATGGAGCTACCAATAGTGTTACTACAGTGCTTTGGGCCATTACTGGAGAACGGCACAGTATTTTGTTTACCTTGGGGAAATAAACACCTTGTAGCAATTGTCAGTTTCTATTCTGTTTCTCTGATTGGTTTTCCCCAGCTAATGTCAGGGTGAGTTATGATTAGTGATAAGTAAAGCTGAAAAGCTTCAGAGTTCAGACTAATAAAAGTCCGGATGTTTTAGCCACATTGTTTGGACTGAGAGAGCAGAGATGGTTAACGCTCCAAAAAGTGTTCTGAAACATTTGCTTAAATTTTGGATAGCTAATAGGTTTGATTAAGTTCATGCCCTGGCTATTTCATTAATCGCAAGGATTATCAGAGAATGGCTGGTCTCCATATGAAGACCATATTGATATGCAAGCAAGATTAGTGGCTATTTGTTGTTTATCAACTTGTTTATTATACTCATGTTTTAAAAGTTCCTGCCAGCCAGTCATGGAGCAGAAATAATTCTGTGTGACGTATGTGACCAGACTGCTGGATTCTCTACCTGGCTCTGCCATTGACTCACTGTATGACCTTGGGAAAGTAATGTCACTTGTCTTTCAAATGGGGACAATATTTCCCTACCACAAAAAGGCTTATTTTACTAATGTCTTAAGGGACTTTAGGATTTTTGGGTGAAAGAGGCTAGAGACATTATTATTATTACTAACAATCTCTAGAAATAGTAACACAATAACTTACATTTATATTGCCTTCCATCCTAGTATCTCAAAGAACGCTCTCACCCTCTCTCTGTAGCTGCATCTTGCAGATCTAGCCTTGGGTAGATTACGGAACTAATGAGGGATAAGGAGGGGAAGAAGGAGGGAGTGGAAACAGATCAGTCTTATTTAGTCTACAGAAGAGAAAAGTGAGGGGGATTTGATAGCAATCTTCAACTACCTGAAAAGGGGTTCCAGGGAGAATGGAGCTAGCTAGGCTATTCAGTGGGGGCAGAGGACAGAAGGAGCAATGGTCTCAAGTTGCAGAGGGAGGGGTCTAGGTTGGATATTAGGAAAAGCTTTTTCACTAGTAGGGAGGTGAAGCACTGGAATGGGTTACCTAGGGAGGTGGGAATGGGTTACCTAGGGAGGTGGTGGAATCTCCATCCTTAGAGGTTTTTAAGGCCTGGCTTGACAAAGACCTGGCTGGGATAATTTAATTGAGGTTGGCCCTGCTTTGAACAGGGGGTTGGACTCCTGAGGTCCCTTCCATCGATAATCTTCTATGATTCTATTAGCCTCCAGAGTTCAGATTTCACATTGTTAGCATTGCCCAGGACTGTTGCTTCAGCTTTCATCTAATGACAATTTTCTCATTTTGTGAACCTAAGTAGCACACAGCTGACACATTCTAGCCTCTAAGGTTATTTTAAGACAGTGTCCTAGCCAGATAGGCTCAGCGTCAAGAAACCTGCCTCCATTCCAGCATGGCTTTTCCTTTTGCTTAGAAGCCTCCAGTCATTCTACCTGTTGTGACCATGCGTCCCCCGCCCAGGTTCTAACTTTTCCCTCATTTCTTCTCTCTCAATCTCTCCGAACTCTTCTAGGTCTTAGCGCCCAGCCAGTTCCTCATCACAGTCCCTCTGCGTGGCCTGACAGGGTACAGGGAGAGCCAGGCACGGCACTGGCGCTATTACACCGTGCATGGGGCAAAGGTCCTGTCCCCAGTACGAGACCCAGAGGAGCTGGAGCAGTGGCTGGAAGTGGAGCAATTCTCAAAGAGCCTGCAGCAGTGGCATGAGACGGAGGTGAACATTGAAGGCGATCTTGTTCCCGCCAAGATCCTGGTCATCCTCAGGGAGCTGATGGAGAAGTCAATCACCTCCTGTAACCTCTCCAGTGAGTTGTGCGGGAAAGGTGTGAAGGGAGTCGGCTCTCAAGAGCAGTCCTGTGACAGAGGACTGCGATCGCTACTCATAGTGGGTGTTTAGTCACTTGCCCCACTCCATGTGAACAAAGATTAGTTCAGACACCCGGAATTCAGGGGATGCTGGCCCATGTTGAAGATGAGATAGATCCATGTGCACAAGTTAGATCTTTAGACCCAGGCTCAGGTTACAAGCTCAGGGATGTTGGAATCCAAGATTTTTCTCTGGATGCCATCCTCTCCCTGCACCACCCCAAAAAATCATCCAACTTCCTCTTTATCTTGGGCTGCTCTTATGACTTGCTAGGCCCCACACAGACAAAGGGTTGAGGGTGAGGGGGGAAACTGGGTGTTGAGTTGCTGCCTCCTTCTTCTCCTGTCTGGTGCCAAGTGGGATGAAGGTGGTGAGTTGATTTCTCCCTCTGTGGTCCCACGGGTGGAAAGTAGGAGTCAAAGCAGGCCCTTGAGCTGCATGGCTCACAGAGGACAGAGACCTAAATGGCCACTTACTTGGGCTATGCAAAAGGCCAGCCTTCTCTTTATCACCTCTCTTCCTGTTCCTTCACAGGTAAAGTCAGCCTTTTGGAGAGCATCAGCTCAGTGGTCCGAGTTGCTGTGGAGACCTCAAACTCCCAGGTAGAGGTGGAGCTGGTCCCAACAGTGGAAATCTCCACCTGCTGGCCCGAGAAAGCCCGTTGGCCACGCTGCTTCAAGCGCTGGCCTTCCCAGGAGAAAGTACAGTGCGTCAAGGTACAAAACGGGGGGTGCAGGATGGGGACTTAAAGGGCCAGTAGCACTAGGAAAGGTCCTTCCATATTGTCAAAACCATCTCACGAGAGGTGAGCTGGGAAACTCGCTGCCACTCTCAGAAGAAATCAGTATTAAGTGGTTCTGAGCAGCACAAAGGTAGAGGCACAGAGTCTTCAGGTTTGTTCGACCTAAATTGTAACAGCAGCATTTTATGCCCACTTGTCACTTATGTGGCACAGATGTTAAATAATAACACAGGGTGCAAGACAGTGGAGAATCAAGCCCTGCATGGAGAGGAGGAGACACTATCTTCTCTCATGCACCAAGAGCTCTGGTGACTTCCACGGTCTGCAAGCAATGCTCCCCAGAGGAGAATGAGAGCCAGACCATTCTGGATTTCCAATTAGTGGCATCATCTTCTTTGCAGGGGGTCAGTCTTAAGGTTTCATGTCTCCTTGTTCTGTATCAGTCTAAAGTGATCTTCCTGCCTGAAATCAGCCCTAGAAAAAGGCATTCCCCTCCCACGCCCCCGCCGCTGCCATATATGCCAGAAGGGTTACTTTCTTTAGTACAAGTGTTTCGAAGCACTCAGATATTTTTGTGTTCTATTTTTCTGGACACTCCTGGCTGTAAATCCTGTGCAGGTGACGGGCGGTTTTATAATGTCTGGAAGAGTATAAGCAGACATTGTGCAGGGCCCCACCCTGCCAATACCAATACGAATCAGTCCTCACTGGCACCATCCTTGCTGTTCTGACCTTCATCACACTGTCTCTTACTGTCACGCACCCCTCTCTCCACTTGTCCTTCGATCTTCTCCTGCCCTGTCCGTGATGAGTCTTGTCTCTCGCCACAGGCAGATCTCTGGCCCCGTCAGTTCTGCCTCTTGTGCCTCCTGCTGTTCTAGTCCAGGGATTTCCCATGTAACTCAATTGCCTCTTCATCCTGCCCTGCAGTGCGCCCACATCCCCATACGGCTCTGCCAGCGTATGCTACTCGCAACACACCCCGCTGCTCCAGAGCCAGGTCCCTCCGGAGTGAGGGATGTCAGCATGCACGGAATTGATGTGGCTTCATGTGGACAGAGGTTCATGAGAAATTAGGAAACCCATACTTTGCCGTCCCTCATGACTCAAAGCAGAGTGCAGTACCAGATCTCGAGAGGCAACAGACAGGTGCCGTGGGTCCTTTCTGTAGCCTCCCTCCATGCTGCTCTAAGGATAAATTTGCATATCACTCTCTACAACTTCTCCCCCTTTCTTCTGCAGTCATTTGGCTTTAACCTCCTGGCTCGTTCCAATTACCACTGGCAGCTGGGCTTTTCTCGAGCTGAGCGCATGCTCCTAGAAGGCCTTGATGATGACGGGGGCTGCCGCATGAAGTGCTTCCGGGTCATGAGACAAATGAAGGAGGATGTTTGGTGTACAGGAAATAAGCCAATCCTCACAACCTATCACCTTCAGGTGCGCACAGCAGGCAAGAGTGGGGAGATCAGCAGAGAAGAGGCCAGTGTGGGGCGGGGAATGTATTGCCGAGAGAGAGAAGCAGCCAAACAGTGTCTTTGCTGCCGGGACAGCTATGTAACCGTAATACAAAAATTGGCCTAAGTGGCTATAGCTCCCCCTAGCTAACACCCAAGGTAACTACAAACATCACATTACTCTCTTTTCCGTACATGGTGGAAGTCTTAAGAAATGTTAAACAAACAAGGAGTCCTGTGGCACTTTTAAAGACTAACAAATTTATTTATCACACAAGTTTTTGTTGGAGGAAATCCCACTTCACCAGACACTTAAAGATGGAGAAGTACAGACAAATGGGAGGAAAATAAATGCAGGAAAGTGTAAGTCATAGGATCAGGTCAGAGTGGCTATGTCTACACTTGTTAGTTTAGGTCGACTTTAACTAAGTCGACTTAACAAAGTCAACTTTAAGTCTACCTTCTTAGGTCGACTTAGCATGTCCACACCTAAATTTTAAGTCGACTTAGGGGGGAACTTACAAAGTCGACCTAGAGTGTCCACGCTGGACGCCTAGGTTGATTTCTAGGGGCTAGGTGGACCTGGGAGAGGTCCACAGTGGCGGGGGGGCACCCCTTGCCAAGTGCCAGGGGCCTCAGCCTTTGCCCCATTGTACCTGGGTACAATGGGGCAAAGGGGGACAGGGACCCTGGCAGGGCATAGGGTCAGGGTGGGCAGGGCTCTGCCCTGCCCTGTGGGGGTACATGCCAGGCTTAGTCGACTTAGGGCTGCTTCAGGTCTACACTGGCTTAAGTTGACTTTAGAAAGTCGACTTAAGCCTAAAGTCGACTTTAAACCAGGTTTAACAAAGTCGACTTAATTTTCCTTAAGTCGACTTAAGGAAAATGTAGTGTAGACGCAGAGTAAATTAAGTCAACTTAAGCATCAAATCTGCATATGAATTCCAATTTTGCAGTGTCTCTTTCAAGCTTTGTTTTGTTCTCCATTTGCGTAAGTATGGCTATTAACAGATGATTGATGGAATGATCAGGAAGAGGTGTTCCCCTATTGGTTTTTTAATATTATTTCTGATGTCAAATTTGTGTCCATTTATTCTTTTGCACAGAGACTATCCTGTTTGTCCAATTGCTCCTTTACACTCCTAAAAAAAATTATATTAAAAGAACGTTGTGGTTACACAGTTACAAGTAAACATTCAGAAGTCAAGGCAGTCTCAGAGTTCAGGCTGGCCTTGCTACCTTAAATCCTCATATGCATTACAATACAGTTTTCAACTTCATGATCACGTACTATTTCTTGGACACTCTGATATATTATATTATTTTTCCCTGCTACCACCTAAAACACTTTTCATTTCTGTCAAGACTTTTGTCTGAGGCACTCAAGGTGTTTTTATAAATTTTAAAAACAGCGACGTCCTGTGGCACTTTTAAAGACTAACAGTGTCTGACGAAGTGGGATCTTCTCCCACGAAAGCTCATGCGATAAATAAATGTTAGTTTTTAAAAGTGCCACAGGATTCTGTTGTTTTTCTGCAATAGACTAGCATGGCTACCCCTTTGGAATATAAATTTTAATTCACTCTTCCCCAGAACACCCTCTGTGAGTAGCAGGTAGGAAACGGGCACAGAAATGTGAAATGACTTGCCGAAGATCAGACATTGAATAAGTGAAGGGGGTCATTGGTTCCAATCCCACCAAGGTCAGGAGTGACTGAGAGTTGCTGCCAACAAATGGCTGCTGGATGACCTCTCTCTGAAATGAATTTGCTGGGTCTCACTCACCAGTCCATGGTAAACTTGTGTCCACATAAAAAAACAATAGTGGTATCCTTGTTGGTGTGCTAATTAGAGAGGAGGGCAAGGACTGACTTTGCATGATCCTTCTGTGTTGTGGCTGAGGTAGCGACAGGAGAAGCTTGTGTTTCCCATTGCCTTCCGTCTCCAGAGCCAGCACTCCAGAACTTTACATAAGCAGTAAAATGACTTTCGCTACTTGTGTGAACCTTTGGCAGAATCCCTGTAACGCCTCTTTTTCTTCTCGTTCCTGCCTGCCCCCCCATCTGCCTCTTGCAGACTGTGTTGTTCTGGACATGTGAGAAATTCCCACGCGCCAAGGATTGGCGCTGCTTCAGGGAAGGCTTCCTGCGGCTGGTGCGGAAGCTGCACAAGTGCGCGAGTCAACATTTCTTGAAGCATTACTTCGTCAGGGGCACCAACCTGCTCAAGTATGCCAACACCAGCGAGCTTGACCAGGTGGCAGGCAAGCTAGCTCTCTTCCTGGAGAACCCTGTGCTCTGCCTGGACTGAGGCAGGAAGAATCTCCTGTCCTAAACTTGGTTAATGCCCTAGCCCCTATTGTTGTGTGTGGTTGTTCTTCTTGCCCTTCCAGTAGACTGTGACCTTGGACGTAAGCCATGTAGCACGTGCTGTGTGGAGGAGAAGACTCAAAGTAGGAGCATTTAGAGGACAAAACTGTCTAGAGGGTTTGCTTGATGTTCAGCCATTGTAATCTGCTTTCTACACCTTGAGCTGCCTGTCTCCGGAGCCATTGCCATCCAGATCCCCAAAACCACCATTATGTGGAAGCCAGCGCAAAGACTGCCTCATTTGTCACTAGTCCTATGGCTTGTAGGCCACAAGGCAGTGTGGTGTAGTGGTAAGAGCGGGGCACCAGAAACCAAGACACCTTACTCTGTCACCTACCTGTGACACTATACGTGTCACTTGACTCCTGTATTCCACCTCCTTCCTCATCTGCAACACAGAACATATACCTACGTTCCTTGCAGCATTGTTGTGAGACTAAATTAATGTTTGTACAGCATATTGAGATTCTCAGATGGAAACCTCCGTAAAATCCCAAGGAGATCCAGTCTCAAATACCCCCCACCACAATTAAGTGTGGTTTCCACCCTCACTGTAAAGAGAGAGTAACTGGTAAAAGCGCTGAATATTTTAGTTGCTGTTTTTTGTCTTTCCCTTGAGGTCCTTTTCTCCCCTCAAGTTCTTCTTGGGGCAGGCTCCCCATGTTTGTCTTCGCCACCCATGCTAGTGCCATGCAGTCAACTCTCTAGAGGTGTTTGCTGTGCCAGGGCTCTCTGGCACATCTGGTTCTGCCCAGCTGTCTGGGGGATGAACTGAGCTCTCACCTTTTAGTACCCGTGTATTCCGGGTGTTGTTAGAGACCGATGGAGAATTTTTCAGAGGTTCTTCATTGCAGAGGATTCCAGAGCTTGATATGTATGTAAAAAATAAAGTGCCCGTGCATTGAGAAAAAGAACAAAGAGGTCTAGAGTGAATGTTGTCTTGATGTTATTAAATGACTCGAATTACAAGAAAGTGTTTTTATTTTCTACTACCATAAATTGCTGGATGGATTGTAACAAGACCAGATAATTTAAAAAGAAACCCTCTCTTAGCTATTGTGGCCAGGAGATCGCTACCGTTTCATGTGATTGGAGCAGCACCCAGCACAAGGATTGGGGTGGCCAGACCCTACCACAGGATAGATAATAACATGCTGTTCCTGGCCTCGCCTCTCCTCCCTCTCTCTCTCGCTCTCTCTCTTTCCAGTCCCTCCTTCTCAAAGGTCCTCTCTGACCCAGCTCGCGCTCTCTTATCCAAGCCTTCTTTTTGCCCATGTCTGGCCCGCTCACATTCTCTCCTCCAATCCCTCACTTACCTCAGGTTTGGCTCCAGTAACATCACTGACACAAGGAATACAAATATGTAAGTTAACAGCTTGAGTTCCTGCCTTGAAGGAGGTCTCGGGTGCTGCTGGATTTCATGTGCCCAATTTTGTACTGCTATCCATCTCTGAGTTGATAGCAGGACACTGTCTTTCTCTGGCCTCCTGTTCATCGTCCTGATCCAGACATCTTTTTGCTGCTCTAACCCATTTCCCCAGAGCTCATTGTTTAAGGCAGTCCTACAGAGCCTGTCTCCCACCTCTTCTGAGTGTTCATGCTGGGAAAGGAACTCAATATTTACTGTATAAATTTACCATCACCAACAAGGTTAGCTCTTCCTGATATGATCATGGCTTTATCTGACTTTATCTGCACTTTCACTGTGCAGAGGGACAAATTTCTTTCCTTTCCATGACAGCTCATTCTCTGCAGGACTTTTTAAACTTTCCCCGCACATGAGCCTACCTCTGCTGTATCCTTCAGCGTGCATAGCACACAGGTGGGCGTGCCTGCTGCACTAACTATCTCCACTCCCCTAACAGTTCTGTAAAGCTGGGGAAGGCATTGAATATAGTTAAAGAAATCCCCTCCCCACCCCGTCTCCAGATGGAGAGAAGAAAGGAAATGGGAAGCTGTCAAAATGACTGTAAAGAGATCCCATCATACACCACGCTGGCCTCTCCTCCATCCTATGGTCACCCCGCAGTGGAGCTGAAGAGACAATGGCTATGTCTACACTTGTTAATTTAGGTCGGCTTTAGCTAAGTCGACTTAACAAAGTCGACTTAGCATGTCCACACCTAAATTTTATGTCCACACTGGATGCCTAAGTCAACTTCTAGGGGCTAGGGGGATCTTGGGCAGGTCCACGGTGGCAGGGGGGGGCACCCCTTGCCAAGTGCTAGGGGGCTCAGCCTTTGCCCCATTGTACCTGGGTACAATGCGGCAAAGGGGGACAGGGACCCTGGCAGGGCATAGGGGCAGGGTGGACAGGGCTCTGCCCTGCCCTGTGGGGGGGCAAGCCAGGCTCCCCCTGTGCCACCCCACCCCCCGGCAGGGAGGGCAGTGGGGGAGTCCTGGAGAGCCCTAAATCGACTTAGAGTCGACTTAGGGCTACTCCAGGTCTACACTGGCTTAAGTCGACTTTAGAAAGTCTACTTAAGCAGAAAGTCGACTTAATTTTCCTTAAGTCGACTTAAGCAGCTTGCTTAAGTCGACTTAAGGAAAATGTAGTGTAGACGCAGAGTAAATTAAGTCGACTTCAGCAAACTTAAGTCGACTTAATTTACAAGTGTAGACTCACCCAATGACAATAGAGCTGCAAAGAGCTTGAGAAGGGATGGCAGGGGCTGGAAGCATGGCTCTCCAAAGTGCAGGCAGCGTCTCTGGGAGCAGAGACCATACAGGAGATTTGAGGTGGGAGGCTGAGACCACTGGGATTGTCACAGAACTGGCTCTAGTGCCCATGTCCCTCCCTATCAATTGCTGGATCCCTTGGTCTTTGGGACATCCCAACTTTGTGTGCTTTCAGAGGGGCTCCCCACTGGATCGTCTGCCTTTGAGGCCAGGCAGATCCCAAGCCAGGGAACCTCGCCCAATGGACAATGTCCTTAAGAGAAGCACAAAACAATAGCAGTAAGGTCCTGTAGCAGGACAGAAACTGCCTGTGGGAAAGGGCCAGATTATCGCAGGGGCTTAAGCCCTGGGCCCTGGCCAGAAAGGGGGGCCCAGGCTCAAGCCCCTAACCCCTCTGCGATAATCCAGCCCCACTCAGTGCCGGCAGGGCAGGAGAGCTGAGAGAGTGCTCCTACCCTGCTGATGCTGGGGCCAGGGATGGGGCCTTTGGGCCAGAGGCTGGGCTCTTCGCTCTTTCCCAGCTGGCCCACCCCCAGGGGTGGAGCGGGGCAGGCCAGCCCCTGTTCACTTCACCCAGGGGGTGGGGCCGTACGGCTCACAGCGCGCACAGCCTTCAGGGGGCCCACCATGGCCCTGGGAGGCCATGCCTGAGGTTGCTGCACAGTGCGCCAGCCAGTTAAATTAAAGAAAAGAGGAATGGGCATAATATATTTAATTTGAAAAAGGTGATCATTTTTATCACTAAAGGGTACAATAGGTGCATTATTAATAATGTGAGTGTGATGTGTGCTCCTAACCAAAAGCAAAAAAATATATATATATTTTTTAAATTAAGGACTTCTTTGAAACATGGCAATACGTCAGGGAAGGGGAAATTATACCTAGGAGGAAACTGCACATCAACTCTTTACTGGAACAGATCTGACAAAAAAGGGGGCCAGGTGGGAGGGAGGGATAGGGAAATAAGTGCATCATTGATTTCCCTATGCTAATAATTCAATCCTTCAGATGTCTGGAGAGAATTGCATCCAAGGGAAAAAGATTATGTATTTCATTCACACCCTCATGAATGATATGCTACAATAGAGCTAATATTAATCTCTCTAAATCCTTAACAAAGCAATCAAGATCTGCAGAAATTGGCAGCATTACATGGCCAGGTCATGCCTCAGTGGAAGTAATATTTGCTAGCTGGGATGGGTCCCAAAGATCACCTATTTTAATCAGAGGCAGATTAAGGGGACTTGGGAACTTTGGCCATCCCCCACCTCACCCCCCCAACAACCAGGGCCAGCAAAGTGAACTGCTGGGGGACCACTGGGTTCGGGACCATGCGGTAATCCGCCCTTGGTTTTAGTGAATCAACTTCTTGCTTCTCCGAGACAAAGATCAGGTTGCAGCAATCAAACAGGACATTGGACAATACTTGACCATACAGATATTATTAAAAAAGAGTCCCCCTCTGGGGGGCCGGTAAAAGCAGGATTTAGGTGTCAGAGCTGCTTGACTGAAAAGAGAGAAACTAGAGCTACAACAAGCGATAACAAGGGTACCAGACATTAATAAACACACGTTAAGAAAACATATCAACAGTTTTTAGGAGGAAAATGCATATGTAGACTACAGATGTATCTGAAAAAGCCTGATAGGCTATTGGCTTGAAAGTGGAAAGAGATTCAAAAGCAATGTTTTTTCCACCAATCAAGTATAAGCGGCAAAAGACGGTTACACACCTTAATGAAATATGTATTTTTTTGCTGCTTATTATAAAAGCCTCTATACTACAGCTAGTCCAAGCTCTGAAATTATTCAAAAATAGCTGGAGCGCGAGCTGGCTTGCCATAGATATGCCAAATTGATAAAGAAACTTTAGATAAAAAACTGAAGCAGAAATCCTCGAGGCAAGAGCAAGTGTGAACAGTGGTAAAACTCCAGGTTTTTCTGCAGCATGTTTGAAAAGTGGTAAAACCAGGACTAGAGGCCTTCAAGATGAATTTGCACAGGGGTTAAAGTAAGGGGGGGGAACGCGCTGGAACGCAGTTCTGAGGCCCCCAAATTTGAGGGGCCAGAGTTCCGGGGCCCCTAAAAATAGAAAAATCCAGCAGAACGCATTTTCCAATGCTGGCAGGTCCTGTGCCCCACCATTGTTAATCACAATACTTATTGTGTTATGCAGCGTTTGCTAGTTTGTGACAATAATTGCTATAGACATAAATGACATATGAAATTATAAATATTTTTAGGGAGCGATAACCGATGCATGTGGTACTGAGAAGTGGTTGCCAATGCCTACCTGGGCTGGGACCCACACATGCATGACAGGGGCCCAGACAATACGGGAAGGGGGCCCGGAGATTAGGGGGGTTCCGGGGCCTGTCAAATTATACTTCAACCACTGAATTTGTAGTATATTTGCAGGGTATTTAAGGAGTTATTTATGTCTCTCCCTTGAGATGTACATTCAATACTATTCTATTAGGGAAGGAACTTCCACAACCTATGAAAGAAACTACGGGAATTGTTCTTCCTAAAGCTGGAGAAGACTCATGACATAAAATACTAGTTTATTTAATCGCAGTCTATGCTCTGAAAAATGTCAGGCAATATTCCGAGAGTACTTGGACTCAGCTATAATGCCAGATTTTTTAAAAAAACAAATCCATTTCTTTTGTTATCAGTAGATGCAGAAAAAATCTTTGCTAGACTAGAATGGAATGTTCCATATCAAGTCCTATCCTATATGGACTTTGGCTTCCAGTTTCTTGAGTGGATAACTGCCATTTACAGTGGCACTTGTAAAGACTAACAAATGTATTTATTGCCTGAGCTTTCGTGGGCGAAAAATCCCACTTTGTCAGATGCTTTGAAGACACTTTGCTGAACTAGACTAACACAGCCACCCCTTTGGAACTTGCTCTTTACAGTATCCCAAAAGCACACGTTAATAGGGTCAAATCTCTCGTAGCTGAACAACACAGAGGGCTTAACCAGGACTGTCCAATATTTTTTCTGGTTTTTGCACTGACCATGGAGCCTTTTGCTCAGAGGATAAAGAACAAGGAATCTATCAGCGGAATAAAACTTGCAGGAACACATAATAAAATAGCTTTGTATGCAGATCATGACATGTGAGATAAAAGGCATCTTCTACTGATTCAGTACAAGATGGATTTTTTTTTTTTTTTTGCTTAAATAGGGGTCATCCCTTATAATGCAGAAATGTTGGGCACCCTAACCAAGCACATTTCTAATACAAGTACCTGCATTTGGATTTTGGCAAGCAGCTCTTTAGCTGGTGGCAAACCCAATGTTTTCCCAAGGGGACTTATTGTTTGCATTACTGGGTGGGAGGGTAATGTACGTGCCACACTCTTGCATCTCTATCCCACACAAGAGGCGTATTTGCACACAGTTTTCTTTAAACCAATGGTTCTCAACCAGGGTACATATAACCCTGGGGATAGGCAGAGCAGTCTGCTGGGGGTACATCAACTTCTCTAAATATTAGCCTAGTTTTACAACAGGCTACATAAAAGGCCCTAGCGAAGTCAGGAGAAACATTTCATACAGACAAGGATTTGTTTATACTGCTCTATATACTATACACTGAAATGTAAGTGGAATATTTATCTTCCAATTGCTTTATTTTATAATTATATGCTAAAAATGAGAAAGTGAGCCATTTTTTTCAGTAAGTGGACTGTGGCACGTCTATATTTTTAGGGTTGGTTTTTGTAAGCTAGTAGTTTTTCAGTGAGGTGAAACTTTGGGTGCACAAGACCAATCAGACTCCTGGATGGGGTGCAATAGCCTGGAAAAGTTGAGAGCCACTGCATTGAACCACCACAGGAGAGCGGTAGCTGTACAGTTGGCACATATCTAGCCAGGCATACAGTGGCAATGTCTGACTCACTGTTATTTTGCTAACTCACCACAGGATGGCAAATCTCTTGCTGTTACACACCTAATCCAGAATTTGTTGGCAGTCTCTGGATTACAGTTTGCTGCCCCGCCCTCTGCACAGACAGTTCCATCTTTAGTCCACCATAGGGAGACAACCTTCATCGCTTTGTGTGGGGGTGTCTCAGGCTGGCAGTGTCTGCATTGCTGTTAATGTTGCTCCTCCTGATGGGAATGTGGCTCTGCACAGCAGTTTTCAATCGAATCCTGCATGGAATGGTAGTTCGTGTATTTTTATGTCTCCAACTCTCCTCCCCACACACATACTAGATTGCAGTGGCTGTAAGTCCTGCTGACTTTCATCCAGGGGCATAGCCAGCCCTTGATTTCTGACCCGGCTCCTGAAAATGGAGGGTGTGGGTCCAGCCAAGAGCACCTTCTGGTCACGTGACTGGAAGCTTCCCCAGTTCCCCCCACCGCCATGCCCCGAGGGCGAGGGAGAGGCATCACACCCAGCAGCGGCACGAACTTTGCTGATGCGGCTGCAGGGCCAGCCAGTGGCCGGTGGGTGCGGCTACGAGCAGGGCAGAGGTGCCAGCACCTCAACACTTCTTGTGGTTTCAGGGTCCATTGGCCGCGAGCAGAAAAATCCATGCTACTGCCAGGCACTAAGGGCGGGCCAGGGCCAAGTGGGTGGGCCCCAGCCCACCCATGGCCATGTCCTTGTTTACATCCCACCTTAGGAAGGTGGCAGTCTTTCTGCATTGCAATGACCCACCTAGCAGAATCTTCCCTGCCCACAGGGTCTGAGTGCACAACTTCAAAGCTATCTCCTCTGTCAAATGCTGCCTGGTCTCAGACCCAGAATCTTCTCCTGCCAGGAGACTGAGTGCTCTGTGACACCGTCTGTGGATTGCAGAGTCCTTCCATGCCAGAAGGTGTGATCCCATCAACCCTAGAGTCCTTCCCTCCAAGAGGGGCTGAGTCCTCAGACCCCAGAATCTTGCTCCAGTGTTTGGCAGCATGAATCCTAGAGCCCTGCTTCAGCAGGAAAGATGCACAGGCCAGTGCCTTGTGCGCTCCCAGGGACCAATCACCTGGTGCCTGGATCCCTTTGCTCCCCTCACAACACCTCGCGGGAAGCCTGTGTAGTCCTCCCATTTGCTGGCTTAAGGAGTACGTTGGGTATCTGTGTGGAGCAATGCCTGCCTTGCTGTGCAGTTGCTGTTGCAACTAATCCTTAGGGCTGGGCAGTGAAAAAGGAGTGTGTTTGCCTGGAGCACCCTGTGATGTAAGCCACCCCAGCTTTGCTGGTTTCTTCGGCATTTAGAGCCAACTTCTTCCTTGTCTGCAGAGTTTTGTATCTCCTCACCCCTTGTGTGGGAGGATAAGATTAGGTCCCCGAAAAGGGAGAGACAGGTACTCTCTTGAAGGGAAAGCCATTCTATTCCAGCAAAACAAAGAAGGAGTTCTTGTTTGTTCTGCTTAAACAAGACTAACATGGCTACCCCTCCGGAACTTGTCACCATTCTATTCCATCTCTCATCCCCATCAGTCAGATTGTTTGAATGTTGGGCATCTGCCCTTTCATAGAATCATAGAATCTTAGGGCTGGAAGGGACCTCATGAGGTCATCTAGTCCAACCCCCTGCTAAAAGCAGGACCACTCCCCCTAAATCATTCCAGCAGTGTTCCCTCTAAGCTGCGCGGCCATGCGGCCACGCAGCGGCCGTCACACCCCCCCCCCGCGCAGCAGTGAGGGACCCCCGCGCAGCCCAGCAGCCCCCGCTGCTCCCTCCAACCCCCAGGGCAGCGGCTCTGCCGCGGCACACCCGGCCTGCGCCCGGCCGCTGGGCTGGCCCTCCCCGGCCCCAGGGCGGGACAGGCAGGCTCAGGCTAGGGTCAGGAGCGCGGGCCTGCCTGCCTGCCCCACGTGGCCAGGGCAGCGGGGTGGCTGCGGCAGCGGCGGGCTCCCAGGCTCCCACCCGCCGACCGCCTCGACTTCCCAGGGCCGGGCTAATCCACGGCCTCAGCCTCCCAGCACGGGGCCGGGATCACCCTCCGGGGCTGGGGTATGCTCCCCCCCACCGGCAGCTTCCCAGGGCCACGGTAGGGTCCTCCCCTGCCGGCGGCCTTGGCTTGCTTCTTTCTTTCTTTCTTTCTTTCTTTCTTTCTTTCTTTCTTTCTTTTTTGTCTTCCTTTTTCTTTCCTTTTTTTCTTTCTCTTCTTTCCTTCCTTTTTCTTCTCTTCCTTCTTTTTTCTTTCTTTCTTTCCTCTTCCTTCCTTCCTCCTTCTTTCTCTTCCTGTTTCCTCTTCTTTCCTTCTTTCTCTCTTTCTTTGCTTCCTTCCTTCCTTCCTTCCTTCCTTCCCCTTTCTTCTTTTCTTCTTTTTCTTCCTTCTTTCTCTTCCTTCCTTCTTTCTCTCCCTTTCTCTTCCTTCCTTCTCTCTTTTTTCTTTCTCCCTTCCTTTTTCTTTCCTTCTTTCTCTCTTTTGCTTTCCTTTTTCTTTCCTTCTTTCTCTTCTTTGCCTTCCTTCTTTTTTCTTTCTTCCTCTCTTTCTCTTCCTTTCTCTTTTTTCCTTATTTGTCTTCCTTTTTCTTTCCTTTTTTTCTTTCTCTTCTTTCCTTCCTTTTTCTTCTCTTCCTTCTTTTTTCTTTCTCTTCTTTCCTTCCTCTTTCTTCTTTCTCTTCCTTCTTTTTTCTTTCTTTCTTTCCTCTTCCTTCCTTCCTCTTCCTGTTTCCTCTTCTTTCTCTCTTTCTTTGCTTCCTTCCTTCCTTTCTCTTCCTTCTCTTTTTTCTTTCTCTCTTTCTTTCCTTCTTTTTTCTTTCTTTCTCTCCCTTTCTCTTCCTTCCTTCTTTCTCTCCCTTTCTCTTCCTTCCTTCTCTCTTTTTTCTTTCTCCCTTCCTTTTTCTTTCCTTCTTTCTCTCTTTTGCTTTCCTTTTTCTTTCCTTCTTTCTCTTCTTTGCCTTCCTTCTTTTTTCTTTCTTCCTCTCTTTCTCTTCCTTTCTCTTTTTTCCTTCTTTGTCTTCCTTTTTCTTTCCTTCTTTTTTCTTTCTTTCTCTTCTTTCCTTCCTCTTCCCTCTTTCCTCTTCTTTCCTTCTCTCTTTCTTTTTCTCTTCCTTCCTTTTTCTCTCTCTCTCTTCCTTCCTTCCTCCCTTCTTTTTTCCTTCCTTTTAAAAAAAAAACTTTAAAAAAATTAATTTTAAATAAAAACCTTTCTAAAAATTAAATTTCAATTCAAAATTCATTCAAATTCAATTAAACACAATTAATTAATTCTATTTACAATTACTTTAACTTCAATTAATGCCCATAATTTCTGTCGTGTGAGTTTACACAAAAATTTTATTCAGAAAAAGTTTTGCAGACGGCTTGAAAATTTTGCACACAAGCTGTCAAACCTTAGAGGGAACATTGCATTCCAGCCAGGGTTTTGTCTAACCGAGCCTTAAAAATCTCCAAAGATGGAGATTCCACCACCTCCCTAGGTAACCCATTCCAATGCTTCATCACCCTCCTAGTGAGAAAGTTTTTCCTAATATCCAACCTCCACCTCCCCAGCTGTAATTTGAAACCATTGCTCCTTGTTCTGTCCTCTGTTACCATTGAGAACAGCCTAGCTCCCTCCTCCTTGGACCACCTCTTCAAGTGAAGGTTGCTATCAAATCCCCCCTCAGACTTCTCTTCTACCTTCCAAATCCTCCCTCCCATACAGGCACCCCCTAACCTTTAGATGTCATAGAGTTTATTAAAAACTTCCCTTTAAAATAGTGAGAAGCTTTCTTCAGAACTAGTTACAATCTTCAAATGTATGTGTGGGGTTTTTTTTTTCTTTTTTGTTTTTGTTTAACATCCCTCCCTGCCAAAGGATCTTTGTTCCAATGGGCTAGCAAGTTTGGTGGTTGTTTGAAAAATACACGCCTCTTACTGGGAGTGGCTTTTTCCTCTCTTTGAAACTGGTACCATACATTTTTACAGGTTGGGTTGCTTTAATTGCTTATTTAAATCAACAAACAGGATATCTTAACTTCAATAATTTGAATCTGTAATTATTTTCCTAAAGAAAGATGGATTCTCACTCATTAACCATTAAAACATGTTGATTGTAACTATAGTCTTTACTCTAAATTTGGTGCTTGTTTTTGCTCACCAGGATGATAGACTATATCTACACAAGTTTATTTAAGCAATTATGTAGTTTAACTTGTCTCTATTTAAGTTTTTTATGTTTTTAAAATGGTATATAATGCATTTCTTATTTAATAGATGATTACATTTTTACTTGTGATTTGTGTCAAGCTGTAGTTGGATGGAAATTCAGTTTAAAATGCATAAAAACAGCATTTTAAATGTAAATAAAACTATTTTATAAGTGCTGGATACACAAGAAAAAAGTTGATCAAGATATGTTTTGCATTTAAAACTAATTGATTTATTAAACAAAGGATGACTCATCTGTATTTAGACAACAAAGTCCTGTGGCACTTTTAAAGACTAACAGATTTATTCCAAAGGGGTAGCCGTGTTAGTCTATTGTAGAAAGACAACAGAGTCCTGTGGCACTTTTAAAGACTAACAGATTTATTTATCGCATGAGCTTTCGTGGGAGAAAATCCCACTTCGTCAAACGCTTTGAAGATAGGAAAGTTACAGAGTGGGAGGAGATTAAATGCAGGGGAGTGTATGACATAGCATCAGGTCAGACTGTAACAGCAAATCAAAATAGGTGTTAGGATTCAAAACACTGGGGAACAGCACAGCCCTGCAGCAGACCACGCTGCCAACTTTGCCCTCATATCTACACTGATGACACCATCACAGGACCTAATCATGCCATCTACTCCATCAAGGGCTCGTTCACCTGCTCATCCACCAATGTGATTTATGCCATCATGTGCTGGAAATGCCCCTCTGCCTTATATATTGGACAGTCTCTGCGCCAAAGAATCAATGGACACAAATCTGACATCAGAAATTGCAACACTGCAAAACCTGTAGGGGAACACTTCAATCTCCCTGCTCACTCCCTTGACGACTTGTTAATAGCTGTGTTGAAACAGATGAATAACAAATCACAGCTTCAAAGAGAGACTGCAGAACTCGAATTTATATGCAAATTTGACTCAGTTGTCTTGGGGTTAAACAGGGACTATGGATTTTTCTCGCATTACAACAAGTGATTTGACCTCCCCCTCCTCTATGTGCTGTTCCCCAGTGTTTGAATCCTAACACCTATTTTGATTTGCTGTTACAGCCTGACCTGATGTTATGTCATACACTCCCCTGCATTTAATTTCCTCCCACTCTGTAACTTTCCTATCTTCAAAGCGTCTGACGAAGTGGGATTTTCTCCCACGAATGCTCATGCAATAAATAAATCTGTTAGTCTTTAAAAGTGCCACAGGACTCTGTTGTCTTTCTACAATAGACTAACACGGTTACCCCTTTGGAATAAATCTGTTAGTCTTTAAAAGTGCCACAGGACTCTGTTGTCTTTCTACAATAGACTAACACGGCTACCCCTTTGGAATTTGACTCATCTGTATTTAGTTACTTTTAACTGATTGCTTCTGGTGATCAAGTCCTTCAAGATTTTTGAACTACTAGATCTCATCTTCTCACACCTCCTTTTTATTCTTTAATTGCAAAAAGAAAAACTGCTTTTTCAACATCAATTGGTTTCCTAACTTTGAATGAACTAGTCATTGAATCAAGCTAGTTGAAAAACAGAAAGAAAGAAAATACTCTCTCTGCATCTGCAGAAGAGGCCACTGCCATTAAAAGCTGGTTTAGGACTGCACCAAATTCTGATACCAGGTGCTTTAGACATTGATTTCCACCAGCTCAATGGCAACAAACATGTCAGCATAACATTTTTTTAATTTAACATAGGTTGATCAGTTTAAAACTATAAATAGTCTTGTTTTTAAAATAAACTTGTATTTTAAATTAAATATTAGATCCATTTTTAATCTTTTTTAAATAGAGTTTAAAAAAAAAAATCCATCCTGCATTCTTCTGGGAACTCACTGGTTCCCTGATCTTGGTGGAGGCTTCAGTGGGGATGTAGAGGGGTGTAAAATGGGAGTGTAACCAGTTCCAGTTTCTGGCTGGGCCCGTGCAGCTGCAGGGTGGGCCCAGTCAAGAGCAGGCTCCAGTCATATGACTTGAAGCTGCTCTGCCCCATACTCTCCAGTTGCTAGGAAACAAGTGGCGCTGGAGGGGGGGCCATGATGAAACCCACCCATGCAGCGGTGTGAACTTTGCCACCACAGCTGCTGGCTGGCCCCACAGCTGCTGTGGCAAAGTTCATGCCGCTGCTGGGCATTGCGGCAGATAGGCCTCATGCCCAAGTGGGTGGGCCCTGACTCACCCAGGCTCACCTCTGGCTATGCCCCGGTATAAAACCTCATTCTGAGCAACAATATTCCATAATTTATCAAACCACAAAGTCTGAATAATAAAATGGCTAATTTAAAGATAACCGGCATAGTTGTTGAGTGAAAGAGCAGAGTGAGGTATACTGAGCATAAGAACAGAACAGCCTCAACCCATTCCACAGCGCACAGGAAAAAATTGCAGTATACTGAGCACCTAAGTAGAGGTTTCATGCCTTCCTCTTTCCTGAGCAAGCACTGAACTCAGTGCCTGACGACATTTTAAGGCAACTGGGAGGAAAGCAGTCTAGCTGAGGAATTGGGAGCTCGCACCAGGTCCAGTGGTCAAAGCCAGACTCAGTAGTCAGAAGCTGAAGTCAAGGGTCAAGCCAGAGGTCAGGTGCCAGTCAGTACAACAGAGCCAGACTCAGTAGTCAGAAGCCAGAGACAAGGGTGAAGCTGGAGCTCAAGAACTGGAGCAAGCAGGGTAGCAGACAAGGACGGGTGTGAGGCAGGAGCAGTAGGAACAAGGCAATGCAGGAGCAGTCATAATGATGGACATGAGTATGGGGGAGTCAGTGAGTTGCTGCTGCTGGCTTAAAAGCTAGTCTGCTGACATCTCCAGCTAATTGATAGCATGGCCAATCAGGCGATCTGCTGCAGGCCAGCAGTATTGATGAGGTTACCTGGAGACTAGCTCCTCTGCAGGTCCTGATTCCTGACAGTACCTCCTCTCCAAGAGTACCACCTAGGGCCCATGGGGGCCACTTTCTTAGGGTGAACCTGTTGACAGGTACGCAGGAGATGTGGGCATGGACATGTTATGCAGGTTCCTGTGAACACTCGCCTGGTCTGTACCTGTCCCAGTAAACTAACTATTGTAGTTTCCCGCGAACCCGATGGGAGTCAAGAATCTGCCAGACAATGTATTCTTCTTGGGGGCCCAAATGATGATAGGGAAGGGATGGGGAGTAGTATGGTGCGGAAAGGGATTCTTGACTAATCTTTTTAGAAAAGAGACATGGAAGATAGGATGAATCTTGAGGCAATCTGGTAGCTGTAACTCGAATGTAATTGGATTAATATGTTTTATGATCTGCAAAGGTCCCAGGTACTTATGGTCCAGCTTCATGGAGGGGCAAATTGATCATAGATTTTGGATGGACAACCATATCTTATCCCTGTGACATTACCCAGGGTACAATCTGAACTGATGAACAGCTGTGTTGCCTCTATTCTCCAAACTAGGGTGCCTTTTACACTGCTTTGCTGTGAAAGCCACCACTCCTGGTCTGCGCCCACACAGCTTTCAGCATGTAAATTATCTCCAGCTACATTGCAAGAGTGCTTTAGCCAGCCAGCCTGGTACCCATGAATTATAAAGTGACACCAGCAACTTCCCAATCCCAGAATTTCCCCCAGAAATGTGTCTTGCACTGCCAAGCACCCTCCTGGACAATACAAGCGCATATACAGTCAGTTATTGCTGTTACAGAAAATGATATGCGCAAATGTTGTTATTTCAAATGGAGGTTCCCAGACACAATGGCTTAAATAAAACAAGTTTAACTACATATAGATTTTTAAGTGCTTACAAGTAACAAAGCATAAATGTCAGAATTGGTTACAAAGAAATAAAACAAAATATAAATTAATACTTAACAAGCTAAGTGGATTTAAAGCGAAAAGGTTTTTCTCACCACATGCTTATAGCAGTCTTGCTGGATTCCTTCAGCCAAGGAATCCAACCCCTCTCCCAGTTCAGTGTGGCTTCCTTGGTCTTTCAAATGGTGTTGATGTTGTGAGGAAAAGATGACAGGAGAGAGATTTTTTGGGGCCTCTGTTCCTCATTTCTATATTTTTTCCTCCTCTGAGAAATATCTGTTGCTAAGGTTCAGGAGACAAAACATTTGGTTTCCAAGATATACATTTCTTGCTCACACCCTTCTTCGTGCCAGGTGATCATCCATTTGGTTATGTTGACACGTGGCTGAGGTGTTAGCTAGCCCTTTGTCTCTGAGGAACTGGTCAGTAGTGGTTTCCCTGGAGTTGGAACACATCTTGTATAGCAGAATTTTATAACTTTACTTACAGTGTTGTCACACATTTTACTAGGACAATAATGATCAGCAAACTGAGTTTTCAAATAATTCTCCACAAGGCACACTTTGTACAAAATTTATCATCGTCTTGTAAAAAAGGCGAGCATAAGAGTACAGACTGTCAAAATCCTCAACCCAAAACCAGGTTTCAGCTGGTGGGACCCATTGTCATACCTTTTATCAGCTGCCTTGGTGAATTTTAACTGTCCTTGGAGTTCTTGAGAACCTAGTGGATATGGGACGGTGGGTTTAGTAACAGTAAACATTAATGATTTGGAGGGGATCTGTGGATGAGTCCAAAGATGGAAACCAGCATTAGCAATGGAAAAAAGTCTGCTTCGTGGAGATGTGTGTGACATTGCTGTTAAAGCAAACTCAGCGTAAGGGATTAGGGACAGACAAGCATCTTGATAACAGTTTCTGCCTCTGCCTACATTGCTTCCTAGTCAGGGGTGGGCCTGGCTGGGTATTGAAAGTGTCTATGATCCATCAGAATGTGGCGTAGGAGCCTACATGCCTATCAAAAGATGGCACCATTCTTCAAAGGCTGCTTTGATGGCCAGCCGTTCCTTCTCCGGGATGCCATAATTCCTCTCAATCAGAGTGAGTTTTCACAAGTAAAAAGCACCCAAGTGAAGCTGATCTTTGGGAGCAGTGTGTTGAGAAAGGCTGTCTCCCCCACTCCCATGAAGTTTGAAGCACCATCTTCACCATAAATGTCTGCTTGGGTGGATCAAGAGGGGAGCTCTGATTAAATCTGTTTCAAATGATCAAAGGCAGTCTGTGCCATAAAAAAACAGACTCCCTTTCACAGCAAAGCTGTGAGAAGACAAAGCAAAGCAAAGGACGATGATGTGTCATCTATAAAAATTAGCAAAACCCAAGAAGTATTGCATTCTGCAGCCATCCTTTAATGTCACCTGACTCGTGATGGTCATCACTTTGTGCGGGTCATTGTCAATTCCTTGGGTGAAATAATATATCCAAGAAATTCAAGGATATCCCTGTAAAATTTGCATTTTTTCTGGATTGGCATGTAGGTTATTCTGGTATAGTCTTTCAAGAACATTAAGCATTTGTTTTTCATGAAGAGCTGGTCTTTGGAGAAAATCAATGTCATCCAGATAAGTAATAACAAAATGGTCCAGCATATCTCAGAATACATTCTCCCTAAAGTATTGAAAGGTTGCTGGCGTGTTGCCTAGGCTGAACAGCATGACTAGATATTTGTGGTGGCTGTATCAAATATAAAAGGCAGTCTTCCACTTATGTCCTTCACAGATGCTCACCTACTTACAAGTTCAGAGCAGATCTAATTTAGACCTGCTACGCACAGCCCATATTTTCAAATAGCTCACTGATAAGGGGAAGCAGGCTCAGTGGTCAGAGCAAGTATCAGGGGAACAGGAGTCAGTGGGTAAAAGCTGGACCCAAGGGTCAAAAAGGGGTCAGGTCGTTTAACCTTTTTAAAATTTTTGTTACTTTAGGGAAATTAATTTTAAAAGGACAAAGAACATTTCTTATGTGTAGTTTTACACAGTGAAAGCAAAAGAAGGAAAGCAAACGTAACATTTAGGCTTTGTGGCATTCATAATAATAATGTATCTTTGTCCCCTTGTATCACTGACTTGTCAGAAAATCTGTGTACTCCTCTCTGTCTGTGAAATATTAAAGCCATGGAGTCACTCCACTGTAAGATTAGAGTTGAATTTCAATGATAAGCCTGTCTTTCTGCAGCCATCATTCAGTATGCTCCAGTTATGGGAACCTTTACCATCCTCCTTAGGCTGACAAACCACCTATGGTTTGGCAGAACTGAACCCACAGCCAATTGGTTCCATGAGTAGAGAGATGCTTGTAGAAGGTTGTGATTTTAGAGACACTCCCTAGCACAGGACAGTGTTGTATGAATTGGGAGATGTGCCCTACAGGTGATCTAATATAGCTGCTCCCAGCTGCACACCTGGGAATCCCTCCTGTGTGTTCTCTTCCTCACTCGTTCCATGGTGAGGTCTTTAATGAACCCTCAAGCTCATTACAATGAGGCTTGGAGAAGGGGCTGTAGGAGCAAAGCAAAGGGGATATCTTGTACTTCAGACATATCAGCTCCAAGTTTCCTGTTTTACCTGCCTCTGCCTTCTGCCCTCCTGCCACAACAAGGGGCCAAGGGAAACCTGAGGGTTTGTCTAGGAAGAATAAATTAATATGAGCCAAGGTCACTTTACTTCTAAATGAACATGCAAACCTCCTGTGGAATGTGCAACTGTTGATTTCATTTCCAGAAGCCAAGATGGTCAGGAGGCTCACTTTGAGCTAGATCAAAGGAGAAGTTTGTCAAAGCAGGACCACTTTGTGGAGGTAGGGATAGAGAAAGGAAGATCTCCCCCTGAGTAGAAAGAGGTGGGAGGAGGTAGAGGAGCAGGCTTATATGGGTGCCCAGATCTTCCTACGGGTGTGGAATAACAGCAGCAAGTGGAAAAGTAGGGGAGATATGTGGGCTTTGTTCCTATCCAGACCCCTGAAGCATTAGAATTCCTCAGCTCTGTAGGGAGAAATACCCCTTTGTCAAAGCCTAAGTAACGGCTGAGTTACTTTGCTCTTCCATAATCCACTTGGGCAGAAACTCTCTTACCGTGGGGTTTCAAGTGCCCACATCAGAGCAAATTGCCTGAGAAGATGATAAACAGAACTAAACACTGGGGATCGAAAAGGGGTTTCTTCAGTGAGGGAATAAGTAAATCGGGAAGTAAAGAAAACTGGGGGGGAGCTGGAAAACCGTCTTGTATTACTAGATGTAAACGAGTGGTTAAAATGGCCACATGAGGGCAATAGAGGCTCAGCCTAGTTACACAAGATTAGAGCCTAGTCCTACAACAGTCACTTTTTCTCCCTTATTCACTCTCAGCTAATTTCTTTGTTCCCTGTGAACTTTATTTGCAAATGTGCTAAAGAGCTTCCAGTCCCAGGATGCCAGTGGGGTAGAATAAATATAGCTGGTTGGCAAGAAAATGACCAGAAGTAAATTACAACCCAATGCAAATAAGTCTCCTCAACCTTATCTCCCACTGGCCCTCTCCCCCCATGGCCTGCCTATTTTTCAGTACTGCCAGCCCCAAGGGTTAAAAAAATCTTGTTAGGCCCTCAAACTCACAAGATTGACTTAAATATGAGATTTAGGTGGGTGATTTTTTTTTCTTTGCCTTCCATGTTTGAAGCATTTTGGGATGAATGTGGGTCCCATTTTCAAGCATTTCTCTAAAACCATTAACATTAGAAACATTTTTTAAAAATGAAAAGCTGAGATTTGCACCTAATCACAACTCCAGGAGCTAAAGTTTTAGGGGAAAAACACCAGCTACCACAAGACTTACAGTGAAAGCATGAGACTTGCCTCCTATCTGGGATTTCTATTCAGGCTATATTGTACACTAATCCATACAGTAAGCACCATTTGAGGAATCCATGTTGTTTTAATTAGTTGCATCCCTACTTACAAATGTCTTTCCAGACAGAAGCTCATGGAATTCCTTGATTTCAAGGGATAAACTTTAAGAAAAGTTTCAACCCTGCCTTCTTTAAAACCACAAAAATAAATTACGGGTAGAAAGCTGAGTTCTTGTGCTACTCAAGTCATGCCTGAGTGTACATTCACAATCAGCAAGCTCATATATGCACCAGGAATTCAGCTGCAGGTGCAAAAAATGCCATAAAGTTTTGTAGGCAAAAGTGGTACCTGTAGAAAGAAAGCCCACCCTTGGGAGAAATACAATCCTGGGCATCATCTGCAAAGCTGCTTTTTCTATCTTTGAGGAGTCCTAGGGTTTTCCTGAACAGTTTTTCTTTTCCTGAAATCTTCAGCACCCTGTTCCAGCCAGCTCTAATGTAAGCCTGGCTTTAGTCTAGGTCTGTCAATTTGAATGACTAGCCTTTTGTACGTAACTTGACCACACCTGTACCTACCTCCCTTGGCACAGCAGGTGTAACTTCTGCAGAGAACATACTGTACTAGCTCATTAGTGACAGACAGCTGTACCTTCTCAGTCTCTGTTACATTCTTCTCACCAACCCTAAGGAGTCTCTCCTTTTTTTTTAACTAGTGTATCACTGGGTTTATTATTCTAGATAAGCTACATAAAAAACTTTCCATAACAAATAACTGGAGCTAACCGAGGGCGCGTGACATGCCTGATCCCAGTTCCTTCACATGCTGCTCTTTCTCTCTCTCAAGAAGAAGCTTAAGGCCTGTCTGGTACACACAAGACCCAACTGAGTCTCTGAGACCGCAGAAAGCCACTTTCCCTCCTTTTTCCCAGGTCTTTCTAGCCATTTGATCACCTTCCAGGTTTCGCAAAGTTGCAGCCTCAGTCAGGGCCAATGCCTGAGTCCATTTTGCTGCAGGCTCAGAGCCTGCCTCAGCTCTCCAGCCTGGTCCAGCTCCAAGCTTATAGAGGCAAGGTGACTCCAAATGAGGGACAGCTGGAGGTGCAGTGAGGCAGCAGAGTGGTCCCCCTTTCTTGCAACGCTATTGTCAGCTGGCAAGAGTGTCCAATGCCCTCCTCTCCACAGAGCTGTTGGAGCACAAGGAAGCAGTAGTGTCCCAATCCTGCAGTGATCCCCAGCCCTACAGAACTTAAACCTCTTTTCATCTCCCTGGCAGTTATCTACTCTATACTGCACCTAAGGGTGTGATCTGCAACTCGCGTAGATGTACCTGCATTAACTATAATACTAACTCACTAAACACACCAGTGAGGACACAATCATAGACATGTTTGACTGGAAGGGACCTTGACAGGTCTCCTAATCTGGTCCCTTGCACTTAAGGTAGGACAAAGTATTATCTAGACCACGTCTGACAGGTGTCTGTCCAAACTGCTCTTAAAAATCTCCAATGATGGAGATTCCACAGCCTCCATAGGCAATTTACACCAATGCTTAGCCACCTTGACAGCTAGGACGTTTGACTTCTCATACAACTTGTAAACTCATCTCATACGAAAACAATGAGATTCCTGTGGTACCTTAAAAACTAACAACTTTCTTGGGGCAATAAGTTTTCATGGGCTCTTGGGGTACGTCTACACTGGAGCCTTAGGTCGCCTTAAGGAAGGATAAGTCAACCTACAGACTCCTGCATCCACAATGGGCTTTTATTAAGTCGACTTAAGCGCTTCCTTAAGTTGACTTAATAACACCACTACTTAAGGTCGACTTAACACTTAAGTCAACCTAATTAAATCGACTTAAGCCAGTGTAGATGGGGAGTGCCCTTAAGTCGACATAACTGGCCTCCAGACCCCCTCCCAGCTATCCACAATGCACCACTCCTCCGTCAACCTAGCACCTGCCAGTCTGGACGCAGGCAGTCAACAGGAGTTTTCAATGTGGACTCTCTAAGTCGACTGAACAAGGTCGACTTTGACTTAAAGTCGACCTCGTTAAGTCGACTTAACAGAGCCTCCAATGTAGAGATACCTTTGGAGCCTACAAAAGCTTATGCCCCAAGAAATTTGTTAGTCTTTAAGGTGCCACAGGACTCTTATTGTTTTTGCTGTACAGAGACTAACATGGCTACCCCTCTGGAACTTGTCACCTCACGTGAGCTGCCCATTTCCATCACTCAGGACTGTGTACGGCTGATGTGAGTTATGTAGAAGAGCCAGCTTGTCAGAAAGGTGGATACCAGGATTTCTTTTTTCTCCAGCTTGAAAGGCTGAGAATCACTGAGCAAAGGGACATCATGACTGATGGGGTAAGAATCATCTGGACATGCTGATGGGCAGCACTGACATCCATGTGATTTCAGGATCCTGGGAGCCGGAGGTATTGTATTGGCTCCATAATCAGACACTGATTTGAGCTGATATGGCTCATGGAATCCAGGCTGCCCTGTGAATAAAGGACCTAATCAAGCCAGAATGATGCTGAGCTGTTCTGATCCAAATGGAACATGAAAACCTCAGGAAGCCATGTGACAATTTCCAATCCAGCATGGAGGTCTCCTACACAGTGGGGACTCCATCTTTTTCAGATCCATCCTGCAGGGGTAGAGGGAAGGGAATGGAGTTGAATCCCAAATGGATTCTGTTTTTCCTGTTCCTCATACAATACGGACATTCAGCCAAGACCCCTTCTGCTCAGCCCTGCTGCAGAGCGCAGAGCTGGTAAAGCCCTGACACTAGATGTTTAAATAAGTTCTCTGCTGCCCTTCCTTGGTGCTCCGCCGTTAGAAACATCAACCTTCACATGAGACTTTAACCTGAGTGCTCTCATGTAGTTTTGCAGGAGAATGAGGTGTTAAAACCAAGCTCCTCTCTGCCTGGACCCGATACCATGGATTCTCTTTTACTTTTCTGTATGCCACTCAATTTGCACTGTGAACCCAACTGGTCTTGTAGCTGAAGTTCCTGGTGGTGATATGTTTGGTTTAGAGTCCAGGAAACTTTAAAGTCCAAGTAAATCCCCTTTCCTCCCTATTTGTATTGGGTTGGGGGGGGTTGTTTTTTTTTTTGGGGGGGGGGAGGTTGGTTTGTTTGTTTGGTCCAAAAGAGCTATCACAAAAAACACCAAAGAAAACTTCTATCTACAATCCCAATTATTTCCAAATCCCCTTTAGGTGATTTATAGAATCTTGAGGTCTCAACTAGAACATAATAGACTAGGGGTTCTCAAACTGGGGGTTGTGACTCCTCCGTCAATTATTTTCAAGGCACTTTCCAGAAAAAAACAGAAAGTTTGAGAACTCATGTAATAGATCTTGTCTTTCATCTTAAACTCTTAAATGTAATCTAGCTACAGAGATTACTGCCTGGGTGGCCGCGCTACATGGTAGTGCCACCCATCACCATATTAGATCTATTTAAGCTCCAGCTGCTGCAGTCGTGTGATTGCCTGTGACTCTCAACTTTCTTGAAAAAATAAATACATGTCTAACATCTAAACACAAACCAACCTGTATATGGCAAAAAGCCTAAAACACCAAGAGGTGAATTCAAAGAACTCCTGATTATTTTTAAAGCCTCACATGTTTGAAGCCAGTCTCATCATATTTTGGGGCCTCTCTGCTGAATGCTTGAAGTTGGTGACAGTGACCACAACTTAACCCATATCAAGGAGTTCAGATGTTACAGTTTGCATCACGGTAATCAGGACAGGGACCCTGTGTGGTTCATAAGGCCATTAAGCCCTGGTGATGTGATGTGTGTATAGCCTTGGATACAGTTTTCCTGCCCTGGATTTTCTGTGTCTGCGGGGCTTACAGAGGATTTTTAGAAGAAAGTACAATGTATGATTGTGTTAATTAGAGATAAACTAACAGAAAACGTTTGGTGCCCAGAAGCTGTGTGCTTTGGTAGTCTAAACAAAAACATATTTGTATTTCTGTTCCCCCAGCCTTCCTGCTTACCCGTTTTTTCACCCTCCTCTTGTATTTTGTATTAGACTAAGGTTGTGGGCCGTTCAGCTGAGGATTTTATTATATGTGTTCACCAGGAAGCCAGTTCCCACATTTCTAGCCCAATCTGGCAAATTAAGAAAGTTCAGACAAGCTTTACATGAGCCTCTCCATTTTGTGGGGTGGGTCCAAGCTGAATCTCTGATTTGTTTAAAAATTACCCACTTTTACTGGGAAAATGCGGTTGAGTCCCAATTAGGGCCTGGGACATACAGTGCACATATCACAGCCCACTGGGATATTCAGAAAGGGTGGGGGATTCCCTATGGGAACAGTCAAAAAGGGTGGCACGGATCCAGCTGAGACACTCCAATCTGTATGTTCAAAGTATAACTGCTTCCAAACACAGTCCAACCCCAACCCAGCATCAATCTAGCAAATGCCGGTCATACCAGACTCCCGAGACCTGGCTTGCCTTAAAGGGAACGCCGCTGCACCCTTGCCACTGACAAAGCCCAGAGCCGTGCGTTATCTCCGGCTGCCATCACATGGGTGCCTGTGGTCACAGAGAAACCCTGCACCAGTGACATGCACTGTTCCAGCTCAGTTCATTCATATGAAGGACGCTGGGAAGACTAGGTCAGTGCTCAGGCAGCCTACATGCTTTACGTTCCACTGGCTCCCTGACAAGAAAAAACAAATTGCAGCAGTCGTGGGGGTAAGAGAAAGAATGTGTAGATGGGATGAAATGCTCCAAAGATGCTGCCAGTGACCCATCTAATCCTGGCTCCCTGCCACGCACGCTGGATTTATCCAGTCTTGTATCCTATTTCCCTGCCATAGCAAAACGAATGAATGATACACTCTCTCCAGCCGGGGTGCGTGCAGGATGCTTTGGAAGAAAGGACGACCGTTTCATAATGTGCCTACTGTAATCATCTCGTGTTAACCCACAAGCTGATGAAAGAGTGAAAGAGAAGCCCTCCTTGGGCCGGTGACCTCTCTATGTCTTGCAGCAGCTCCGAGGTCATTTTACCCTATTCATTTCTCTGGATGAACAGAAATCCTCCAGACAGGGAGAAATGGCTTTGAAACATCAACTGCTTATTACACTTAATACTGACCACCTGTCAAGCTCTCACAGATGGCCCACTGCTCAGTAATAATTCAGCACCTCTTAACAGGCAGATGAAACATTTGGATCCTTTTTATTTTCCATTCAGATACTCTCTCTGGATGAATTTTACAGCAGGACTAGGTTGTCCTGTAAGAAAGGAACATCTGCAGGGTAGGAAGCAGTGTCCAGGCGGAGTGCAGCAAAGGTCCTTATGGACTATTCTGGCAGGAAGGGGGATCTGACTTGGGTGTTGGTAATTCCCTGGCTTGCCCTGCATTACCCAATTGTTTTCTTTACACAGAGGAACCTTCAGGGGGTAAGCTGCTGTGCAGGCTGGAGCGGACTTGACTGTGAGGTGAGGTGAGGTGACCATTCGAACCTCTATATTTCAAGCTCACACTTAATGCAAATTGATAACTGATTAGCCTAAGGGAAATGAGCCAGACTCATGCTGCTTTGCGCCGTGTGTCTTCTTTCACACCTGTGCAGCGGAGCAGGCTCTCCCAGCAGTGTTTTGATTTACCAGCTTTTTACACTTACTTTGGCCTGAGTAATTGGTGACATAAGTGGCCAGGCCATGGGGGGACTCAGACCTACTGTCTGTTTGCTGTTCTTTGTAGCTAGTGGGGCCTGGATGATTTTGTCTCCATGGCTTTCTTTATCACATGATAAGTTTTGGTTCTGCATCAGTATTTGGAGAGAAGGGCAGTAGCGTTCCTCACTCTTCAACCAAAGGACCCACTGCTTCTAGTCAGGTAATTATGGGTCTGGTCTTGTGGGGTGATTAAGCCCCTCTGTTCCCATGATTTCGAAGGATGGCAAGAGAACTCAGCACTTTACAAGTTAAAGTTAGTTTGCCACTATGGTAACTGGTACAAAGTGGTTTTAAAGACAGCAGATGACAGGGCTGGAGGATTCCCCTTAGAGAATCCTCCTAAGGCAGGACCAGCGTATTACTGTGCTCTACTGCTCTCCAGTTGATGACATGCACTGTTGGGGGCCAGGAGCAGCCCCCTCAATTTATAGCATCTCTGCGGCTACTGTAAATTTGCCTTGGGACCAGATTAACACCCTTCCCACCCAAGACCCTGGCATTGGATGAAAGATCAGGGACATAAAAATAGTTTAAAGCCACCTTTGCACTCCCCCTCTTGAGCTGCACTGGGCATAGAAAGGACCTAAAGATCAGGCCCCCAAAGGGCTTCTAAGATCTCTCCTCTAGGTGTTTTTATTTCACAGGAGCCTTTTAAATAAGGGAAGGAAAGAGGTGGGCTGAGCAAAAAGAGGTAGGGAGTTGCTGAAACAAATCGTCACCCCATATAATAACCAGAGCTACAGTTCTGACAGTACCTTCCTCTTCTCTGGGATTGTAATGCCTCTGGCAATTGAGGGATGAAGGCCTGAGATTACTTATGGAGCAAGGGACCTATCATCCTGTTTGGAATATAAATCCCTCCCTGGCTTTGAAAACCTCACCAGAGGCAGTGTCCACACTGTGTTCTATGGGGTTACTGCTTACCTCTTACCTAGAGCCTTTGTTCCCAGCCTTGGTCCTGGGCCACCTCTTCAGCGTACAGTTCATCCTGGTTTTGTGTCCTGGGAACAATGCTCGGGCAGCATGTTGTTTTTAGCAAGCGAGCTCTCTGTCTGCTTTGCAAACATTCCCATGCATCGTTTACTCGAACTTTGTGGGGAGTGTGGATCCAATGTGTATTGGTGCATGCGCGAGACAGCCTGAGTCAGTGTGCTGAACCATGGGTGCCGAAATTCCAGTCCCAGCTGTGCCACTGACTTGCTGTGTGACTTTGAGCAAGTCACTGTTGTGGTGCCTCGGTTTCCCCATCTGTGAATGTAGTGAAGTGAGCCAAGCCCACCTGAATTTTGAGAAAAGCATGTATATGCATTGTATGTTCCCACACGTGTCCACCTGCAGGTATATACAAGCTCTCATGAGACATTCATCACAGCCTTAGGTTTTTGGACTGAAACTTAGGCTTTTGGGGAATTTTATTGGATATTAATTTTATTTTCCAAGGTTAGCAAGGAGCCCCGGTTGGGTGGGTAGATATACAGAGAGGAGACCGGGGAGAATAAAATGTCAGGCTTTTCAATATTCCATTGTAGGCAGAAATGATTAAATGGCTTTTGCAGTATTCTCTGCTGCAGTAGATCTCAAGGAGGACTTTCCTGCTCTGCACTTTGCAGGGATGCCAAATTGCTTGCTTTTTCTTTCTCCTGGTTTGCTATTAACATCTCCGGCCAAATAAAGCATTAGGCACATGGAGAGGAAGAGTTGGAATAAATCAAGTCTGGATCAAATTGCCTGGCACATTCCCTGCCTTGCCCAGGAACAAATGCAAAGGGGTTCTGGTTTCAGACTCCCATGTTTACACACTTGTAAGTAAGAATTGTTGTTAGGGGTTTGTGAGGGGAAAGCCTAGAGGATGCTGCCACATATGGTAAAATTTAGGTTTAGTTTAGGAAGAATAGGTGAAGTTTTAAAATTTTCTTCCAAATAGAACGCCAGCATTTTCCTGAGGAGTACAAGCAAGAGACAGCGTCCGAGACAACACTGGCGGTGAAATTCAGCAGCCGTCAGTGGGAGGTACACAAGCTATGCAGAGTAGCTTTAAGAACTCCAGTCAACTTCCTAACTTTTTTTCTTTGTTGTGCTGCATCGACAGGAAATGCATTCCCGTTGGCGCAGTGCTATGCCATGTGAGGGGATGGTTTTAGTAAGTCAATCTCCGAATCATCTTAGCGGGGCTTAATTGACTGTGAAGTTGATCCAGAAAGATCAATCCGACAGGCGAATTTCCCGCTATCCGTGTACACGTGGCCAGAAAATGGCAAATGTATATCTCCACGAAAGTTGACCACAGTTTTGTAGGACACAGAAAAGGAACATCCATGGCCCCAAGGCTTTCTTCCTACTGCATTTCAAAGGAGGTGTTAGACTGCCTCAGATGGAGGCCACAAGAATAAAAATAGTATGTAAACTTAATTAGAGACTCTATTGGAATGCATAGGCACCAGGGGATCAGAAAAGTGGGCCCTTGTGATAACAGCCAGCACAAATATTGGTTCTCTTCATTCATGCTTCTCAAAGGAGGATCTGTCTCATTTTACATATGGGGGCTTCAAGCAAAATGCCTTGGCCAAACTAGAGACCTAGTCTACAGCAGTTAAGTCCAGTGCCCCGTCCACTGAACTACGCTGCCTCTCTCCCAAGCGTCTGGCAGTACTTGGCATCTCCCCAGCAGTTCAGCCTCACTGTTGTACGCTGCCGTGTCTGGGATCGTGACTGTAGTAATTTTCCATGCAGGGAGGGAAGCCAGCTCTATATGTGAGGGGAGACAGCAGCTTTGACATATTCCAGCACACCCTGATCATCTGAATGATTATATCTCCTCTGAGAATTACAGCTGCCTTTTCCCTTCCTCTTCTACTTTTCACTAACAATGACTTTCCCTTGTTTGTGCTTTGCTGATGGCACCTGGCGCTGCCAGTCCCACAGGACAGCCTTTTAACTATTTGTATGCTGAACTGCACTGAGGAGCTGAGAGCAAGAGTAAATTTCTTCCCCCAACCCTGGAAAGTTCTTGCTCTTCCATTTCCCCATCCCTTGTATGTCCTGCCTCAGTCCTCCTCCATTCCTTGTGTTTCCACTCTCAGACCTCAAGTTCCTTCTTTGCCCCAATTCCTGCCCTCTCTCTTTCTCCCAAATTTCTCCTACCTCACCCAGTGTCCTCTCTCCAGCTCCTGATTCCTGCCCTGTGCTCCCTTTGCAAATCATAGCCCTTCTCTCTCTCCTTAAGTACCCAATTCCTCCACTCCTTTACCTTGGTGGACCCTCTTTCAAATTAGAACTGTCCTGCAACCTCCCTTCTCCCAATTCATTATCTCCCCGCCCCTCAAGTAGTGTAAAATACCCACTGCATTAATGCCTAAGGTGGTACTTTGGACCACATTTGGTGAGACTTGCTGGGGAGTGGGGAAGGATAAATTTCCTCATAACTTTGAGCCAGAGGGTTAGGGTACTTGGGGTTTAGACCAGGGATCTCTCCCAAGTGGGGAGAAAGAGATTTGGACAGGGACCGCAGTGCCGTCCTCTTTCAATGCACTGACCACCACATTAAGCTCTTCTGATGTGCAGTTTTCTATTGAAGTTGATCCTCCTTGACTAATTGACAAATTAAATATTAATTGGTCCAGTGAGATGAGAAGTATCATGTTATACACGCTAATGGTCAGAGCACTCACCTGAGAGGTGGTCCTCCCTGTTCAAACCCAGTCTCCTTACCAAGTAGAGGGGGTTGAACCTGGGTCTTCTACTTTCCAGGAGAATACCCTAACCACCAGGCTAAAAGTTTTGAAAAGGGGCAGCTTCCTCCTTCTTTCCCCTTCACCTCACTTTGTGGAATTGGGCAACCTCTGATCATACCTGCTGGATCAGGCCCTGCAGATAACTGAACTCCTCTCATCTCTGGCCTGTGAATCACAGAGATTGGCGGAAATCCATGCCGCCTTAGCAAACAGCCCTCTCGGCATCACCCATTGGCCGGTTTAGGGCGTGCTGGCTTTGGGGATTGTATACTAAGGGCAGGTCTATACTGCCCGCCATTTTCGGTGGCAGTTGAATGGAGATACACAAGTTACTTAAAATAACTTGGGTATCTCTGTTCAGCTGCCCTGCACCCAGCATGTCCACTGCGCTGAATCGAAGGGAGGGCCTCCCTTCGACTCAGCGCTACTTCAGTTGCCAGGGTGGTCTTGATAGATGCGCTTCCCAATCGACTGAGCAGATCTTCACAGATGCGCTCAGTCGATTGGGAAGGCCAATCTGACAACAGCGATTTAGAGACAAGCCCTAAGGCACCTATCTCTCTCCCAACTCATTGCAGAGGCACCTAAGTCAGGGTCTGTGGATCACAGTGATCTTCTGATAATTTTTCTAGGCACCCAAATGGAAATTATACAGTCAGGTATCAAGTTCCAGAGGGGCAGCCATGTTAATTTATTTCAGCAAAACAAACAAGGAGTCCTGTGGCACTTTTAAAGTCAGGTCCGTTTCCTCTTGTCTAGTGGACAGTTTTCACCTCTGCATTATTCTCCCTCTTGCTGTCAGCTATAGAACGTAGTAAGTCAGGTCCTGAGCTGCCTCCTGCTCTAATCATTAGACCATGCTTCACTTAGGTAGCTCCTGTACAAATCCAATCTGGGTCGATGTAGGAATAATCCTGTGTTTCTCTGAAATTTGAGCATGGCCATGACTGGAGGCTGTGATTGCCCGCTGGAACACACCAGCTCCCTTCCCTGGCTTATGGTTACATAAACACACAGATCATTATCTAAACGAGAACATTTATCTCCAGAATCTTTTCCATGAACGTAGGGAGCAGCAGCCTTCGTAGTCTCTTCTTTGGGTTTTTTTCCAGTAGCTTTACACCCATTCTCCAATGTGGCTTCAGCGCGCTTGGGTTACTCCTCTTCCTCCCTGGCATGCAGTTTTGGATTTTTATGTCGGTTCTTTTTTTACTATTTTAAAATGAGTAGATGAAATTTATCATGAGAAAGCGAGGCACAAACGGGAAGAGAGAGAGAGAGAGAGAGAAAGAGACACCCAAGCACAGTGAGAGAGAGACACACAAGTACAGAGAAAGACACGTTCAGGCATATGGAGAGTTTCTCTCGGACACACCGAGAGGGAGAAACTCAGACAGGGACAGTGGCTCCAGGCACAAACACAAACAGGTGCTGAACTCACCGCCTCCTGTGCCCTGAGCAGATGCTGAGATTAGCTGCTGTGCTCTGAGCATTTAGCTCCCAGTGATCTAAGTGCTGATGAAACCTTTGGTTTTTTTCTGCCGGAGGCGGTGTGAAAGCTGCAGGCAGCAAGAGAAAAAAGACTGTGTTATGTCTGGAAGGGAACTTCTCTCAATCCTTTTACTGTGCACCAAGGCCAAGAGCTTGTGCCAAACAGGGAAGGGGTGTGGAGAGGAGCTAGCCTCTGTGAGACAAATAAGGGAAGCAGCATGGAGTCTTTCATGGCCCTTTTAAGCAGAGGAAGGGAAGAATGGCTAGTGGATTGCATCTTCCCCTGTTGGCTGAACCTAGGCAGTCCTTGTATTCAGCCTGGAGACCCACCCAATACAGTCACATTTACTTGCAGCCAGTTTCCCAATCCCACCCTTGGCTGAGTTTAAAAAAAAAAAAAAATCGGAGCAGCAGCAGCAGTCTTGTACAAATGCATCTTTGTAAGTGTCCTCATCTTCCTTCTGGAATCAGCCTGGGGAGCCAAACCACTGTCATTTGCTCTGACCCATTAGGGCTGCTGCTGGTGGCTTCCTGAAAACATTGTCTCTTTCTTTATTAAGCAGGCAGTCTAAGGTTTTTTTGGCACAGACACCCGAGAAGTAAGTGGCAACACCCTCCCTGCAAACTACAGACACATCCTCTCATTGTTGGCATCACTCAGCAGGGTTATTCAGCTGCCCTGTGCCGACTAGCTGCTCCAGGACTCCACTGGTGAGTCAGTGTTGCCATCATGTACACGTTTCCTGCTATAGTGTTCAAGGAAAGACCCTTCCCAAGTGTCTGACCAGACCTATAAAACAATTGATGAACAGAGCGCTCCAAGGAATCCACCCTGGAACTTTAATTTAGTGCAGGGGTCGGCGACCTTTGCCAGCCCCTGTGTCAACCCCGCCCACCGCACCCTCAGCAGGTGCTGGGGCTGGAGCCAAAAGGGGGCGAGGCCAGACCAGGTGCCCTGCCAGCCAGGGTCTGGGCCGGCATCAGCCGGCAGATGGCCTCTGGTTCCTGGCCCCGGGGCCAGATCCCGTCCACAGGGGCGGCATGGGGTTGATGGCCCCTGCTGGCCCTGCCCCTTTGCTGAACGGCAGGAGGGGAGGGGAGGGGAGCAGAGCGGAGCGGGTCACGTCGTCCCAGCCCACCCAGAGCTGCCGCTGTGGCGGGAGCCGGGGCCAGGAACCGGAGGCCGCCTGCCAGCAGTGGTGACTCCAGCCGGGCTGACACGACCCACCCTCTTGCCGGCCATGGCCGGGGCCGGCTCTGCCCTGCCGACAGCGGCAAGGCTCTGGGCGGGCCGGGGCGACGTGACCAGCTCCGCTCCCCTCTCCTCCTGCCGTCCAGCAAAGGGGCGGAGCCAGCAGGGCCCCCCAGCCGTGCGCCGCAGCTGCTGGCCACCGCAGTTTGTGGAGCCAGCGGGGGAGTCTTAGTTGCTCCGCGTGCCGCTCAGGCTCGGCCCGCGTGCCAGCTGTGGCACGCGTGCCGGGGGTTGCCGACCCCTGATTTAGTGGCTAGGTGTTGCATTATGTACTAATAATCAATCACCATATAATGGAATGCAGCCATTTTGATTGCATTAATAGCTAGATACAAATTCTATCCAGGCTACCGGGAGATGAGCTTGTATCAAAACCCTGGAGGTAAACATATTCCTCCCAAATTTCAGAGAAATTGGGATCCAGATCCAAACTTTGAAACTGACTCTTAAATGTATAGTTGCTCGAAACAAATGCTGGATACAAGAACCTCAAGAGCTGGAGTGAAACAGGTCTGTCTAATTAGGAGCTGAAGGCTGGTTTATTATAGGTGTTTGGAGAGGATTTAGGTTTAATATATTGACATGGCATTTTTATAATCTGGACATTCTAGTCCTCAGAGCAGTCCTTCCACAAAGAAGAATGAATAGCAGCACTAGCTAGTATTTATTTTCACCACCACCCCAAATTAGAACCCTGAATCTGGTCCACTTGGGAGGTAAGAGAGATTTGGGTTTGAATCATGGGCTCTAAGCCTGCTTCGCTGATTTTGATTTGAATCAGCTCTAAACCTAGTTGTCCAACTCTCAACAGAGCAATTGGCCTCATGTACTTTGATGCAAGGTATAGATAAGGTTGAACCCACTCAGCCTGTATAAAGTGAGGACATTCTGTACAGTTCTCTAGCTCACCAAGCCCTGAGGAAAGTATTCAATTCACCCATGAGCATTGTCACCTTGGAGTCCACCCCATTTCAATAACTTCTCATTTGGCAGAGCTGGACAAGGGAATCCTTGGAAATACACTCAGATACCGCAGCAAGGAGGCCATATGAAGACCTAAACAGAGGGGGAGACTCTGTGTGACTGACCATTTTATGTTTATAGCCTGCATTTCCAGTTCACAGCTACCTCCTGCCAGGGCCTGTCTGGGGACTGAACTCTGGAAGCAGGCAAAGAGATTTTGATTTTGTTTCCATAGTAACAGCTCTAATGTTTTTCTGCTGTACCTAGTTCACCTCACTGCTCAGCTCCTGGTAGAGTGGACTGTACATTCACAGATCCAGCATGGATCTGTACTATCCATGGAGAGCCCTTATAAGTAATGCTGCAGGGATGCTCAAGTGTATCATACGCTGTATTTTTCAAAGACAGGCCCACTGAAAAGGCCCGTTCTCTGCCTGCAAGGCATATGTTGGGAATTTTTATCACTCGTCTTGCATTCCTTTCTCTGGGAGCTGTGGTTCTTGATGTCACCCATGTGGCTTTGGCAAGGGAAGAGGGAAGTGCCTTCTCCACAGAGGTAGTTAAGTCCCCGCCATGAGGAGGGTGGCGCTGCCCCGCCATCCTGAGCAGGCACCGCAGTAATTACAGTGCTACTGATCCACAAAACCCACTGGGTAACCCGCAGGAGTCACTCAGGCCCAGTGTGTTTCCTCTTCAGCTGCACTAATGACCCCTTCTCCAGCCACAGTATGGCTTGTGTGAGAGAGGAGAAATAAAGAGAGCCTCACTAGCCAGTCAGGCAAGGTTTCCTTCCCACTTGTCCAGACATGGCCTCCTCTCATTTAAAAGTCACTTCTGTCCTTAGAAGAAACTCAGATTCTCTTTGAGTGTGTTCCATGGCTCTGGTCTCTCCTTTTCCAGAAGATGCTTCCCAAGGAGGTGAGAAGGAAGGCTGCCACCCCTAGCGCAGTTGTTGAAGCTGGGCTATCTCAACAGAGCTGGCCCTAGCTGCTTTGTCACCAACGATGGAAAATGTTTTCAGTACTCCTTCCTCAAAAGGAGCAAGCAAAAATTAAAGATGGGGGAGGGAGGGGCAAAAAGAAAAAGGGAATTATGCACCCCTCTATATGCTGTCTGGATTTAGGGGACCATTTATGATACTATTTCTTATTAATATTTCATAATTGCAATAATCTATAAGAACTATGCTGTGTTTGGTATCAATAGAAAGGTTGTAATTTGCTAAGAATGATTATATGGTTTGTGCAGGAATTGCATCTGTAGTAGAAGTTAGGAATATGTTTGTTATATCTATATTTCAACCTGTGTGATGGTGGGGTGCTCCCCAAACTGAATATCTATAGTAATTGTTTCCTTAATGGCCCATTAAGGAAGCTCCCAGGTACAATAGGCCCAGAGAGAAACCTGTTGAGCTACTAGGACTTGAACATGTGACTCAACTCCATTTTGATTGGAAAGAACTGCACACAGCATGGAGTAGGCCAGAGGTGAAAAAAGGCAGCAGCCCCGACTCCATCTTGTCTCAAGTCCCCAGTCTATGGCCAACACCCACCTCTGGAACTATTCATTTGCAACTGGACAAAGGACTGAGGCCCACTCGGGTGCTGGGTGTCTACTAGAGGAACAAGCCTGCAAACACCAGAGGAACAAGCCTGCAATCCGCTTTACATGGACTCTAAATCATTTGTATGTATGTGATTCACTTTGACCCTTTAACATCTCTTGTATTTTGCTGCTTTTCTTTTTATATTAAACCTTTAGTTGTAGTTGCTAAAGGATTGGCTATCAGTGTGGTATTTTGGTAAGGTCCAAACCTATATTGTTCTGTGTGCTGTGGCTGGCCCTTTGGGGTCAGGAGAACCTATATCTTTGAGGGACAATGTGGCTAGGTGGGAGCCAGAGGAGCTGGAGTGCAATAAAGGGAGCTGTTTCTATTGTAGCACACTTCGTGGTAACCAGTGTGGGGAACCAGAAGCCTGGTTATGACTGATAGGGAGCCTGGTTTAAGTACCACCCATCAGTGTTCGGGAGTTTGGCTCCCGGTTTTGCAGCTTGCCCTGATTTTTGCATGTTCAGGAGGTTATCCCAGGAGGCCCCGGTCACAACACCCAAATGCAATGATTTGGCACCCAGGATGCCTGCTTTGATCGCCCACTCTTGTCTGAAGTGTTTCTCTACACTGAAGAAATATGCCAAAATAAACAGCAATTGTTCCCCTGCAGCCAAATTTGCAGACCATGCCCCAAGCCACAGCCATGTTTCAGTTAACTGGCAGGTGGCAGTTATCCCAGAATTTGTAGGGGTAAACCCCTGTTTCTATCTTGGTTGACTGAGGATCAAGCCACTGAGTGCCAGTGTGGATGTATCCCTTGTTGGACTTAGTTGATGCACTGTTAACTCTGGCTGCTGCTGTCTTTGGCTGTCTAAACTAGAATTTTAAGATGTTTGATAATGAGCCAGCTCTTTTGAACCACTGGTGGTTCCTCGCCTGGGAGTTTGCTGGCTGGGGCTGTAGCAGGAGGAGTGGAGCTAGAAGTGGCCCCTCTCATGACTCCTTAGCAACCAGCAGCTCCCCCAGTGTTTAGAATGACACCCCCTGCTTCCTAAAACAGCTGCGCATTTGCGGAAGGCTTCCCATCTATTTGCTGAAACCAGCCCAATGTTGTTTAGCTGCGAAAGCTGTCGGACAGAGGAGAAGATAGCTGCACTATTTATGCTCATCCCCAATGGAAAGATAGCTATTGTAACTCCAAAAATAGCAGTAGAGAGCTGGATGTTTGTAAATTCTTCTTTCTGTATTTATCTAACAGGATGAGGAACAGCAGTGATTAGTAACCAAGGGGTAGTGCTTTTTCCAGTAAGCTTTTTCATGCTGTAGGTCATCTTTCCCACACAAAAACAACACATAGTGAATAAAAGATGCACTGTCCCAGTTTGAACCCAGAGACCTTGTGACTGACACATACATAAAGTGAAGTTGGGGGTTGGGCCACTGAGGGTGGCAGCTGGGAGCAGAGATGAATCAAAAGCAGAATCCAGTTGCTTCTTTACGGGGGAAGTGTGTCTGATGCGAGTGTCAGGTTGTTCTATCATCTCATTCTTATTTCACATGCATCATCTTCTGTTTGCTAAATGCATGTGTGAGCAACAACTCGGGCACCACAAAAAGGATGTATAATAAACTGTGTGGAGTAGGGGTCTGGGAGTCAGGACTCCCGGGTTCTCTTCCCCATCTCTTTCACAGACTTCCCTTGTGACTTTGGACAAGTCATGTCACTGCTCTGTGCCTTAGTTTCCCCAGTAATGGAATTTGGATACTAATGCCAAACTTTACAGCATCAGGCTTGATCATGTGTTTTCAGATGAGTTTGTGATCTTCTGGTAAAAAAAAAAACGAGAGCATCAAAAACAGAAATGCTATTCAGTGAAAATGCCACCTGGCTCTTCTAAGGCCTCCAGCTTCCACATTGCCTGACTTTTATTTTCTGCTTCCTTTGTCTCCCTTTCCCAGTGTTGAGCATTATTATTTTTATTTTATTGCAATGCTGGGAGCCCTAGTGATGGAGGAGGACCCAACTGCACTGGGTACTGCACGAAAAGAGAAAAATGATGGTCCCTGCCCCAAAGAGCTTACAATCTATATAGACATAGTAGACATGGGGTGGAGGAAGGGGCAGAACACAAAAGTAGAGTGAACAATTTGAGGGCAGCAAACATCATGTTAGTTAAACTACATTAAATCCTGATGTGGTAATTTATTCAGAGTTATAATGTCCTTAATTTGTTTCATCTTAATTCACTTTGAATTTACACCTTTTGTAAATTTGGAGTAACTTTCATATGTGTTCCTGTACAGATATAACATAAATGTTCATCACTTCCTAATGTTCTTATCAATTCCCTATGGTACTGGTCTGGCTTCCACTGGTTTGTGATTCAACAGTCAGGTTTGGTTGACAGGTGATTTATGTGTGTTTGGAACAGAGGAGTAGAGAATTAAAGAGCTGGCTGCAAGGAGGTTGGGTTGAGATGCTTTTTTAGGGGCTTGTAAGGGGGTTTAGAGAGGGATGGAGAGAAAGGATGTAACGCTTTCCCCCGTCCACACAGAAATCCTTCTAATGCAAAGGAGTGTTCACACGCTCCTTTACATTTTCATTAGAAGGAGCGGTGCACGGCGGGCACCTATCCCACCATGCACTGCCCATCCAGCCCTTAGGCTGGCAGCGGAGCTCTCTAGCCACCAAGATCTCTTGGCAGCAGGGGAGCCCCTGTGGAAGCCAGGCAGCTTCAGGGAATCCCCCTGGGGTTCCTGGGGCTCAGCGGAGCTCCTGTGCTGGGGTTCCAGGAACCCCAGCTCAAGCCTCTACTTGTCAATTTCACTGCTCTACTAGAGCAGTGAAATTGACAAATTGGACAGCTCAGGTGTCCCAGAGTGGCCTCAATTGGCATTCTGGGACATTTCCTGAGGCTGTCAAATGTGGAAGGAAGGTACACACAGGTTCTACTGCATAACAGCTGTTCCGCGGCAAGCCTAACCACCCTCATTTGGGTGGTTTACCTGTTGCGTGGCAAGAGGGTTGTTGCTGCGCAACAGGCAACATTTGTGTGTGTACGCTCACAGCCTTACCACGTGGTAAGCCTGTAGTGAGTACAAGGTCTCAGAGAAGGTGTACAGTTCATTGCTGTGCTAAGGGTTAACAGGATGCCTGATTTGCAAATGTCTATTTCACTTCCAAATATGCTACCTGTGCTGCTGAAAGCCAGTGTGAGTGTGTAGAAACTTCGTTCCCACTCTCTGTGCCTCGCCTAATTGCTGGCACAGTAGAAGCATAGTCAACTGTACCAGGATCCTTATGCAAAGGAACTCAAGATGATTTGCTTTGCTGACTGTCACGTGGATTTCAGACAAAGTTCAATTAGTAGAGCTTCTAGGAGCCCCAGGAGGTGACTCACTTGTAAAATGGGTCTGAATTCCATAGAAATGACCTTTGGCTTCCAAATATCGGGGGCGGGGGAGGAAATTAGTTACAATGCCACTGCCAGTTACATTTTAGGACCTACCAGGCTATGGTTCAGATCTCCTCCTCCATGGTGGTTCCTGTGATTGTGCCACTAGAATAAAGCACGAGTCAGAGAGCAGTTAAACATAGGGAAACAAGGCCCCTATGAAACTCATGAGATCAAAGTCACCCTTTGTATAACTCTATAGATTTCAGTGAAGTAATACGAGGGATAAATTTGGCTCCTTTACATCTCCAGCTCAGGCTGCTGCTCTCTCACCCCATAGGCTCCCCTTAGGGTCTGACTTCCTGTGTTATAAAAGGAATCACAACCAGCTAACATGGTTTTAAAAATGCTAAACTATGTCTGGATTAAAGGCTAGGTGATGTTTCACGTTGTTGCAGCTAACGCCGCTGAAAAACAACGGCATGCTTTTTCCTGGTCTGGGTAAGGCCTTGATGTTTACAGCACTCACCATGACCTTCAAGTTGGTTACTATGCTCCTTTGATTCTCTAGATTGATTCAATGCCTTCAGCATTCACTCTTAGCACTATCTTATATTTATACTATTCAGGATACCTGGTGCACTGTGCTTTTCAGGAACAAGGGATGTAATTTTGCTCTCTTGCGCAGACTGATGAAAATCAAGAGTATTTCCATCATTGCAGTTACATTGGTGTAAAATCAGTGTGAGCAGAAACAGTGCGTCTCTGTTTCTAAGAATAACACATTGCTGTAGTATCTTTCATCCAGAGTAATCCCAAAAGGATTTTTCAGATTGCACCTAGAGGGACCACTTCCTCCCTCACTGGAATGCAAGCACTGCTGGGTTGGAAAAGCAGCTGTTTAACATCACACAACAATGCAGCATAAATATATAGGATACTACAGAGAGTGGATCTTTCAGGATGCAGAATACAACTTCCCAAACTGGAAGTTAGCCAGGACAGCAAAGCTAATTCTACTGCACAAAGAACCATAAAATCTCTAACTCCTACAATGAGATAGAACAACTAAGCCCACAGCTATGAACTACAGTAGCACCACATCCCCTGCCGCCACATGGAGGCAGTGAATTCAGTATCAGCTCAGAGGAAACTTATTTTTCAATCTCCTGCAGCATTTTTTGCCATTTCTTGAGCCGGCAAAATGAGTTCAGGTCAGCCTAGCACACAGCAAAGCATGACCTAAACTCTGCCTTTTTTCTGGTCCTTGATGCAGCCCAGAGTGAACACTGTTAGCTCAATTTTAGCTGATCAGATGGTATTGAGAGCTGTTGATTTTAACCTAGTTCCAAAGGGGGAGCCGTGTTCATCTAGTTCAGCAAAACAAACAAGGAATCTTGTGGCACTTTTAAAGACTAACAAATTTATTTATCGCATGAGCTTTAAATAAATTTGTTAGTCTTTAAAAGTGCCACAAGACTCCTTGTTGGGTTTAACCTAGAATCTATGCTAGGAGAAAGTAGGGTGGTTTTAGCACATTAGCTAAAATAACCTAAACCTCACACTTTTTCCATTGGATTTCTTGGAGGTATCCCATCCAAATAATGCAATAGCCTAACCTTGCTTAGCTTTGGGCTTATCTACACTTGGAAATTTACCAAAATAGCTGGTTTACAGTGGATTAAACTAAATGAGAAAAAGGCACTTGTTAATCAGGGTGTCCATATTGGGGGCTTATATTGAAATAACGATTCCATTTTTGGTAAATTTCCAAATGCAGACACGCTCTTAGGTATTATGGCTGCAGACTAATGATGATTTCAACTGGACATAAGTGCTGAGGCTATTGGAAGCCTTCCCATCGCGTTTCTAGTCAGGAGGTCATGTAAACTGCACTGACTCCAGCTGGCATTTAGTGGCCTTCTACCAGGAAGAGTACTTATAAGGGAATTGCTACCGACTCACTGACTGGTAACTCTGAGGAGACCTTCTTCCAATCTGGATAAGGACAAAAATAGTCAGTTAATCACTTGCAGGAGAATAAACAGAGCGCCTGTGAGCCAAAATGCGAGTGCTTTGGTGTGCTTCTGCCGCACGCCGCAGTTGAGCTCAAGCTGTGATCTGAGCAGCCGTCCACTAGGCCGCTAGTAAGCACTTTGACTGCACCATGCAGCCCTTCGCTTAGAGGCCTCAGGAGGCCCACGTCCAGTCAAGCTGGAGGAGTAATAAAGGATGGCTATTTCAGGAGCAGAGAGGAGCTGGGAAGCGTAAGCAATATGAGTTTAAATGCAACTGGTGCCGCATAGGAGCAGCAGGATAGGATAGAACTTAAAAGGATAGATGATCTATAAAATATTTGACTCTTTTTGCCACCCAGTATCCTCCACAAAATCATACTTGACTAATCTATCGATTGATTTAAACCTAAGACTACAAAATTGGCTGTACAGTACTGGCCATCTTCTTAGGACTTTAGAGACATTAACTAATTAATCCCCACAACTGTAGAGAGTGTTTATTATCCCCATTCCACAGGTGGGCCAAGTGAGGCAGAGAAGTAAGATGCCCTGCCTAAGGCTATACAGCAATCAGTGGCAAAGCCAAGGTTAGCATTCAGGTGTGCATGACTTCTCCCTGTCACTGCAGTAGTATCTAGCCAGAGTAAAACCCCCTAAACATTCTGACACGATTCTGAGCAACCTTCTTGAGATCTAGTAAGATCTCATTATAAGATTTTTCCCCTGTGAAACTAAGTCAGAATATGAATGGACCATTCACTTGCCCAAGCTGCTAGTGTCTCTCACTTGCACAATTAATACTTTGAAGTCTTTTCTCCATAACTCCGGCTACCTAACACTCTACAATCTCCCTGCTCATTAATGCATAAGTACAGCATTGATTTAGAGGAGAGTGAAGATGGGAGTGAGCTTATGGGGAGCCATATGGGTCTCATTCTGTCTATTGGCATACTTGACAATTACAGTCCTTAGAAAAATTGGGATTGTGAATTTCAGTTTGACCAGATGTAGATGAGCTATTGATAGCTCTAATATCAGCCTTTGTGAGGTTTGGGTACCCTGAGGCAACTCTTTCCACTCAAATAGCAGTTGCCGTCCCTTCCCACAATTTTGCTGTTGCGGGGAAAGAGCATTCTCCTCTGTAGCACCTAGATCTACAACAGCTTTCCTGCATTGCTCTGCCTCATTGAATTTCTATCTCCCTCCAAATCTCAACTGAAGATTTCTTCTCCATTGCCTCCATCTCTTAATTTTGACAGTCCTCTGTTATGAGCCATCACTCTGATAGTATTATTTAATCCTGTACAGCACTGTGGACTACGGTCAACCCCCAATGGTGTATGACGAGGGAAAGTACAGCACCTCCTACTGGTGACTTTTCTTTCACTTCTGATCTCTGCTCTATGCGCCTTGTCACTTTAGTCCTCAAGGCTACAGTGCCTTCTGCTGGAGAATGGTGAGAGGGGCCTTTATCTGGTTATGATAGGGCAGAGGTCTGCAACTTGCGACTCTGGAACTGCATGCAGCTCTTTGGCTCCCCCTTGCAGCTTCGGGTCCCCCTCTGCTACTGGGGGACCCTGCAGAGAGGGAGGCGCTCCTGGTTTTGGGTTTCCCCTCCCCACCAGAGGACCCTGTGGCAGGCACCCTGGCCTAGCTCTGAGATCCCCCCCACCCTTCACCAGGAGGCAAAACCCATTGTGGCTCTCAAAACACTTGGTTATTGAAGGAATTTTTTAAAATGTCTCTTATCTTTCGAGTTGCTGACCCTGGTGATAGGGTCATGTAGAGAATTTAAAATAGGTCCACTGTACTGGAGACGGGACTTCTGCTGGGCTTCCACCTACCTCCAAATCGGGAAACAAATGAGCTGGGTGCCTTTTCAGTGGGCTCCATTTTATCTGTGTCAGGGGGAAAAGTCAAGAAAAAAGTAGGCAAACCATCCCAGCTTTGAGTGCCAGGGAAAGAAGCAAAGTTTCTGGGGAAGTCACAGCCAATATCTTTTCAAACAGACCAGGGCTGAACAGGATGATGTTCTCGGTTCCCCACCTGTAAAATGGGAATAGTAGGAGGAGTGTTGCGAGATTAAATACGTTGAAGACTGTGAGGTTCTCAAATACTTTAGTAATGTGTTATTAGGACCAAATTTGACTGCTCTGCAAAGAGAATACTGTAGTTGCCTCCTTGTTATAAAATGCTGCTAATTCAGTTCGTTTCCCGCTGACAGGCACTTCCCAAAGCAATGAGTTACATACCAGTAGTGCAGTGACTGTGTGAACAAACACAGCAATTACTCTATATGCAACAGCTTCTAACACACAGGGATGTGTGTCTAATGCTGACTGAATAGCCCAGGAGCATGTGGTACAGAGCATACTTGTAAATCAGCCTGGACCCAGAAAAAGAGAAGAGCAACAAGTTGATGAAGAATTCCTGATTTCTCACATTTGATACTGCAAAGAAGGTAGCAGAGCTACATGAATGGGCAGACAAACCATGGGTGCTGAAAGTAAGGGTTCTGTGGATGCTGTCGCACTCCTTGGCTTCAGGGCCATCCCTGGGGGGCGATGGGTACGTGGGCTGTGCGCTGTCCCGCTCCCAGCGGGGAAGTGTGGGGCCAGCGTGCACGCCGCAGACCCTCCTCCCACGGTCCCCCAGCTGCCTTTAGCACCCAGACGAAGGCGGTGGGGTGGGGTGGGGTGGGTGGGCTATGCCCGGCCCCTAGGCTGGCCCTCCCCTCCCCTAGGGCGGAGCAGGCAGGCCCAAGGGCAGAGCACATGGGGCCTGGCCTCTGGGCTGGCCTGCCCCACACGGCCGGCTCCTTCCCCTGCAGCCAGCTCCGGCTTCCCCCCCCCACACACACACACACAGGCGGCCCCTAATTCGAACTAACTTTGGTAAGTGTAGACATAGCCTAAGGTGCCACAGGACTTTCATAGTTTTTGCTATATACAGACCAACATGTCTAGCCCTCTGGAACTTACCTCCTTCTGTTGTTATAGGCATTGTTTGTATTTGTAGCCATGTGACCGTGTGAGTGAGAGGAAGAGGAGAAAATGATAACTGGGGACTCAGTAAAAAGGGGAACCACCTGACTGGGCTCTGATGAAGCCTTCTCCTGTAGGTGGCAGAGAGACCATAACCAGTGGGGGATGTCGAGGTTGGATATTAAGAAAACATTTTCACTAGGAGGGTGGTGAAGCACTGGAATGGGTTACCTAGGGAGGTGGTGGAATCTCCATCCTTAGAGGTTTTTAAGGCCTGGTCTGACAAAGCCCTGGCTGGGCTGATTATAGTTGGGGTTGGTCCTGCTTTGAGCCCAGCGTTGGACTAGATGACCTACTGAGGTCCCTTCCAATCCTTATCTTCTATAACTCTGACTCTCCTCCATCTCTGTACCACACAGACTATGGGGTAGCCCCAATGACTTAGCCTCAGTTAAATCCTTCTCACCAGTTCAGCTTTGTACCTGTGTGGACAGCCTGGTACCCAGCTCCTGCTTCCTACCAGTGTCCCTGTCCTTGCCTGCCTGCCTTTTTATCTATCTGCTTTAGAGTTCTTTACTGCCACCCGCCACTATAGGATCTGAATGATTTGAACACGCCGCAAACAGTAATAGCTAAGTCCCTAGGAGAATTCTTGGCTGCCCTTGTAGTTAAATTTACAGTTTCAACATCAGTTTCTGTGCCATTGTTCTCTAGGCTCCATAAAGCTGATGTGCCTGGGAAGGGATGTCCAACAATGGGAAAACTACAGTTTGTTTAGGTCTGGCTCCTCATGCATGAGAATGGATCCCTTATAATTGTGTTCCTTTTACAGCCCTGACCTCTGCCACTGAGAATGTACAGTGACTGTGATGTTTCAGTCTCCCCTGACCTTTCTGAATTCCAGTTATAAAAAGGCAAAGTAAACATGAGGCTTAATTGTGAAGTCAAATAGGGTGAAAGCCAGTCCATTCCCTGGCTGTGTAGTTAAGAGGGAGATTGATCAGGGCCTCAGCCAACAGCCTGAAATCCAGTCAGTCTGTAATGATACCATTTTGTAAACAACAAATATAATTAGTATCCTGTTTCTCCAGCTCCCAAGGCACAGGCCTCTACCACTCATGCTGCCTGCCGACCTAGTCACAGGAGGACAATATTACTCAATCTCTCATATACACAAAGCAAGGACATAAAAAGTAAAGGGAGAGAGTAGGGGATTAAAAGACATTATTTATTAATCAGGCTTCAGTCATGTAAAATAGACAATAGTGTCCAAATGTTGCTTTCCCTTTTTGCCAGTGTAAAATCCGAGTAACCTCCCAGATGTCACTGGAATTGCTCCAGATTTCTGCAGAAGTAAGGGGAGGTCCTAGTAACAGCACAGGCCCAGCAGAACTGATTGCCAAAGGCTAGCCGCCCAAAGGATACGGTGTGCTGTTGGAGTACAAAATGTGACATAATAATGTTAACGAAAGGAAGCCGTTCTCCAGCTGTAAAATCATGGGACTGAACAACACAATAGCCACAGGAGGACACGGGTTTCTCTGTTTTTCTCAACGTTTGAGTAAATAATCCAATTCCACAGGAGGTTTATTGGATTCCCATAAAGCTGAAAAACAAAGCCAGTTACATGGATGATGATAATCATTTCCCAAGCAGTATAATTATTATTTTGACTGTAAGAAAACTGGAAGGGAAAGCACTGACTTAATGTTTTCCTGAGTAGCTCACAGAGAGCTGTTTTGCCACTGTTACAAACCGCAGCCGTTAAACACTAAGCAAAACTCAACGTTAACTGCAGCAGAGCTGCTGTCTGTCATAACATCTCACTCAGGTTTCTCCCGTCCCTCCCAAGGACCTAGCCAATCAGAAAGCCGAAACCAATAACATGAGACATAAAATTTCCATGTGCCATTTCCAAGACAGCCTAGATCCAACATGGAAAATGTGCCACAAAAATCTGCCTGGAATTTACCACAGGCGGTCAGATTATGGGGGAAATTTCCACATTCAGCTTAGATGAAATTTTTACTTGTGTGGGAAAATTCCACACAGCATGCCCCATTTCTGCAGAAGCACTGGAAGTTCAGGAATGGGCAAATTTCAATTTGTTTTCAGTGTGGCTACAACCGTTTTGCACATTTTGAGTAGAGAGATGGGACAGTTGTTCTTCATTTGCAACCTACATATCGGAATCTGAACCCAGCTCTTTTTCAGGATATGACCTATACAGTGGTTCCAACCTTTTTGCCTCCAGGACCACAAATATCATTTTTACAATCTCCAGCAGTGCCCCCACATCCTCCACAGCCAGACGGAAGGAGTTCAATGAGGAGGCTGGCTGCCTCCATCCACACCTGTCCTGTAACCTGGTACCCTCCACCTGGATCCATAGCAGTGGCTCCCTTCTACAGCTACTGCCAGGGGAATGGAAGATCAATGCTCCCCTCCTTCTGACTCCAGCAGGGTCCCCAGTGCTTATGTTTTGCCGTGCTCCCTGCTACAGCCAGGGGGAGGGCAGTGCTGATCCTCTGTCCCCTTGGCTGCAGCAAAAAGTCTGCATCCATCTTGTACCCCGCCCTCCAGCAATGCGCTCTGCCTGGGTCCTTAGGCAGTCAGCAGGGAGAGGGGCAGGAGCGGCGGGCCAATGTGAAAGCCAAGAGGCCCAATGGCCATGCGTTGGAACCACCAACCTATAACATTAGCCACGCTGAGGTTTTTATAACCCAAAGGCAGGCATGTACGTAGATCAAGAATTTGAGCAGCTCAGTCATGCATGAGTGTTACAATCAACCAGTTAGGTCATGCTTCTTGGCTATAAAGAACTTAATTTGCAGCACTAAGAAAAATTATGCTTTGGGCAAAATCCTGCCCTTACAGGATTTTGGCCTGTTAGGGACCAGCAGGAGGTAGGGCGGTGCCAGCCACACCCATTGCTCACGAGAGGCCAGGATGGCGCAGGCCAGGCAGCAACACTGCACAGTGGAGAACACACTGGTAATCCTTGGAAGAGTAACACTATGCTCCCTAGCTAAGGTGTGCTGCTACAGGGGGGTGTTCACTTGGCCTGACTGGGTCTCCATAGCCAAAAGAATAAAGCCCCACCTTTGGGAGCTGTGGGTGCACCACCTGGTGAGGTTGCTAGAACACCCGTCCCCCTGCCGTGTCTTCAAGGACTGGGCTGTGTAGATATGTGCTCAGCTCGTGTAGCCATCCAGGAAAAGGATATGATCCTTAAGGCGAGAGCATGATAAAACTGGATGAGCATGTGCTGACTTAACAGCTCTGGAGACTGAGGTCTCTACTTACCCTTAGAACAGAGACCCAGCCTGGGTTGTGACAGTAAAAACTTCCCACACTGCCCCAACAGTGCCTCTGTCCTGGGGACTCCCTCTAGGGGTGAGAAATTGGGACAGATAGCAAGTGTGAAAAATCAGGTCTGGATGTGAGGGAAATTACGGGCCTATATGAGGAAAAAGCCCCAAACATCGGGACTGTCCCTATAAAAACAGGACATCTGGCCATGCTAGTTGGGATCCACTCTAGCACAGAGAAGATAGCTAGCTCACATTCTCCATCTATATGCTACCAGTCACCACTCCCTGATTTTTCTTATTCCAACAGGTGACTATGCACCCCAAAGAACGTCTAAGATCTATTGTGTTTTTTGTCACCTGAAATACATATTTGTGTTTGAGAATAAATTCATTAAAGATTGTGGATCATTTTGAGGTCTCCAAATGAAAAGAGCAGCTACCTAAGACCCATGTATTGTTATCGCATAGAGCATAACCATCATTTGAATCTGCATTGCAACACAACACCACTTTGGATGGAGTGAGACAGTACTATTGGCATTACATCCAAAACGTTATTGTGCCCTGTGCTGATTCATCCCTGTCTCACTGTGGCAGGAGTTGAGTTTGGAGAAGATCAGCTGCAGTTGGAAAGCCATGTGAGCTCACTCCTCCATTTCCTCTCCTCTCACACCTTTAAGAACATGCTGATATTTGCCTGTGCATCTGGAGCTTCTCACCCATATCCATTTACGTATCCACTTACCGAGAGGGTTTTACTTCATTAATATTGTGTAATACACTTGAAGTACTCGCTCCGATTTGTCTGCTCAGATTACTGTGTATTTGCAAGATTATTTTACCTTAAGGAAGCAACATTTAAAGAGACAAATGTTGCAGTCCAAATCCTTCCCCTGTACCCTAACAGTGGCATTTAGCACCTCACAAAATCCTACTCATGCTTATTGATGTTACTTTAATAGTAATGCTTAATGCTGATACAGAAAGTCACTTCTGCAGAGAATTATTGAATCCTCACCGGGAGCCAGTGCAATCAGAAAGTTTGTTACCATCTCTAGGTTGGAGATGGGGATGCTGAGCCACAGACAGGTGTCACGGGCCATCACTGTTAGATCTGGCATTAGAACCCAGGCGCTCCTGCCTGCCAGAACAACACTCAGCCCACTAGGTCACTTTCTAATTTTAAAAGTCACTTGATGGGAGCCAAGAATAAATTGGGTCTTATTCCTCCTGGGTAGGATAAACCCTTGTCTTGGTTAAAGATATGGGAATTCTTGAGCCTAGAGGGAGTCTTGGTATCAATCATTTGCATATCATTACCCAAGGTGCACTTGCAGTTCACAGATACATCATCACTGTGCTGGCATGTGAGTTCTGGGACCAGATCAAGGGATCTGAGTGGTTTAGGATAGTATATGGGGATTTTGGCATCATTTACTTCTAATTAAGTTAGCAAAGCAGTGTAGCCCTGTCTACCTGGGTACAGTACTGGGACATGTCAGTCACTGTGGGACATGCAGATTGGCTTCTGCCCAAAAGGAGTTTTATCCAAATAGACTCTGAGTTGTCTTCCATCCGCCACCCTCTGTGAATTCCTCTGTGAATTTCCTTTCTCACCTGCAGAACAGAATACTGGCTTGGAAATGGGGAGCTAGCATTACTTCTTGAACGACACAGAGGAAAGCATTGGTAATTTATTTACCGTATCTCTCTTAGTGCACAAAGATGAGTGTTGGCAGATGGTGACTGAGAACAATGCACCAGCCCTTTCACCGACCTCACTCACTATAAAGGAAGGTTTCTTTCATTATGTCACATGAACTTAATGCTGGTGAGGAATGCTGGATTGATGGCCCTGCAGAACGAAGGCCTATACTTATCCAGAGCCTCGGTAGAACCCTGACAGAACGAGCTTCCAACATAGAACCCTCTTGTCAACATATCTCAGCCCTGACCTTCGGGGAGCTCAGTCTCCTTGTCTCACTTAGTCCTTGGCCTGTCTGTTGAGACTGCCAACTAGGGGTCTAGAGAAAGCCAAGTGTCATGGTGATGTGCATACCACGAGCGTGTGTACATTGGGAACCATACGAAAAGCTGTGTACTCATTAGTCACAGCAATCATCTAGTCTAGGATGGCTTTAATTTTGCAGGCTGGAGGACTCCTAGCATCAGTTTAGCTGAGGGGCCGGCAACCTTTGTCAACCCCTGTGCTGGCCCCTCCTCCTCAACCCTCCGATGGTGCCGACAGCCAATTCATGGAAAGAAGCCATCTGGAGGGGCTCCTCTTAGCAGTGTGCCTGAGGACCCCTATCCCCAGGCACGCCATGGAAAGAAGTTGCCCGAAGTCACTCCTTTTGGTGGTGGCACACCACAGAGAGGAGCCGCCCTGGGCAGCTTCTTTACACGGTATGGCTGGGGCATGGACATGGCAGGGACCTCTGCACTGCAGCCGCCCCCAAAAGAAGCCACTTGGAGTGTCCTTTGGTGGCAGGAGTGGCAATTTCTGTGGCGCCACAGAGGATGCCGAGTGCCGCTCTGAATGGGCTTGTGTGCCACTCTTGGCACATGTGCTGGGGGTTGCTACCCCTTAGCTCTATCACTGGTAGCAATGATGGGAGATTTTTAGAGAAAAGAGACTAATGGACATAGCCAGAGAGCTGATGTGGCCTAGCCCAGGGTCAAAGAGTGAGTCACTGGAAGACCCGGGAATAAAATGCAGGTCTCTGACCACCTGTCTGCTTTAATCACTAGACAGTGCTCCCTCCTTGTGATACACCTGTTAAAGGAACCTGCTATATTAGGCAGTCAGTTATATTTAGTTCCTGGTTAGTTCTTATTTCTCTGTGTTCCAGACAAAAAAATGTAATAAGAGATAAAAAGCGAAAACAGAAATGGTTCTGTATCATCCTCTGTCTCTGCTCTTTTCCCACTGTGCTTTCCAAGGCACCTCCTTATTCAGGCCCTGCAATGATGTTTCAAGACACACTGAGGCATGTTGCAAACTCCTTTCGCATGAACTGAAACTGAAGTACCTGAAAGCGTTAACAACACAAAGCAGCGTGAAGCACTCAATGCAGGGCCCAGAGTGGTTGCCCTTGTGTCCAAAGCTGTGTCAGTCCAGGCTTGGTTGGTTGTTAGTAATTGCATAGGAACGTGCCAGGTTCGGTTGCTGAACAAATGCCAAACCAGTTGAAAAAAATCATTTATGCCCGCGACCCAACAATTATATCTTTCAGCAATGCATTCTAATCTTTTGGTGGCGGCAGCAGGGAGCACCATGACCCAGTACCAGAGGATCTGCAACCCAGAACTGGGTCCAGATCTGTGGTTTGAAAACCACTAGCCACTAGAAAGCATGTCAGACGCCACTCAGACTATCCTGGGAGGCAGTTTGTGAACAGCCTCAGCCTAATTTATTATAGAAACCCCGTCACCGTGATATATGCGGACCTAAGCTATAGGATTTCAGACATGCAATGTCTATGATTGAGAGCGAGGTGCAATTTGTGGGTGTCAGGAATGTGGTGTTTAGGGTGTGAAGTTCCATCTCCTTCACAAGAGTGACCCTGGCTGGCCTCATTTTGCAGCACACTGCAAGACACGCCTCCTAGCATGGCCCCTTCAAGAGGGATGGCTGCAGTACAGAATCAATAGATGGTGGAAGTTTTTCTTCCGTTAATATCCACTTCCTTTTCAAATGACCCATAGGAATAAGGCCTACCCTAGAGGAGCAGACAGAGTTGGGGCCACTTCAAAGATTTAAACTGCCATATTTGGTGCTTAGACACTACTATGATGATGATTAGATAGATAGATTAGATTAGATTACTAATAATGCTTTGCACTTGTTTAGTTAAGCTAGGTAGAATTCAATTTTTATTTTTGTATAATTTCGATAGATAATATTGATGTTTATTTTAAGCAATTTTATTTTTTTTTACTGCTGTTAAGTTCTCACAGTTGCAGGAAATTATGACACTGGACGTTGAGATCCAAAACGTTCAAGTTTTATAATGGTTAAAACACAAACAGCCAACATCATGTGTCAAAAGAGACAAATAGTCCTAAATCTCGAAAGTTCTCAAGCAGCATTTTTCTGCCTTTGCCCCTCTGTAAATTCCGATTATCGATGGAAATGTTTTTCCATCGGTTTGAGTATGTACAGTGAAATTGGCGTTCAGCGACATTTACTGATAAAAATTGAATCCTCCCAAGCCTACACACCTTTGAGCTGAGAGAAATTCAGGTGTTTTAGCACCCAGGGCCCAAGGTCCCAGTGCACAGAAATCACCTTGCCTTCAGCATGAGTTCCAGGCCTAGTCAGCTGGCAGGCTCAGACTCTTTTCTCTTGTTTCACTGCCTGTCAGATTCTGTTTTGCTTAGAGTTTAATCTCAAAGCTAGCCAGGCTGAAGCCTGGGGCATGTTCAGAGCTCTAGGCTCATTACAGAACATAGCTACGGTCTTATGTTACGTACACTACAATCTGCCGTCAAGCTCATGTTGTAACTGAGGCCCCTGACCGGATTGTACTTATACTATTGACAAGCCTTCCTTAACTTAGTTTGGCCTCATTCATATCAGAGGAGTTACGCTATAGCAGTCCAGCCACAACAAAGTTTAATAGTCTTGTCTTGGCTGCATAGAAAAGGGCTAAAAGTTTCCTGTCTCTGCTGATTTTTGTTGCACTTTAAGTCCATCCCTTTACATGTAAAGAGGGAAGAGATGGACATCTTAGGCTCCGACAGCATGATGCTAAAATGGAACCATTGACACACAAGCAGCCGGGGAGATAGTCAACTCCAGAGAGTCAGGCCAAGTCTACAGTAGAAAAGATTTGCCAGTATAGCTATACCGGTAAATCCTTCTAATATAAAAGGGCTACAGTTTATACAAATTTCCTGAGTAAAAGAAGCACGTTTATACCATTATGACTGTACATTGGGGCTTTTGCTGGTATACAAAGTATTGTTCATTAATTATGTTTATTATGGTAGGGCCTAAGAGCAACCAAGAGGGGGTCCCCATTGTGCTGGGTGCTGTACAGAGTAGCAGACACCCTGGCCCCAAAGAGCTCACAGTTTCATAGGCAAGACAGAGGCAGGGTGGGGGAAGAGTAGAACAAACAAGCAGAGTGAACTGTGGGATGGCAGTACAGTGTGGTAGCTGGGTGGGGATTTCTTAGGAGGGGATCAGCTAAATAGAAAGAGACGGGATGGGAATGGGAAGGAAAGGGGGAGGGAGACAGGGCAGGAGAGAAGAGGGTAATGGGGGTAGGTGTGGACTGATGAGACTGTGAGGAAGGAATGGAGCAAACTGGCAGTCAGCACAGAAAATCCAGTCAAAACTGCAAAAAATTCTCAAGCTGGTCTCTGGCTGGCTGTTCTCTGCTGTGCAGTGTTTCCCTGAGGCTATTCAGAAGGCAAAGGGAGGGGAAAGGTGGGACAGTCACGTGTGTTAGTGCCCTCACAGTGGGGAATGCCCCCCTGAATAGCTCTCTCTGAGTCCATGGGAGAGGATAAGTAGACCTGCCTGGGCCCCATTGCACATCCTCCCACTCAATGCAACAACTCTGCTTGGCTGCTTCTGCTTCTACCAGACGGTGGCTGGCTCTAGCTGGCTCCTCTCTGCCTTTTCCCCCTTTCTAGCTGCCTAGCTGCAATTTTTAAATTCTTCCAGTAGGGTTAAGTCTCTAACCCATATGCGAGACAAGAGCAGATTCAAAGGAGCCTCTATGGAAGATTTCAGTTGGCTTTGTCCCCAAAGGCAGCATATTCCCCCAACAGCATGAGGACCAGGCAGAAGCAGGAGCTGGTTTTATTTCTCTCTGCTCCTCACTATGGCTATGTCTACACTTGTTAATTTAAGTCGACTTAGCTAAATCGATTTAACAAAGTCGACTTTAAGTCGACTTTCTTAAGTCGACTTAGCATGTCTACACTTAAATTTTAAGTCGACTTTGGGGGGACCTTACAGCTGCTTAAGTCGACTTAAGAAAGTGTAGTATAGATGCAGAGTAAATTAAGTCGACTTAAGCAAGGGAACTGAATTTTCCCAGTAAATGGATCTGGGCAGTTTGGGGAGCTTCTCTGAATTTATTTTTCCTGATGCCCCTTTCAGTGCCTCTCTTATCTTAGTTCTCCTTCCCCTTCTCCCTGTTCTCTGTCAGGCTGGGAGGGTTAGTTGCTGACCTGTTACCAGGAATCTCACAAAAAATATAGCCACCACCACTGCACACCTTGCTACCAGTTTGGGGTGGGGGAGCACCTCATATACCATGAGCTTGAGTGGGTAGATGAACATTTTTCACAATTATAATGAGTCTGTGCTACGGAACATGCTGGATTGAACATTGGTCATCAAATGCCCCGCCTCTTCAGGCTCTCTTCGGCAGTATTTGAACATGATTTTAGTCACTGGCGTGGATACGGCCAAAAAGTATTCAACGCCCAGGGCAGAAATGAGGGGTTGGCCATGCTGCTTTATGCGCATTGAGTTAGTTTTATCTGCATCAGCAGAACAGCTATTTTCAAGAGTGCCTTGGGATGTGGGTTTGACATCCTGTGTCAGTTTCTATAGCAAAGAAACATTCTTGAGTTCATAAAATTATATTTGTTATCTGTATTACCATAGCTTCTGGGAGCCCTAGTCATGGACCAGGACCCCATTGAGCTAGGTGCTGTACAACCTCACAACACATCCTGCTTTGGATTGAAGCTTCTTTGCTGAGTGTTTTTGGTAGAGCTAAACCTCAAAGTTCAGGCCCAGATCTGAACTTCCCCACATTTTAGGAGTATTCAGTTCTGGGGGATCTCTCCTAGTCTGGGTCAATGTGTATAAATTCTGATTCTGAAGTCTCAGCCAGATTTGACTCTGGATTTGCATTTTGAAGAGAGGGAGATTGTTCTGGATTTACTTTTTTCAAGAAGTCAGGGGAGATTTTTGGATCTTTTGGTTTGTTTAGTTGTTCTTCCCTTTTAGGTCTTGCCGGTGTTCAGAGAGATCATTAAGGTAAAGGGCTCAGAGGTCGCTGCTGCTTGCTTAGGGCCTGTCCTCATTGCTAAAAGAGATGTGTTTTTTTTTAACCTCAGGGCAATTGACATGCTTGAGTTATCCCAGTGTACAAGCATCCTGAAGAAGAGGTGCTTCTGTTTTACCCTATGCCTCATCCAACAGTTGATGTTCAAGTTTTCCTCATGGTAAAACTAAAGTGCTCGGCCTTCACTGAGTTTTTGTCTCAGCCTACCTCACACACGCTCGATAACACACCTTTTTTAGTGATGAAGGCAAGGCTTTAACAGCTGAGACCATGTTGAAATGATAGGCAAAAAGACACTGTTACACGGTGGTGTGAAAAGCTATCTGCCAGGGCAGGTTTAACGGCATAATTATAACAATACAGTTAATAAAATGTAGCGAAATAATCAGAATGATAAGGATGTCTACATAGAGAGTTATACTGGTTTAACTCTACTGGTATAATTATGCCTATAAAATTCTCTGGGTAGGTTTTACATAAAACAATAGTGAACAAAGGAACTGCCTGTCTAACCACCGCCTGTATTTATTTGCAGCCCTTCTGCAGTGTGCATAGATTGAGAGGAATGTGAGCAGCATGCTTTTCAAATAGCACAGAGCTCTGAAGCACCAGGGTATAAAGGCAGTTAATGGTTTGAGTGCCGTGCAGTCAGAGGAAGGTTCAACCCCCCCAGGGAAATTGTTTTAAAGCACAACGTTTACTTTATAACATTGAAATTCCATTTGATCCGCCTTGCCAATAAAGACTCACGGAGGAGGCAAGGCAGCTAAGAAACAGCAATAAAACACACCTAGCGCACCACTCCGTTCCAGCCTAACTGACATCACGAGAGCTGGCATGTGGCCTAGATCCTGCAAGAACGTGTGGGCACACTGCAGAGAGGGCGGAAGCACGGTGTGCTCCAGTGCCAGTGTGTGCAGAGACTGAGGCTTTATGGGACTCGGGTACAGCTAAGTGCTTGGCATAGCTCCCTGCATTAAAAAGACAGAGACTGAGTCTCAAGCCTTTTGCATGCCCACGTCTTCCTCACTAGTGGACTGGCTAGAAAAAGGGTGGGGCTAGAGCAGAGAAAGGGGACATCTAAATAGACCTGAGTGTCACCAGGATTGTTATGATCCTTTGTTACACATTGCCCCATTTGTTCTACATTTGATTGGCCTCAGTCCAGTTGCTCAGCTGGGCTGCATTGGGTGGTCAGGAGACAACATCTTATTAAAGTGAGACTGGTTTCCTCTGCTGCTCTGCTTATGTCACTCAGCACTTTTAACCTTTGCAAGCACACATGTAACAGTCTGTACCTGTAGCGGGAAGGAGTCACGCCATTATTATCATTTGCTATTCAGTTCAGAGGTGCAGGAAAACTGGCATCTAAAAAATCAACATCATGGTATAATAATTCCACACAGGAGGCACAGGGACATGCTTGTTCAGTGAACATTCTCTCTCAATGCAGAAGACACAACACGCACCCTCCATCTCTTTAACATACGCTGGCACATTCGCTTGCTGATATACATCTCCTGAGCACTGACACCATGGCTTTCTGATGCACACAATGAAAACACATCACTGACGTGACACACACATCCTGCAAGACAGCTCTTACATGCAGAGATAAACACACCCTCACAAGCACTCCTAAGCACATTGGCACTCTGAAGCACTCTTGCATAATGCACACCCGCACGCACACAATCTGCATTCAAATGAGGGAAAGGCTTGCAGCCATTTGTTCCCCCCACAACTTTTGGCCAGAATATAAGGATCACAGTGCTGGCAAGCTGCTTAGACAGAGAACTGAGTGATTAGCATGAACTGGATTCACCGGTCAGTCTGGTGAACAGCATTTGCAAAAGAAACATTAGCTTCTCCACACCCCCTCCCCTAACATACAGTGGAGTCACACTAGGTTGGGAGATGTGAAGTCTGAACAAGCTGCAGCTGCCTGGAACAGCTCTAGAGAACCATTGTTTCAGTTCTAGTTTGATAATGCTTTAATAGTACAATAATGACCAGTTTTTAGCAGTATACACTGGCTTTGGAAAATCAGGTTAAACAGGGTCTCAGCTTTGCCCAGTGTAGATAATGTAGAAACTTATATGCAGCTCTCACAAAACGGGGCCTTTGTGTTTGCGTTTTCCAAATAATTCACAGAGAATAGTCAAGAGAATATTTGGTCCTGGGCTGGTGCCTGGGATGAAAAATACACAGAACTAAAACATCAAATGTTGGAATTTTTCATCTGAGGAAAAGAGGGAACGAGAGGGAGAGTTTGATTGTGACTGTATGATTGTACACTCTAGGGGTAAGTCTACACTAGCAACTTAGGTCGACTTAAGGACGCTTAAGTCGATCTACAGTACTCTGTGTCCACACCTCGCTTTCATTAAATTGACTTAAGTGCTTCCTTAAATTGACTTAATAACTACCACTCTTTAGATCGACTTAACGCTTAATTTGACCTGTTAAGTAGACCTAAAGCCGGTGTGGATGCCCTAGGTCGACCTAATTCCTTAAGTCGACCTAAGGGGGATGGACTGGGAAGAAGGGAGCCACAGCTCCCTGGGGAAAAGGGAGCCATGGCTCCCGGGGACAAAGGCTCCCTTTTGCCAGGGAACAGCGGCTCCCTTCCCCCGAGCCATGGCTCCCTCGAGCCACGGCTCTCTATCGACCTAGCACCTGCATGTGTGGACGCAGGCAGTTGACTTATGTTTTTAGTGTAGACGCTGTAAGTCGACTTAGCTTTTCTAGTGTAGACATACCCTAGGTGTGTTTGTGTGATAGCATATTTTAAATTAGGTGAATCACATTGCTAGATGCTAGTAACTAGACAAATCAATATGGATTAATTAATTTGCTTGTTTTCTGTCCTTGTTTACTTTGTACAGCAAGCAACTTACAGTCCATGTGATAATACTGAAAGAATTTAGGGCCTGCTCCTTATGAATCTTTATTACTGAGTACAAGGCTTAATACTGTAAGTCCCCTTGACTTCAGTGGGACAATGCATGGCAGAAGGAATAGTATCTGGTACTGAATATTTGCAAAGTTAGGCTTCTATGGAACAAGATTCTGTGATGAGCTGTATCCAGTGCTTCACTACAGTAAAATCTAGAGACCAGTCCAAGCTGAATCCTGCATCTTAACACCCTGAACATGGGGGAAATTCACTTATGCAGTTTTGTGGATAAGGTATATCCCTACTAGAATCCAAATGGGCTACAATAACCACATTCCTTATTCCAGCAACCTCCTAATGTTACCAAAAAAGTAATCAAGTTTGTATCACCCGATTTATTTATTTTATTTATTTATTTTCCCTATTTGGGATCAGTGACTTTGATAGCCTTCATACACATCTTATGTTTGTACATCTGGCTGTCATGTAAATTGATCTCTCTAAAGTCCACTGAAATCTGGTTCATGTACCAAGTCTTTGGCCTCCCCCTTGGCCATCTTCTCTCCACAGTCATTGCAAGGGTCATCCTACTAATTTAACTCTCAGGTCTCCACTGGACACATGCATATCAATGTAGCCTTGCCTTCCCCAACTTGTCTTCGATTGGGGCACATTAACATATCTATTGGACAAGCTTTACAGGTCATCTATCCGAGCCTTGCAATGTCAGTAGAACACGCGGAATTAGGGGAGAGGGGGGTGCATAGTTCTCCTAGGGCACTAAAAACCCTTGGGCTGGCCCTGGTTAGGAGTACCTAATGGGAAGGGATTGAATCTGGGTTGAGTAAAGGAAAATCTGTGGGATTCTGTGGGGAAATTCAATCTGGGTCTACACTACGACCTTTTGCTAGGGGTGTCATTTTTTGTGACACTTCTATACCAATGAAAGTATTAGTGTAGACACAGGTATACAGGAATAAAAAGAGTTTGTGGAAGTATAGCTTATTTCACTCATCAAATCTATACAAGATATACTCGAAAAAGGATTTTTCAATTATTTGATTATTTATTTTTCGCCAGTCTAAGGTGCACCTACCCAAGGTTTTGTCAGTATGGCTGTCCCAGAATAGCTCTGCCAGCACACTTTCTCCAGCGTAAACATGGCCTGAGTCAGAAATGTTTGCAAAGAATTAGTGAAAAGATTTATTGGGATAATAGCCCTAAACTGCTCTCTCTCATTGTCTCTCTTACTCCACTCCACATAGAGAAATGGTGAATCTTTGATCCTAATATGAGTGGTGCCAGCCATCTCTCTGGTGTTTGCATTCCAACAACCAGAAGACCAAAGAAAAGCAGGAGTAATAAATAACGGTGCTGTCTTCATTCTTTTTACAGCTTTCTTTTTTTTTTTTTTCCCTTCAGAAACCTCTCCCAGGCACTGCTAAATTCTAAACCATCTTCCCCAGGGATGTTCAGAATAGCAAAAGCATTTCATACTCATATGAACTAAAATCTTCTCCCCCATACATCTTGGAGACCTGATCTACATGACACAGTTAAGTCAAAGCAAGGCAGCTTCCATCGACCTCGCTGTGGAAGTGTCTTCACTTACATTTGGCTCCTGCCAAAATAAAGTGCCTCTCTATACCGATTTCGGAACACCACCTCCATGAGCAGCATTGAGTCACAGTCTATGTAATCAGATCACAGCAGCATCAGCATAGACACCATGTTGCTTACGCCAACTGCTACTGGCTTTCAGGAATCATCCACAATGCTCCACACTGACAATACAATCAATAGAAGTGCACCTGGTCCAGATGTGCACCGCCGAAATAAGGAGTGAAATGTGCACACACCCAAGCGATTTAATAACTGTGGTGGCTATATGTTGACATAAGTTACGTTGACATCATTTTCTAGTGTAGACATGGCCTGATCAAGGCTGCAGGCTGCCATAAACCAGCACAAGATTAAAGTCAATGAGTCATCACTGACTAAGCACTGTACAAACACATAAAAGACATTTCTCTGAAGAGCTTAGAGTCTAGATAGCAAAGACAAACAAAGAATGAGGAGGTAGCAACAGAAATACAGAGCAGGCAAATTAACTTGCCCACGGTCAGAGAACAAGTCAATGACTCAGCCACGTATAAATTCCCAAATCTAGCCGCTGACCACTTGGATCAAACCTTTTACGTTGCTTTACTTCCATGAGATTGCATTGGCCCTTTGGAAGGGGAGAAAACAAGACTGCTTAGGAGAGGAAGTGCTACACTACTGAGGTCTGGTCTACGTTGCAAAATTAAGGTCGCATAACTATGTTGGCTTGGACTATGAAAAAAATCTCACACACTCAGTTGGCTTAGAGGTACCTCCACCTCTGTAGATGTAGCTATGCTGGCAGAAGAATGCTTCTGTTGGCATAGTTAATGTTGTCTGGGAAAATGGCTTAGCTTTGCTGGCAGAACTCCTTCTTCTATCAGTGCTATACGAGGGGGCTGTGTCAGCAGAGCTAGTGTAGTGTAGATATAGCCTAAGAGTTACAGAACTGGACACACTGTGGAGCTGTTGCTATCATGTCTTTCCTTTCTCCCCAAGTTACATGCTTTTTATTCCTGAATCCACAGCTTGAGGAAATCCCTTTTTCCTGGTCCTTTGTATTTTGTACAGCACCTTCCAGTATCACCTGTAAACAGTAGTTGTGTTAACTCAAATAGTGCTGCCTAGCAAACCCCGGTGTTCGATGAGAGTAGTAAATTGGATGCCGACCTTTACAAAATAAGAATGCATCAAGAGAAAGAAGATATCTTCTCTCTTTCCATTGAGCTAAGACACGGAACACAGAAGACTCTGCAAACCTACTCAGTCAGATAGATCCCGGGGGAAGCCAAGAGAGATGTTCCTGCTGAGCCAGAGCACTGAATGTAAAACCAACAAATTGAGATGACAGTTAACAGAGAAAAATCCCTAAAGCCAGTAATGACTAAACCAGTTCTGAGGGAGAGGAGATGCTGTTATTTATTGTTAGAAATGTAGACAATGTCAGTAAGATGTTTGTATGTACTGAGAGGTACAGGATGTACAGTTTCTAAGCGCAGTTGAGAAACAGCGTTAGGCCTGGCCTGGCTGGATGGCACTCAACAGCACCACATTTCATGAAGACACTGAGGCTCTGCAAGAAGTCCCACTGCAGAGAACATACATCTGGCTAGGAGACTCTATGCTATGGGACACCACCCCCTGGTCTCTGGAGAGAAACAGAGGTGAAGAGAGAGAAAGAGAAATTAGACAAGGTGGCCAGAAGACATTTGTTTGGTTGAGAAGGTGGAAGGAATGGGGGAGTTCAAGGGGAAGAGAGAGAAGGAGATCCAGGAAAAGATAAGAAATAGGCAGCCTGCTTTACCCAATTCAGAGGTGCTCTGAAAACGTTGTTTGCCTTGTCACACACTTATCTAGGGCCAGTCCTGCACCACTGCCAGATTTTCCAGGATCACCCCCCAAAAAACTGGGATGAGCCAACAACTAACAGTGACTGTCACTCTGTCTGGAGTGGCTCAACCTCAGGTCAGAGCATCAAGAGAAGGGTAGACACCCCACACTGGTGGTATGTTCTACAATTAGATTTCACCAAGTCAGTAACAAAGATGAACTCCTGGATCACTGTACCACTTACCATGGGGTCACAGACAATCCTTTTGGGCTTGTCACCCTGGTCACTTATACCAAAAATGACAAACTATTCAGGTTGCTCCCAGTCCCAAGAGACCAGTCACTTACCTCAGATCAACTTCTCAACACTGCTAGCCAATCTGATAGCAAACTACTTAAGGATTTGTTTACCAGAGGCCTTGAAAAATGTGCTGCACCCATAGGCACTAGCCCAAAACCTGAGGCATCTAGGTGTGAAGCATTTTAGAGGGCCCCACGCTGCTGAAAAACCACCGCCGCCACGTGAAGAGACCCCTTCACCACTGAAAAACTGCCACTGACACTTTCGCTCTTAAGGTGCTGGTAGCTTTTTTGGGGGGTCTCCAAGGGGCATTCTGCCCCTGAAGTACCACAATGCAGCTAGGCGCTATGGTACAATTCCTGGGCACCATGACAACCTGGCACCCAGGGTTTGTCAAGCCCTGATTTACTAAGAAAGAAATTAAAAAGTTATTTATAAGTTAAAGCAGGTAACACATACACACAAATGAGTTCAGCCTACAGTTCCAAAAAATGACAGAAAGTAATTATCTGTCAGCACTTAATGTCTTTTCATGGCTAACCCAGGTTGACCCTGGGGATTTTTGCTTTTTGTTTCTTAGCTCCAGCCCTTGTAAGAGTCCAAGCAGCAAAAAGCTGACAGGAAAATTTTTCATCTCTCTTTATATCCTTCTTCCAGCATTCAAACCAATGGGATGAGGCCTTCTGCATGTACTTCTCCCTGGGTGAGAATCCATCCTGAAACACTTGGAGGAAAATAGAGTGATCAGGAACAGTCAACATGGATTCATCAAGGGCAAATCGTGCCTGACCAACCTGATTTCCTTCTGTGATGAGATGACTGGATTTGTGGATGCGGGAAGAGCCGTTGACGTGGTATACCTTGACTTTAGCAAGGCTTTTGATATGGTTTCCCACAGCATTCTCGTCGGCAAGTTAAGGAAGTATGGGTTGGACGAGTGGACCATAAGGTGGATCGAAAACTGGCTAGATCAACGGGCTCAGCAGGTAGGAATCAATGGCTCGATGTCTGGTTGGCAACCGGTAACGAGTGGAGTGCCCCAGGGGTCGGTCCTGGGGCCGGTTCTATTCAACATCTTCATTAATGATCTTGATGATGGAATAGACTGCATGCTTAGTAAGTTTGCGGATGACACCAACTTGGGGGGAATGGTAGATACTCTGGAGGGCAGGGACAGGATCCAGGGAGACTTGGACAAATTGGAACACTGGGCCGAAAGAAACCTCATGAGGTTCAACAAAGACAAGTGCAAAGTCCTGCACTTAGGACGGAAAAATCCCTTGCACTGCTACAGGCTGGGGACCGATCGGCTAAGTAGCAGCGCTGTAGAAAAGGACCTGGGGGTTATGGTGGACGGGAAGATGAATATGAGCCAACAGTGTGCCCTTGTTGCCAAAAAGGCCAATGGCATATTAGGCTGCATCAGTAGGAGTATTGCCAACAGATCGAGGGATGTGATAATTCCCCTCTATTCGACACTGGTCAGGCCGCATCTGGAATACTGTTTCCAGTTTTGGGCTCCCCACTACCGAAAGGATGTGGACAAATTAGAAAAAGTCCAACGGAGGGCAACAAAAATGATTAGGGGGCTGGGGCACATGACTTATGAGGAGAAACTGAAGGAACTAGGCTTATTTAGTCTACAGAAGAGAAGACTGAGGGGAGATTTGATAGCAACCTTCAACTACTTGAAGGGGTGCTCCAAAGAAGAGGGAGGTAGGCTGTTCTCAATGGTAACAGAGGACAGAACAAGGAGCAATGGTTTCAAATTACAGCTGGGGAGGTCAAGGTTGGATATTAGGAAAAACTTTCTCACTAGGAGGGTGGTGAAGCATTGGAATGGGCTATCTAGGGAGGTGGTAGAATCTCCATCTTTGGAGATTTTTAAGGCTCGGTTAGACAAAACCCTGGCTGGGGTGATTTAGGGGGGAGTGGTCCTGCTTTTTAGCAGGGGGTTGGACTAGATGACCTCGTGAGGTCCCTTCCAACCCTATTATTCTATGATTCTATAATCTGGTTTCCAGCTATGAATTTGTCAGTGCTCAGCTAACGCCTACAGACTTGGCAAGAGCTGTCACCAGTGGTTTACCAGAATCAGAGTGACATCAGTGAATATTGAAATCACATTCTGGGTCCAGAAAGAGCAATTATAATGGGACGATTTGATATTTTGACCAGAGATGGGAATCCATATGTGGTATCCTGAGACAACACAGCGTCATGGCAGGCTGGGAAGATGGCAGCTCTCACCCCCTGTGCCCAGATCTCCATGACTGCAGGGGAAATTGGGCATAGCTGGCACTCCCTCATCTACCTCTCACTGGCCTTTCTTTTTTCTCCTTTTGATTGCATGTGAAGAAACCTCATTTTTCCTGCCGTGCATTAGTTCAGCTCTGGCCCCAGGATGCAAGAGGCCTGTTATAAGTTCCTGGCCACTAGCAGGTGTATTTTTCAGAGAGGGCTGTGCCAGAAAATGAAGTATGTGTACTTAGCTGCAGTTTCCACCTATTATTGTTACCTGAGAGCACTCAGATCTCTGCTCAGGCAGGATCCTTCTGGTTTCATGTGGTTAGGGCAACAAAAGCCAACTCCCGCACTGCCAATCTACCTGAGAAGTGAATTAATCAGCACACACTGCTGTCAGATCAGGGTAAAAAGGAACACCTTGAAGGGAAATAGATAGTGGCCTAATATAAGAGGTAATATGACCAACTCCCACTTCCTTGGTGTGCTCACTGCATGGAAGAAGGCAAGGACATGTGGGGAACAGGTTTTAATCAGGCCACAACTAGTCAAATTACATGCAAGGTTCCCATCAGAGGATAGCCAGTGCACCCCCAGTAATGGCATTAGAAAGGTCTCTGGACACCTCCACTTGCCCGCTAGCATCCCTTCCCCCTTTGAGGGTTGAGACAAAAGGGAACCTTGACTCTCAGCCAGCACTGCCATCACGTGCTCTAGCAGAGCGGTCACCCTGGATAGCACCCTGTCCCCCCAATTCTGATGTGCCCCCTGTGGGTTAGATGTGATGCCTGCAGTTTGAAAGGGGATGCCCATAATATTACCTTTTGGGATCTGGAGCCTAAAGCAATGTGTTCCTGCACACGGAGGTGCCATCATCAGCTCGGTTCCTTCCACTCCTCCCCACATGGGCTACTTAGAATTTCACCTAATCTGATACCAAGCTCACTCAGGAAGAAATCAATGTCTGTATCAGAGAGGTGCACTCCATCCACTCTATAAAGCTCAGCTGCACTCTGGGCTATGCAGCCATGTCTGATAACTGAGACACCAGCTCTGTCGCTGTTTTTCAGCTGGCCTTCCTGGGCTCTATTCATCTATGGGTGCACTGCAGGCCACCAAACGCTTCAGGCCAGCAACAGTCCTATCCCCACATCGGGAAGCATGTTTGCCAGCACTCCAGTATTCCACTTAGACTTCAAAATCAGTGTGAGACTGGAGCACATATCACACGCCTCTAGCTGGATACGAATGATGTCCAGTGTGATCTCCTGGGACACCAGCACATGTCCCATCTGCCATGCCAAGGCAAAGTTGCATCCCTCCTAAGGCTGTGAGCCTCTCACGAAACCACATTCTCTCTTGTAAGCCCAATGCACAATGGAGTGCTGCAAATCCATACTCCCGGTCATGTGTGCTGTGATTCATTCTGTGTGATTGACAAGGGGGAAGAAACAGGCATGGTTAAAAGTTGTGGTATTTACAGCCTACCCCGTGCACTGGCTTCTCCTCCTGTAGGTCTTGTAGGCCCTGGATCGCCAGCAATCTGGATGTCTGAGGCACTCACCTACAACCAGGCATTCAGTGTTGTGGCCTCTGTATGGAGTGAGTGGGAGCCATACTTTCCTCACGGAGACACAACTGGTCTGCTGGCCCAGGATTCCATCTAAGAGTGAAGACCAGCAGCCCGGGCTTGCAGCAGGCTGGACTTGGGCTTTGAGAGATGAAATTGACAAGAATGACATCCCCACAGTGGATGTAAGGGACACAGTAGCCACATGACAAACAAGGAGTCCTATGACTAACACATTTATTTATCACATAAGCTGTCATTGGCACAATCCCACTTCATCAGATGCATGAAATGGAAACTAATATGTTAGGTGTATATACACATATAGAGAAGGGTGGGTCACAAGGTCAGTTCAAACAGTTTCAGAGGGGTTGTCTGCTAGCCTATCTCACCAAAGCAAACAAGATGTTTTTACTCAAACAGTGTGGAAGAGGGTCCTGAAACAGCAGTAGCTGAGAAGGTGAGCATGTAAATATAGGGGAAATGATCTTTTTCAAATGGATTAGCCATTCCAAATCCCTGTTCAGACCCAGTATGAAGGTGTCCAGTTTGTATATGAATTCCAGCTCTGTAGTTTCATGGTGGAGTCTGTTTTTGAAGTTTTTTTTGCTGAAGCATTGTAACTAGGATGTTTATTACAGAATGTCTAGGTACACTGAAATCTTCCCCTACTGTTCTTTGAGTCTCTACATCTACATTGACGCTGTGTTGCCCTAACTATGCTGCCAAAAGCCCTATCCCTCTTGTCAAAGTGGTTTTATTTTGTTGAAAAAACAGGGCCATTTTCTTTGGAGGTGTTGATTGCAGTGTTTACACCACCTATTCTGCTGACAAAAGCTGACTTTGGTTGACAAAACTCTGTAGTATAAACCAGACCTTTGGCTCGTGCATCTCCTATAATCACAGACAGATCACCAGAAAGAACTCCGTGAAATGTTAATAAAGTAAAGTATTAGAGATCAGAAAGACTCAGATCGGATTCCCTGAAATATTTGTGAACCTGGACTAGGTTGTGAGCAATATTGCCAAGATTACTCTAGAGACAGCAGCCAGGAATGGAGAAGCATTGTAATGCAACTCCTTCAGAAATGGAATTCCTTCTCTGTCACTCTCCCAGAAAGATGAGCTGGGGAGGGCACAACATGGTGAGCAATTTTGGTTTTAATGCCTTTACCTGTGTAACTAGAGGTGCCAGAGTATGAAGAGGTGAGCAGAAACTCATCTGATCCACACCTGCCCCATCTGTTTATCCTATTGCAGATCCTGTCATGAAGTGCAGAGTATCAGAGATTATTACAGAATGAGTCTTGACTCTTTTACATGTTATTAATTAAAAAACAAACAAATAAACCACAGCCTGGTGTATCTATGTCTCAGGTATCCCTAATCTGAGTGCTCAAATTAGTTCTGTAAATTAGCAAAGGAAAGGGAGAGCAGGAGAACTGAATCTCACAGATATGAGCTTGAGCTATGAAACTCAGTATTGAGGAAAGTGCAATAGCTGGACTGTTAAATGATATATGGTATGGTGCTACTCATGGCAGATCCAGAGCGGTTCTTTACTGCACTCCATCTCTCTGCATTGTGTGGCTAGGAGGTTTGTGCCTCAGCAAGGGCAGGAAAGGCTAATAAGACTCCTACCTAAGGGAGGAAAATTACCTTCCACATCTTGATGAGCTAGTACCAGGTGTCAATCCTGAAGGGAGGGGCTGATACAATTGAATCTCAGTAAGAAACAGACCAATAAAAGGAAGGGTTTGAGACCTGAGTAAGGTTGTTGCTCTAAAAATAGAGCATTTTCCCACTCTGAATTGTAGGTCTCAGAGGAGCTACTCTGCAGGGTTCAGTGCTGAACAGCCAAGAGGGTGAGAGATTCTGTATTGTTTTCCCTCTCAAGCAAAGATCCTCTGCAAGGGTGAAATGTGCTGTTGGCTCTTTGTGATGTATTTTGTGTTTAGCATTTATGCATACCAATAATGAGGTGAGAAACAGATTAAAAAGAAACACTCTTCTCTTCTTCCCCCCCCCCCCCCTTGCATTATGTAGGCAGGGGCTGTATTCTGAGTGAATGAGAAGTCTGGGGTGTTTTCCACTGTTATACTTGTCTAGTGCCCTTCAGAAGCAAATACTTTATCCACCTTCTGCCTCTTTCAATGTCTGACCATCCTTTTGGAAATGGGAAGAGGGTCCCAGGGATGGACTAGGAGTTGGCTCATATGGGGGACTTTGCCTCTTACAGCTGATGTGGGCTATATAATTACTGAGCAGGAAGAGGGAGGCAAGATCTTTTTGTGGTGAAAACTTGAAGCAGGTAGTCTGTCTGTATTCCTGATTCAGTCACAGATTTGCTTTGTGACAGTGGGTAATTTCTAATCATAGCAGATTAAAGTTGGCAGGGACCTCAGGAGGCCGACTAGTCCAACCCCAATTAAATCTTGCTCCACATCTGCCTACCTCTGTGTTCCCCATCTATGAAACAGAGCTACTCTTCCCAAGGCTGTGGCAGAGTTTAGTTTGTGAATATGCAGAGAGCCCTGTGAGTGTTCTTGAGAAAGGTGATGTTGATGGTATTTCTCTAGCTGAAATACAACCACCTCTTCATTTGTCTGGAAGCTGAGCTGTACCCACCAACTATCAAACAGTGGGAAGGGAAAAAGAGGAAGGTGCAAAGAAGGCAGCAGCCATTTACTGATCTCCTGCCCTTTAGGGTCAATGCAGCAATGCAGTGTGATAGCTGTGGCCAAATTAAGATATGCTGAGGCCCTAAACTATGTCACGCTTCAGAGGCCCCATGCCATAACAAATACAGAGGAAAAAAGTGTATTGCATCATAACGAAAAAATAAATGATAAACCATTATATCTGCATATATACATAAGCAACGATGCAATGAAAAACTAGATACATCTTGCAAAAAGTCTTATTTGCCTTATCAAATACCTTATGATAAATCTTAGTGATTGCTGACATATTTGGAGGCCCCTCATAATGTGAGGCCCTAAGCCTTGGCTTGTTCCTAGATCTGGCACTGGTGATAGCACCCCTCATCTCTTGCAAATAGAGGAAGAGGGGAGGGGAGACTGGGGTAGATGCCCTCAGTCGCTATCAAGCCTGCTTCAGCTGTCCATGCTCCATACTGGCCACCCTAGTGAAATAACACACTCACTGCTGCTGTTAAAGACTAACAGATTTATTTATCGCATGAGCTTTCGTGTTCTCCCACGAAAGCTCATGCGATAAATAAATCTGTTAGTCTTTAAAAGTGCCACAGGACTCTGTTGTCTTTCTACAATAGACTAACACGGCTACCCCTTTGGAATTTGACTGCTGCTGTTGTCACTGACCTGGCACGTGGCTATCTGACATCAGAAATCATAACAGAATCTTGTGGCACTTTTAAAGACTAACAGATTTATTAATTGCATGAGCTTTCATGGGAGAAAATCCCACTTCGTCTCTGTTGTCTTTCTACAATAGATTAACACGGCTACCCCTTTGGAATCAGAAATCATGACATTGAAAAACCAATAGGGGAACACTTCAGTCTCCCTGCTCACTCCATTGATGACTTGTTAATGGATATGCTCAAACAGCTGAATAACAAATTGCAGCTTCAAAGAGAAGCCGCAGAGCTCGAATTTATATGCAAATTTGACTCAGTTGCCTTGGGGTTAAAGGGGGACTATGGATTTTTCTCTCATTACAACAGATGATTTGACCTCACCCTCCTCTATGTGCTGTTCCCCAGTGTTTGAATCCTAACATCTATTTTGATTTGCTGTTACAGCCTGACCTGATCCTATGTCATACACTCCCCTGCATTTAATTTCCTCCCATTCTGTAAGTTTCCCATCTTCAAAGTGGGATTTTCTTCCATGAAAGCTCATGCAATAAATGAATCTGTTAGTCTTTAAAAGTGCCACAGGACTCTGTTTCAAAAACCAAAGCTCTGCATGTTGGGGGGGGGGGGGTGAGGGGGAGGATAATGAGCCCTTTCTCTGGCGTGCATATCAAAGCTGCATGATCAGCCTGTGTTCAACAACCTAACAAACCCCTGAGCAGTTCCATTTGCAAATAGCATAACTGTTAAGTACTGTCCTTGTGTCAAAATAAGCAGCCATCTGTGGAATACATTTAAAGCACAGAAAACCGAAGCACTCACACAACTTTATTGTAAAATTCTATAGGCTAAGTTCTATCCTCATTCACACTATAAATCCCAGGTAACTCCATTAATTTGGGGAGCTGAGAAGAGAAGGTTACTCTGTATTTTCATCCATGTAACAACGAATATTTTGTAATCCTAAAACTTGGATATAAATATAGAAAATATGCTTGTCATATTTTTAAGGTCTAACATATAGGCAAAGTACTTAAGTAATACATAGTTCCAAAGGGGTATCTGTGTTAGTCCAGGTTAGCCAAACAAACAAGGAGTCCTGTGGCACTTGTAGGCTATGTCTACACTAGAAAAGTTACGTCACCTTTAAGTCGACTTAAAAAAAAAAAAATCGACTTAACTTTTCTAGTGTAGACATAGTCCCTTTTTGACCTTATTAAGGCTATGTACATACGACAAACTTGTCCCGCAATAAGCTGTTGCGGGACAAGGAAAGCGCTATAAATATAGTGCTTTTGTGTGTGCATACGTGCTCCTTGTATCGCAAAGGAGCATTCCCCTGTGTGAACGCTCCTTTGCGATACAAGGAGCAGTGCATGGTGGGCACCTGTCCCACCATGCACTGCCCACAGCCAGCCTTTTAGTTTGCAATGGGCTGCCCCAGTGGTTCACTTGGCTAGGAGGCTGGTTGCAGTCCCCGCTGCCTCCCGAAGCCCCGGGGCTGACCCAAGCTGGCTGCCCTCTCTGGTTCGGGCCAGCCCCCTAGTCCAGCTGCAGGGGTTTGGATGGTGGCAGGGGCTGCGGCCACCACCCGAACCCTGGGGCTGAGCTAGGGGGCTGGCCCGAACTGGCTGCCCTCACCGGTTCTGGCTGGCCTCCTAGTCCAGCTGCAGGGGTTTCGGTGGTGGCAGGGCCTGCGGTGCTTAAGCACACAGCTCCCACTGCCACCAGAAGCCCCGGGGCTGAGCTAGGGGCGCTGGTTCAGCTAGAGCAGTGAAATTGACATTTGACAGCTCCAATGTCCCAAAATGGCCTCGATTGGCACTCTGGGACATTTCTGGAGGCTGTCTAATGCAGAAAATCCGTCCACACAAGCACTACTGCGGAACAGCTGTTCTGTGGTGAGCCTAACCACTCTCGACTTGAGTGGTTTAACTGTTGCGGGGCAAGAGAGTGTTGTCGCGAACAGGGAAAATGCTGATGTGGATGCTCCAAGCTTTATTGTGCGGTAAGGAGCCTTATCACGCAATAAAGTGATCGTGTGTACATGGCCTAAGTCGATTGAACACTTTTTAAGTTGACTTAAGGTCAATTTAGGAGCTAATCCCCTTAAGCATTAAGTCAACCTAAAATGAGGTGTTAAGTCTACTTAACTTTTCCTCAAGTCGACTTAAGGAAAGCCTTGTGTGGACGTAGAGTAGTTTAGGTCGACTTAAGCCTCCTTAAGTCGACCTAACTTGTAAGTGTAGACACACCCTTAAAGACTAACAAGTGTATTTATTGCATGAGCTTTTGTGGGAGAAAATCCCATGCTCATGTGATAAATAAATGTGTTAGTCTTTAAAAGTGCCACAGGACTCCTTGTTTTTTTGAATACATAAGTAAATCATGCCTTTCTTTTAGAAGTCTGCAGCCATGTCACTTTGGGCTGTCATCTGAACTCCACTTGCACTTACAACTGAACATAAAATTATTTTCTCTCTCCCTTTTCTCACTTGTTGGTTAACATTGCTGAATGTTGTTAATCAGCTGTGTGTTCTAGACCAGAAGTGGGTGTATTTTCAGTGGTAAGTGAAGTGAACGCTGTATACTTCAAGTTCTTTGGGTTGAGAGATGGTGTATAGCTATAAAATTATCATTGAACCTCATCTTAAAACCTTCTCAGAAATTAGGATTCACACTTTCAAGAATGAGTCTACTGTTGGTATAGAATTAATGTGACTATTCATTTGGGATGGGGGCATTATGAGAATGGAAAATAATATATTCTTACAGTTTCTCTGTTGAATAATTTGCTGATGAATGTGTATGTTTATATGCAGTGTCTGTTAGTGGGGGTAATCTACCTCTCAAGACTATGACAGGAATATATTAACAATATGAAATCAAACTCTTCATACCCAAAGTTGTCTCACTTCATTCCCATGTGTTTTCAGCCCTTGTTAAGGGAAGTGTATTTGTTAATAAGGTTTATTTTTTTTGTCTGTGCATTAAGTTTTGGGAAATACAGGAACTGTTCTGTTTTTAAAAGCATTTTATCTGTCACTTTTTCCAGTAATTAATTGCCTAAAAATAGCACAGTACAAAAATAAATCATGGGCATGCCCTGAAATAGCTTTCATCACCTCATCAGGGTCATTATTATTTTGATTACAGAAGCCTCTAAAGCAGTAGTTTTTCAAACTCTTTTTTTCTCAGGACCTGGTTGAAAAAAAATAATTTATGTCCACAACCCAACAGTTACATCTTTGAGCAATGCCTTCCAGTCTTTTGGTGGTGGAAGCAGGGGGTTCTGCGACCCAGTGCTGGGTCCCGATCCTAAGTCTGAAAACCACTGCTCTAAAGGCCTCAGTCCAGATTGTTGTGCAAGTCTCTTTACACATAGCGACAGTCCCTGCCATGCTCCACTCTAGGGCAAGGTCTTCATGGCACCAAAAAAATAAAGGTTTCACATTTAGCATAGCCAACTCAATGGAAAATAATAGTGGAGACAAGCTACCATAGTTCCAGAGGGGGTAGCCATGTTAGTCTAGTTCAACAAAACGAACAAGGAGCCCTGTGGCACTTTTAAATTTGTTAGTCTTTGAAAGTGCTACCAGACTTCTTGTTTGTTAAGCTGCTAGAGTGTTGACTTCAGTGCAGCTATTTGAGATGTCCCCAGGTTGAAGGCACAGGGTTGATCTTGACTAACAGTGGTAAAATAACAAATGACCTATGTTTTGTGTCCACATATATCTTCACCGCAGAGTTGACTCAAGGCTGTGGGGGGGTGAAGTTCGCACCACTGCCAGCCTGGGTGCTGTAGCGCTCTCCCTCCCTCAGAGGGCAGCTTCCGGTCCCATGACTGGAAGCTGCCCTTGGCCAGGCCCACCCTGCACTTGCAGGGGCCCAGCCAGAAAACGGGCTGGCTATGCCCCTGGTCCCTACATAAACTGAGCTAGAATTTTTCCATTACCTACACTGATGGGAGCAGCTGTGCCACTCTAGCATTCAGTATAGACAAGCCCTCACCTATCCTGGTGCAAAATCCCAACTTCTTATGCAGTGAAGCCAGAAATTCAATGGACAAGTCAAAGTGGGGAGAGGGGACAGAGAATGAATAGTGAAATGAATGCGTAAGGTCGTGGAGCAGATCAGAGGGAGAACAGGGAATCAAATGCAATTTTTATCCTTTCCCATTCGAGGATCTCATGATGCTGTACAAACAGCAGTTTAGAGTTGCATTCCTCCTGTAAAGAAGAGAGATATTATTAGTCCCTGAGGCAGAGAATGGTGATGTGACTTGTCCAGGTCACACAGTAAGGCTATGTCTACATGAGCACTTCTGACAGTAAAATCTTTGTTGGTCCTGGGTGCAAAAATGTCGGTTTCACCAACGGAAGTGCCAGTGCGGACCATGCTATGTCAGACACAGCTACTGGGGGTGGTTTAATTTTGCCAAAGGGAGATCTCTCCCTTTGACATAGTGGTTACACAGGAGACCTTACAGAGATGCAGGTACAGCTGCAGCGGTAGAGCTGTGCTACTTGTAAGGTCTGTAGTATTAACATGGCCTGCATTATTGCTGGAGACAAATAATGGTCCAGAAATTAAGCTGCCATTCTTGAGACATAGGCAACCCATGTTCAATTCCCTCCTCTGCCACAGACATCTTTGTGACCTTAGGCAAGTCATTTCATGTCTGTTCACATCTGTAGAAAGAGGATGATGGCACTAGCTTACCTCATGGATGCTGTGAGAATAAATCAATCAAGTATTGTGAGGTGCTGAGATACTACAATAATGGTACAGGAAGAACCATAGAAAGTTACTAGCAGGGGCTTGGGAGCCAAAAACAAGAGTTCTGTTTCCCAGACTTTCTATATCCACTAAACCAGCAGTTCTCAACCTCTGTGTTGGGACACAAAAGTGTGTTGCGAAGAGCCGAGAGGTGTGTCACAGAAAATTGGCAGCTCAGCATGGAGCCAGCTTGGGGCTCTTGCCACCCACCACTCTGTGCTGCCCTCAGCAGCCTGCTCCTCCTGCATGACACAGGCAGCAGCCCAGGTCAGAGGAATAAAGGGAATTAGGGGCTGCAATCCAGAAATCCTGGGCTGGGGGGAGGGGAGGCAGCACCACCTGCCCCACAAAAATAAATCTGGCCTCATTGATCCAGGGCACCAGTCTGCACTGGCTTGACTCTGCCTCCACCCAGGTCCTGGAGTGCTGCATCCTCCAGAGCACTGCAGCCTCCTAAGCGTTCCCAGCCCAAGCACCACACCACCAGCAGATTGTAGTGTCATGCAGGGCTATATCATCTGTCAGGTATGTCACGATGGGAAAAAGATTGCAAACCACTGCACTAAACTACACTACTTACTTCACATTTGTATAAATTTTCATACACTGAAGTGATTTCCCATCTTGTTTTAGTTTTCATCTTACAATGCATTGCTTTATGGGCAATTAAAATAGAGCAAATACAATGTCAGATTAATAGCTGTTGCGTTTATGCCTAAACAACATCACTTTTATGGCACTTTGCAATAATCCACTTCTCTTAATGTGAAAATCTGAGTCATTTGGATTATCCCACAGTGAAATAACACAACTGTGTCCTTCTTTCTATGCAGCATTTTCAAACCTCACTTGATAATGCAACTTGTTGAGTAGATAGGGCACAGGCCTGTGCAGTGAAAGTTTTCTGTTCTGATCCATAAAGAATCCTCTTCCTTTCGATACTGTCTACTAATGCGTGTGCTGACTGCCCAAAACTACCCACGCAATGATGTCGGGCTATATCACAGTCCCTGCCTTTTGGAGTGAAGTGTCTGATAGATGAGTCCCTGATTCAGCAAAGTCTTAAGTGCTTTGCTGAATCGGGGCCAGAATGCATATCCTGTGCAGGACACAGCTGTCCAAACAATAACTTCAAATATTTTATTGATATCTTTAAATCTAAATCATGATTAAAAAGAGAGCTATCCAAGGCTCTGTGTGCCCAAGCACATCATTAATACAGTAAAACTATTAGCATTGATCATTTCAGTAGGAAGTCAGCCAGTCAGCCACCTACAGATTCCTTTCCACTCCTTTGTCATTCTGGAAAGCATACTCTTAGACCGCTCCAAACACCCCATCAAAGAGATGACTCTGGCATGGAGCCAGGAAGGCCTCTGAATTTGGTCTATTTCAGACCAAGGATTGAAAGCCAATTCCAGAGTCCTGGGGAGCTCACACAACACTCTCCTGCTCTTTTATAATAAGGGGATTTAGCTTGAGCACCCTTGTTAACAGGAGCTTTGAGTATGGAGTGGAGGAGAACCAATCCCTCTTATAGGCCCATTTAGGAGTTTATAGCACTTTAAGCTACCCTAGAGCAGTGGTTCTCAACCCTTTGTGGGTTGTGACATATTGGGCAGCATGCACAACCCTACAGGACACCCCAGGCTGACCATCCAGCCCCCTCTACCTCCCCCTCCCCGTCTCTCCACGACACACTTACCGCTGTGCGGTGACACAGTAATGTGTCCCAACACAGTGGTTGAGAACTGCTGCCCTAGAGATCAACAGGTAGTCAGTGCATACTGGTAGGATGTGCTCCCAGCAAGATGTCCCACTGTGCTCTGTACCAGCTTCAGTCTCTAAAAGGCTTTAAGGTGTATTGTGTACAGTAGCGGTTCCCGATCTTTTCCTTTACTCAGACCACTGCATCATCATCTAAAGCTTTTGTGGATCATGTTCTAACTGCCAAATGTGCAAAGAGCATCAGTTCACATTGATGTCACGTAAAAGTGCCACTATTTAAATTCAGAGAATGTTATATTACAGAAGGATGTTTGTGAAGCAAAGTACATTGTGAATAATAATCCAACATTGAATATGATAGATAAGAGGTACTCAGGATTATAATATTATTGCATTATCTTCCTCCCCCACTGCATAGACCATTTGCAGGACCCTTGTGGACCACCAGTGGTCCATGGATGAAAGGTTGGGAAGTGCTGGTGTACAGCACAATAATCACATCTCTCTCATTGGCTATGTCTACACTACTGAAAGTTAGGTCAACTTTAAGTTGACCTAATAAGGTAAAGTTGACCTTATTAGGTCGATTTAACAAGTGGTTTCCCTGAACGGGGACTTAGTAAGTCGATCTAACTGCCCTTAGGTCGACCTAATAAAGTGGATTTAAGTGTCCACACTATGCTTAGGTCGACCTAAGGAGTCAACTTAAGGGTTAGGTCGACCTAACTGGTGGTTCTTATTAGGTTGACCTAAGCGTTCATTAAGTCGACTTAAAGAATTTCTTAAGCTGACTTAATGAAAGCCTGGTGTGAACAGGGACTAAGTTAGGTTGACTTAGGCCTCCTTAAGTCGACCTAACTTGCAAGTGTAGACATAGCCATTGGTTTGCTTTTTTAAGATGCGTAGGCAATGGTATTTACATTCCAAGAGCATCAAATCTGCAAAATGAAGCATTCAAAAATCTGTAAATGCTCAAATCCATGATGGCTCATGGAGCTATAAGTCTACTTCCCTGTGTAGATGCAAATTCTCTGCTTGTGTACATGGGTGCTTAATCCACTGAAGTCACTAAACTAATACCCATTTACACAAGAGGCAAATTCACCCCACAGCCTTTACTTACAGGCTCACAGGCTGTTGTTTTTGCCAAACCCCAGACTTATGCAGTACAGAGCCTGTATGATGCTCAGTGAATGAAGCACGATTTCATAGGCAATGACTCCAGGCAAGTTTTCCAGATCTGGGCTTCTCTTTGGTCAAACTCTTTATACCTATCTTTATGTAAATCTGGAGTAAAACCAAATGCACACAGGTGTAACTGAGAGAACACATTTCTGTCCTCAGTGGACAGGAAAGACTGAATATAGTGTAGGAGGCAGGGGTTAATTTATTGAACAATGAGAATAAAATGTAAATACTGAACATCACATGAGACATCATTCAGCTTGCAAACTGAATGAAGCAGGTAATGTGTACCAACATTAGTTTGAGAATTTGGAAATGAAGACTATCATAATATATATGCACAGAGGGAAGAGTTAGTCATACTTTGTCACTTTCTGACTTCATGTTTCACTTTGCAAGCTTAAAGTTCTTCTATGTTGTTTTTGTATGGAATATTTTTATAAATGTTTTAGTAAAATGTAGACACCAAACTGTTCTACAAACTGTATATTACAAGTAGTTAAGAAAAAGCTTTCCATGGGAGGGAAAAATGCAAAAATTTCAACCAGATCTAATATAAATGAACCACTCACACACTACCGACATGCATTCACCATAGTCATGTAAGCGATTGTAGAAGACATGTTTTTGACTGAGGATAGTGGGGTCAACCACTACACTTACAAAGGGTGCCATGGGGCAGTTAATGTAAACAAAGGACGGTGGGGTTAGGATCTGCTTCAAAAGAAGCATGTACACAGTTAAAGCTGCATGGTACTTCTCTTATCTGCCATGGAATGCTGATGAGCTCAGACAACCCTGGAGTACTTTGAATCTGTGGTTCCAGGGAGTCTAGGGATTTCAAAGCTGCTTATCTACCAGATAACTAGTCACTGGCAAAGAGAGGCATCCAAAAGAGTCTGTCTGCAGCTGGAGAATGGGATCACATAATACAGGTTTTGCAAATGTCACAAAAATAGATGTGGAGAGTGTGTCGAGTGGTTAGACCAGAGGCTGCAGATCAGGACTCCTGAGTTCCAGTCTTGGCTCTGATTTGCTGTGTGACTCTTAAGCAAATCACTGAGACCATTTTTTAAAAAAAAAAAGTTTTTATTTGGAGTGCCTCAGTTCGAGACACCTTGAGCTTGATATTCAGAAGTGCTGGGCAAGGGCAGCTCCCCAGTCCTCAGCTGGAGTTTCAGTTTGCTTAGGCCCCAAGATTGAGACACCCTAAAACCATTAGCCAGTTTCAAAATTTTTGTCTGTCACCTGGTGTGTCTCGGATGCCCCACTGTAGAAGTAAAGTAGTAAAAATACTTCCATCCACTGTAGGAGGGAGAAGCCAAGAGGAGGGAGTGGCACAAAACTGAATTGTTAATGTTTCAAAGGGATTTGAAGGAAATGAAAGGTGCTAGAGACATGCAAAGTATTATCCACAATGCAAATTTTTAGATTTTTTTTACCTAGAGGGGGGGAAAAGCGCATAAAGAAAATTAGCAAAGAATGGCCAGCCAGTGTGTGTGTTTGTCTTTACCCTTGATGGTTACCTGTTTGGGTTAGTTTTCTGTTAATGGAATCAGGTCCCTTATCTTCTAAGGAGATCTCATTAAAACTACAAAACAAGCCAGCAGGGGGTGCGAGAGCTGTAATTACAGCCGGGGAGGTCGATGGAAATGCAGTTACACACAATCACCTTGTGTTCTCTCTGTCCTTCTTAAGCGAATTAGCCTTTAAAAACACAAATCCTTTTTGATTGCCTTTTTAACCTCGTTCATAGAGAGAGCTACTGATCAAATGTATCTCATTTTATCTCCCTTGCTGCTGCTGCTGCTGCCTGGTTTGTGGGCTATAAGTAATGCCATTCTTTGAAGACTTCAGAGATAAGGGAGGGCTGGATGGAGAAAAGAGAAACAGCTGAGTTTCTTAATGGGACTGTAGGTGTTTAGCTTCTCTGATGTGAAGGTCATTCTACTGTATAAAACCCATGCCACCCCAATGTGCATGTGCAATGCCCACTACAGCCAAGAAGAGCTGTTTGTATACTTCAGGGTCTTCATTGCAGCGTACACATGATGGTTGTAGGTGCATCAGGCCCATGGGGGGAAAAGGATCAGGCAGGTAATGGGACAGTCTTCCCTTTAACTAACTAACTGACTTGTGCACGCTCACACACACACACACACACACACACACACACACACACACACACACACACACACACACACACACACACACACACACACCTCCCAGCTTCCAAGCCAGAGAGGTCCTGGGTTCATACTGTCAGATGAGTAGACAGGCTGGCTTCCCTTTGTATCCCAAAATACAGTGCATTGTAAAAATGGGTATCTGTGGAAGGTAGCATGTCTAGCAGTCAAAACAGGAGACTGAGAATTGGCGCTCCTGGATTCTTATTCTGAATTTGCTATAGAACATGTTGCAGGCCTTGGGCAGATCTACCCTCTTTGTGCGTTAGGTTAATAAAATTCACCTTTGTTAAGCATTATGATAAAAAGTGCTATGTAGATATTAAACATTACACACATGTTCATAATTAATATGTACTTGCATTTATATAATGTGCTGAATCTCAATGTGATTTATGTTGTAAACTCCATTGTGAAGATCACTTCATCTGCCACTGAAATGTATCCACTTATAGGGTGGAACTCGGCAGCTGCTTAACAGCTGAAATGTGGTTGACACTGGAGTCCCTGAGAAGTTGCCAGATAGCAGAAACTTTCAGCCCAGTAAATCTAGTCTGAATTTAATTCGCTAATCTGGAGGTGAAAGTCTCTGAATGCCGTTACTGATCCTCCAAGCCACCTAGCTCCCCTAGCAAACATGTATATTTTAACTTGCATAGTTAGCTGTTGAGACCAATTTTTTTCTATTTTTGCCCTCAGCAACAAAACACTCATACACTCTATTGACTGCTCGGGACTCATTCCTCATCTAGACCAGCATGAATAGAATTAGTCTATTGTTTCCACACAAGATGTTTTAGTGATGAATTTGCAGGGCTGTGCTCTACAGTTTAGTTGCATATCACATTCACAATCACAACATGTGAGGAGTATGCCCCAATGGATTAAGTGTATGAAGTGTCCCAAAGTGGCAGTCTGACATTTTGGTCAGAACTGCTGTGTTACAAGGAACTGAATGGCTCATGAGCTTGGAAAAAGGATTTGGTCTCTTTCATCTCCAAGTCACAACTGACAGTAACTGAAAGTTGAAACTATTGACAGCTGTTTAATGATAAGTGGAAAGAGGGAGGAGTTTCAGTCCAATTCTTAGTAGGCAGATGTCCATCACTTACCACCACCATGGACAAAAACTATCCTTTTTGTAGTCAAATTCCAAAGGGGTAGCCGTGTTAGTCTATTGTAGAAAGACAACAGAGTCCTGTGGCACTTTTAAAGACTAACAGATTTATTTATCGCATGAGCTTTCGTGGGAGAAGATCCCACTTCGTCAGACACTAGAGGGGAAGACGGTCTTTAACAGGACCAGCGTAGAACATAGTATGTACTGCCTGTCTCTACAAGACTTCTAAATCGTATTCCCTAGCATGTATTTGCTGACATCACACCTTTTAAATTCTAGTCTGGACAAGGCTGTGCAGGCTTAATGCTTCTTACTGCATTATCAACACTAGTTTGCAAGCCTCTGCTTTCGTCTTGGAGCTCTCCTATCCTAGTTCAACACAACCCTTTCTTAATTCATGTTGAATTGGAACCCTGAAATTTATTCTGATGGATAAAATGTTGAATAGTACTGCCATTCCTTTTCAAGAAACCTCAAAAATAAGTGGGGGGCATGGGAGGGAAGTCTTTCATGCAAGTGATGCAAAGTGAGTAGCATAAATTAAATGAGTATAAGCGGAGGAAGAGGAGAGAGGCCAATAAGGAGTTCCACTTACCAACTTGGCATGACTCTAGTTACATAGTTGTTTGGAATTTTATAGCTGTGTTGGTCCCAGGATATTAGAGAGACAAAGTGGGTGAGGCAATATCTTTGGTTGGATTAACTTCTGCTGGTGGAAAAGACAAGCTTTCGAGCTACAGTTAAGGCAATTTGGAAGGAGGCAGAGATTGGAACAAAGGAGTTCTAATGCCTTTTCCGGTGCTCTAATAACTTGACACATTAGGCATATAGTGACAATATGGGCTAACTCGAGAAGATTTGAAACAAGAAACTGCATAAGATGTTGGGAAGTGAAAGAATTTCTCAAGCTCCCATCTTCCCCTTTTTAGTGGCCTACTTTTCATTTGGGATCTTGAGAACAGTCCATTAATCATGAGACTATCTTTCCTAAATAAAGTGAAAGTTCATCCACTTTGACCTACACCAATTCCAGAAGTAACTGTCTTCCACTCTATTGAAAACAAGGCTTTACTTCTTTCTGTGGCTAGCACCATTTCCTGCAACTGAGCTATTTAAGGATCCGTATTTCTGTAACGCTACCACACTTGCTTCTTGAAGAGGAAAAGCTAGCTCTGTATAGGTTTCCTTAAATATCAAGATATCTTTAATCATGATTCATCTCTGAAATGTGACTAGAGAGATGGGATAATATGGTTCCCTTTTTTTGCCCAAATCTTACTTCCAGGACTGAATGGGGTCTACTGGGCTAGCAAATAAAGAGGATTTGTAAGCAAAGGGAACAAACCTGTGGAGCAAGGAGAATTTTTACATAGTCACTTTTTGTAGCTTTTTTAAGGCCAGAAGAGACTTCTGTGATCATCTAGTGAATCTAACTTCCTTCCTAGCATAGTAATGTTTGTGTCAAGTCCTAGTCACAATTATATTTGAAAGCATTGAAGTTGGCGCAACCCATCAGCTGATTGCTACTCAGAACTATTTTTTGCCAAATTAAAAAAAAAAAAAATTACTGACCTTGAGAAGTGGTTACATCAAGGCTTTAACCCTGGGGTAGTAGGGCCCCTGGCATTTCAAACACCATGTCATGAAACCTTGCTTAGAGCTGGTCTAATTAGCATGGTGTCAGCAGATAGTGACCCATCTATGTTAGAGCTCCCAGTACTGCAAACATCAGTAGAGCTAAAGGAATGTTAGTGCTGACAAGGCTTGGGTGTAGAATGGTCCGGGTTATAATCTTAAAAACTGTCACTGCTTAACAAGGTTTCCACTACTGACATAAACAGGGACTTTTCTTTGCCGAAGACAGTGACATTTTCAGTTGCCTATTCTCATAGGGAGCTCTTTGGACTACGTTTACTTGGATGTTCTCAATGCTGAGTGAAATAAAGGATAGTGCAAACAGGCTTGACTGCTAAATGTGAGGACCTGATACTTATATCTGTAAAGGTATGGTTTGACTCAGTATTTATTTAAGCAACATAGCTGATATGTAGTCAAATTCCAAAGGGGTAGCCGTGTTAGTCTATTGTAGAAAGACAAAAGAGTCTTGTGGCACTTTTAAAGACTAACAGATTTATTAATCGCATGAGCTTTCGTGGGAGAAAATCCCACTTC
>ML688418.1:874505-948965 GCA_007922175.1 Pelusios castaneus
GAAGTGGGATTTTCTCCCACGAAAGCTCATGCGATTAATAAATCTGTTAGTCTTTAAAAGTGCCACAAGACTCTTTTGTCTAGCTGATATGGTACATCTGGTTCCCATTGTGCACTTGAAGACTGTTGCCACAGACCAGTTTGAATGAATGCAAATAATGATTGCTAGTGATAAATTGTGCAAATCTGGCTTCAGATCCTAGTTTTGAAACAGTCAGCAGTGGTGAGCAGGAAGGGGTAATTCAGGCCTTCAATTAACAAATGGCTACAGCTCCTAGAAATTTTGATGATGGACCATATTTCATTCTTACCATTCATGAGACTAATTAAAAAAGAAAAAAAAACCTGATGAGGCTATAGTCAGCTTGGAGACTTTAAGATTACTTGATAGTTCACATCCCCAAAAGCTTGGAGATATAGCTCTGTGTGCATGCATGCATGTGCACACATACTATAATGGTAACAAAGTTTTCAGCACTGTATTGGAGGGTGAGGAAGTCTTGACAAACATTCAATGGGGATGTCTGTTACACAGATGTGTTCTGTGTCTATACTGCACCCCCATGGCAGTTGTGCACACAGGACTTTAATCTCTGCTCCATTGCACCTGCTGATATCACAAAATGCTGCCAAATCGAAGTTCTTCACTCATGCTCTGTTACACTCACTTTGCACTGATATAAATGATGGTACAGCGAGAGTGTGAGTGAGAGAGATTACTTTAAGTGTTCTTTTCTTAATACTAACAAGGAGTGCTCTGTCACTTTTAAAGACTAATACATTTGCCCCAGGGCTCTTTGTTTTGCTGGCCTAGATGAAAAGAGCTACCCCTCTGCAACTATCTAATGCTAGGAAAGGGTGGTGTTTAGGCCTGTCTGTGTCACTTCTTCCTCATAGCGGGCTGGGACCATGGAGGTGGACTCTGTGCCTGCTCCCTGATGCCAGGGAGTGTTCCTTGTAGGCATATTTCCCTAAACCGCGGTTATGCGATTTTACTTTAGCCTCCTTCCCCGAAGCAGTGGCTTGCCCCCTCCCGGAGTAGAGGGGGCACAGCCCAGAGGTGTGGGGGGCGGGGAGAAGGCATGCCCCTTTGACCACAGCTGGAGCAGGGGGCACGCCCGGCCGGCGTTCTCACAGGCAGGCCCGGCTGGGCGCGCGCACAAGCTGCCCGTCAGCCTGAGCTGAGCCGCGCGCGCGCGCTCACACACACACACTCGGCCGTTATTGGCGCGCGGCGCCCAACGCAACGCCCCCCGCAGCGGCGCTGACGCGCACGTTGAGCGGGGGGGGGGAAGGGGCGGGGCGACGCCCTCCAGGCGCTTATATGCGGCGGCGGCCGCAGAGTCGGAGGCTCGCTCGGAGGGGGCAGTTGCGCAGGCGGGCGGGGACGCGCCGGAGTCCAGCACTAGCAGGAGAAGTCGCCGCCGGCGCACACGTGGCAGCCCCGTACGCCCCGGCCCCGAGCGAGACCGAGACGCGAACCCCGGCACCGCCACCATGGGCAAGGGGGTGAGTGCAGTGAGGGGCCGGGGAGGCGGCGCCTCGGGTCACAGGCCAAGGCCGGGCGCGGGGAAGCCGCCTCCTGCCTTTGTCTTCTAGGCCCGGCGGCGGCGGGCGGCGCCAGGGGGCCGGTTCCCTGCCCGGCCCTGACTCGCCCCGCGGGAGGGTTTGCGGCGCGCGGGGCCCCGCACAGGTGGCAGGAGCCGGCGCTGGGTCCCCCCTTGATTCGGCTCTTGTGCTGCGCATACGGCGCGGGAGGGGACGTTTATATGAGGGCGCCAAATCCGAATTAGCTCGCCGGTGGGTTCCAAGACCTGATCCAGGTGTGTGTGGGGGGTGGGTCTGAGACCCAAGCCAGGGGATAGACCCGCTGTCTGGCGCTTTAGGGATCCCGCAGGCTACGAGCCAATCTATAACTTCGTAGGATAAATAAAAAGGCTGTGATGTTTCCACACAGGAGAGTTGTGGGGTGTTCTTTTTAAGGAGCCGCAGGGCTGCAGTTTTAGTTCGCGGAAAGGCATGAGATCATGATAGGAATAAAGGACTTTTTAATCGGTCTCTTATCTAAAGTCGTAACGCTTAAAAGAATTGAGATTTGTTTTAACAAAAGCTGCCTAGAAAAAAGCCGGGAGAGACTTGCCCAATGTCTGGTCTGTAATAGAAACCTGATGAGCAGATCACTCTTGATCATTGTTGAAACTGAGAGTGCCTCATCTGAGTACCCTGTAACAATTTCTGATCATTTAACACAATTCCTAGTGGCTGAGCAATGCGGTAGATTCTCTTTCTTCCCCCCCCCCCCCCCATTTGCACTATGGCTAGCAAATCAGCTAAAATTTTCAGGTTATAGAAGGCCTTTGGCTGTGGATGGCCTGAGTGAATGCATGTTCCAGGTGGACAAATTCCAAAGGGGTAGCCGTGTTAGTCTATTGTAGAAAGACAACAGAGTCCTTTAAAGACTAACAGATTTATTTATTGCATGAGCTTTCGTGGGAGAAGATCAGGTCAGGCTGTAACAGCAAATCAAAATAGATGTTAGGATTCAAAACACTGGGGAACAGCACATAGAGGAGGGGGAGGTCAAATCACTTGTTGTAATGCGAGAAAAATCCATAGTCCCTGTTTGTTACAGCCTGACCTGATGCTATGTCATACACTCCCCTGCATTTAATTTCCTCCCACTCTGTAACTTTCCTATCTTCAAAGCGTCTGACGAAGTGGGATCTTCTCCCACGAAAGCTCATGCGATAAATAAATCTGTTAGTCTTTAAAAGTGCCACAGGACTCTGTTGTCTGTCTTCCAGGTGGAAGGTTATGCTAACAAGTTTCCAAGTCATCATGGAAACAGAAATCTGAGTTGTATGGTAACATTATCAGATGCCCTTCTGGAGCTAAACTTGAAAGTGTGGCCATTTAAATATCTTCTGGCTATTATAAAAGTACTTTAGACTTCTTAAAGTACAAGGCCCCAAGGGGAAAGTTTGCATGGTAATAGGTATTATTTGTTTAGCAATAGCAGCCAGCGTGAGTGATTAAAAGGGAGGGTGGGGGAGGGAAGGAAGGTGTCTGGGATTGAGAAATTGATTGCATCAGGCCAAACCTGTTAACTAACTTCTGGCCCTTGGCATGGTACAGTAAAACACAAGGCTTTGTGTAGTTCTTCCTTCTTGGGTAAGGGGTCTCTATTAGCATTTTTTATTCCTTTCAGCTTGCTAGGTTGAACTGGCAATGAAAAGAGCTTCTTATGGTTAACTATGAATTTAAAGGGGAAAAAGACTAAAAAAAGGAAGGTTGAGTGAAGCCAAGAAGCAAAAGCCAAGGCTTTTTGAAGCAGACAGAAATACTTTGTATCCTAAAGCCAGCATAAAGTGGGGAAGGGAAAAAGAAAAACCCTCCCTATTGGATCTCTTAAACTCAGTTTTAAAAATAAAATGCAGTGTGTATTTTCATTCTGAATATTTCTAATTGCATTTCAGGCAGTGTACAGGTAACTGTTATTTGGAGTGAAGGGAAGCTCTTTCTGTTTAGGGACTCAGCATTTCCTGGGATGTTCTCAAATGACTCTGCTTATTTAATAATAATATTTAGCACTTACAGTGGTCTGTTTCCAAAGTGCTGGGCGAACATTGACTAACAGAACAATCAATGCCATTTAACAGTCCCAGTGTTAACATAAATATATGAATGGTAGGAGACCCATGCGAACCCAAGAATGCTTGAAGGAAAAAAAAAACAAGCAAACAAACAAACAAAAAAAAAAACCCCTCTTTGAATTAGTCTTTCTGATATTTATTAGCCCAGAAAAGCATTGAAAAGTATAACGTATCTCAACCTGTTAGGCTATTTATGGTGGTCCAAAAGAGTAATTGGCACTGCAAACCAGATGTGGCCACTGTCAGGAGGTATTATATAAATTGGTTTTGTAGAGCTCCTGTCTGAAACATCAGAACGTCTGTAGAAACTCCTCACTGTAGTAATGGCCCAAAAGCCGGAAGGGGTTAAGGTGTTTTAAGTGGTGGGAGTTGTGTTGACATAGGAGATTGTTGGTTATTTTAATCTCTTGTCTTCTATACAAGTTCTTAAATGTCAAGTGACATCGTTTATGAATAAAAAGACAATTTGACCTAGTATGGAACCTTAATAAAGGAGTGGGAGGGGATACTAATGGAAAATTTGAAAGGTGGGGGGGAGGGCGGAGACTGTGTGTGTGAGAGTATGTCTATGCATGCCCACATTTAGTCAGAATGTGTGTACTATCTTGTGATTTTGCAATGCTGTTCTATCAGATGAGTCTAATCAGAGCTTGTTAAGACAGGGATGTGAACTGGAAAAGAGTGAGGAAAGACTGTGTGGTTAAACCACTTGAAGGTTGTTCACCCATCTTTTCTTGGCTTGTCTGAAAAGGAAAAACTTTTCTTTTAACCAAAGTGTCAGTTCATGGGAAGAGATAACCGTGTTCCTTGTAAATACTAAATATGGGGAAGAGAGGGGGTAGGGAAAGAAGCTGACAAGCCAGTCTACTTAAATGGTAGTGTGTAGGAGGAGGGATCTGATGACTGGCTGCCTTGCTGGGTTTTCAGCCCAAGTGGTATAGCAGTCAAGAGCTAATTCCTCTCCTCAACACATACAGGAGAAGCAGAGATGGTTAAGCAAGGTATAGTGAATGAGACTTTTCTATCACCTTGCCTGAAAAGCTGCTGCTCCATAGGCAATTAGCTTTCTACTTCTCCCCTCCACTTCCTTTTATTAAACTGGTAGAAGGGGCGCTCACTGAACAGTAGTTTCACCTCTGGAAATGAGACTCAAAATTGAAGCCAATTTCTCTTCTTACAAGAAGCAAGCAAGGAAGGAAGGTTTGGGGTGACAGACTAGCCAAGAAAAGGGATACAGATATAAACAGCCAATATTTGTGTACACTGAACTTCCTGTGGGAGTTAACTTTTCCCCTCTTTCTGTTGCATGGGGTGGCAGACCAAATATTCCCTATTTTTACAGCAGAGAATGGCAATCTTTGAAAAAGCAGCCACTGATTTGTGTGTGCCCAAATTGACCCTTTAAAAAGGCTTGACTTTCAGAAGGCAATTGCACTTCCAGAAAATCAGACCCCTTTAAACTGTTCAGTTGGGTATCTAAAATCACATGGTCTACTCTTTCAAACATGGTGACATGTTCATCTCCGTTTTGCTGCATCTGTTTGACTGTCCGTGGTTTGTCTTGAATCTTGGAGCCTTTGTGCTGTCGTACAGCAACAGGAAACCATGATTAACATTCAGGACAGCCTCACAAATCAGGAAGGACTGCTGTCATGAGTTTGCTGGATCTCAGAAGCCAGTTCTGCTTTTGGTTCTGATGAAAATAGCTTCACGGAGGACGGATTGCATAGAATTGTTTTTTGTTTTTTTTTTTTAATTTTTTTTATTCCATGAATGGGCCAGTGTGTGAACAAGCGGTAGTTAGGTGTGGCTTGCAAATCTTCCTTTTCGTAAAGGGGAGAGAGAAATTGAATATAGGATTGAGAATAGCAAGTGAGAGTGTCCAAGTGGAGCGTAATGAGCATATTTAGGTCTCACTAGCCATTCAGTGAAACTTTTGTGGCAGTGAGAGTAACCCTGTTGTCGAGTGTTAAATCAGAAAGAGGAGGCTGAACACACTGAAACTTGGCTTTTTGAGGGGACAAAAAGGGGCAAGACTGCAGGTTTTCAGTGACTTTGTTTTAGTCAGTCTTGCTCTCATCATGCATCACTTCAGAGTAGATTGAGGCCTTCTAGAATGGTACATCTGAGCTTGTCCACTGATTTCCCCCTCCCCCCCTTCCCTGCAAATGATTGCTTTTATTATTTAAAATGCCTACCATAACCTGTTCTGTTAGGCTTCCTGTTCTTTATTTGGGACACCACATAGTCACAGCTCTTGGCTAAACTCTATAAAGCTTTGGAGAAGAAGCTCTGACTGGAAAGGAAAGCTTGTGAAATTATCACAAGCATTTGGCGTAAATCAGTGATAGTCGATCTATTTTGTTTAAGATCCTAACTTTTTCATCAACATATAGTCAAGCTCCAGACTCCAGAGAGACATTTTTTCACCATGATGGCAATAAAAAGATTTTGTGGTCTGTTCAAAGCTAACTGGTGCTCTGGATTTTGCTAGCTGACTGCTTATTGATTACCTCTGGGCTAAATGAAGTGCCTGATGTGGTGTTTCCTTAGTGCACCATGTTAGACATGGTACAGGTCTCAGATAAGAAGAGTATCTCTTGAATTTCAAGGAGTAAGGTGTAGCTCTTGAGTCTGCAGGTACAAGGTACATCAGCAAGAAAAGCAATGAGCCATTTGCTGTACCTTCATTTAGCAACTGCTGCAGAGGAGGCGAGATTGAGGAATCAAAATGGAAAATTCCAAGATTGGCGGGGTAAGGCTAACCCCTGATTTCCTTCTTGCCAAAGCAGCGTGATCTTGCCGAAGCAGCGTGACGCAAGCCTCGCAGTTACACAGACCCTGTCATGCTAGAGCAAGAGTCAGCCCTAGTCTACGCTCACTGCAGTTGAAGGGAGATAGGCAAGGTACACAAAATACCTTGCCTATCTCCCTTCACCTTCCTAACTCCCACTTGCCTCCTGCTACACACTGTGCTAAGGCAACTGGAAATGCTGTCCAGTTGACTTAGTGCTACTCCAGATATGGGGCTGGAGTTATAGCGTCGAGCTGTGGATCCGTTGAGCTCATCGGGTATGTCTGCACTAGCAATCGCATGAGCTTTCGTGGGAGAAAATCCCACTTCATCAGATGCTTGGATTTTCTCCCACGAAAGCTCATGTGATAAATAAATCTGTTAGTCTTTAAAAGTGCCACAGGACTCTGTTGTTTTTCTACAATAGACTAACACAGCTACCCCTTTGGAATTTGACAGCACTAGCAATGTAGGTCGACTTAAGACCTAAATTACTCCCTGTCTACACCAGACTTTCATTAAGCCAACTTAAGCAATTCCTTAAGTCGACTTAATAAGAACCACCCATTAGGTCGACTTAAGGATGGTGTGGATGTGGAGTAGGGTGGCTAGGTTGACTTAACAAAGTGGACTAAGTCGACTTACTTGACTTAACTTTTTCTAGTGTAGACATAGCCATCTTGACAGACGGCTCAATCGATGCCCTCGGCGACCATAAAGGCAGAGAAAAGGAGTGGGGCTTTCATTCTGGTCATTGAGGTTTACATTATTCTAAGTTGGTTCTATATTTAGTGGCCTTACTGCTACAAGTGAAATAGTGCACAGCAGTCCACATCTCTGCTGCTATTGTTTAGCTGCTGTTCTCTAAGTTTTAAGAGCTAGTAATTTACTAAGACTCTGCTACTGTAATGGCTAAAACAGTGGTTCCCAACCTTTTTGGTTTAAGGGACATGGTTATAATTTTTATTACCAGGAAGGGCCATTAGTCTCAACCAGCAAGCCCCACCTCCCCCACTGCAGCTAGACAGAAGGAGTTCTGTGAGGAGGCTGCCTCCCTCCTCACTGATCTCTCCTGTCTACTTGGTGCAGAAGGAAAACTGCACACATCCTGTAGCCCTGTGCAATCCTCCTGGTCCCTAGACAGTGGCTCCTTTCTGCAGCCAGGGGGGTTGGAAGATAGGTGCTCCTCCCCCCCTTTGGGTTCAGAAGTGACCCCAGTCCTTATGGAGCAATGCAGAGTGCTTTGCTGCACATCCTGCTACAGCCAGAGGGAGGGGAGTGCTGATCTCCCATCCCCAGCCTGCATCTGTGTTTTAGCCCCACAGACAGATGCCCCACCTGATGTCCTTAGGCTGTGGCTCCCTTCTGCACCCATCAGGAGGGGAGCACTTTGAAAGCCCTCCCCACCACCACCACTTCTGGCCCCAAGGCCCGGGGTTGGGAACCAGTGGGCTAAACATTTATGGCAGCTTGGATTCTTCATTAAACATACACAGCCACTTTAATTTTTTTTTTTTTTAAAAGTAAACATCTGCAGTCTCTCCTGGGTGTGTGTGGCTTATGAATATTTGCAGCAATAATGCTAGAGAAAAAACTGTTCCTGTTCACTTGAATCCATATTTAGCTTTTCATTGCAACCATAAGGGCTAAAAACTTTCCACTTTGAAAACCCAAGTATCTGCCTGTTCTCAAGGAACTTTGTAGGAACCATGGGAGCTCAGCACATCTGAAAATTAAGCCAACTTTAATGCACTCTAACTTCTGTAGAAACTACTGGTGTAGGCCTTCCCTCTCCCACTCCATCCTGGCTAGGGATAAATCCATTTTCAATCCTTTAACCAGGTATCATATTCAAAATAATTGTTTAAGATTCAGTAAACGGGAAGAGTAGAAATGGGAAATACGAGTCAGCTTGGAATTAATGCTTTCAGTTTAGACTAGTGGACTGAGTTTTTGATACGTAAGGACCAATGTAGAGCGAGGGTTCAGCATACTCTATTCTTTCAACCAGGAACCTGGGTAGTGGGGGGTGGGTCAAAGTGCTCTCAACATGTGACTTGGATTGGGAGAGGGTGGATAAAAAGCTTAAAAGAGCAAGTTAACCTCTAACTACTTGATGAACAGAGAGAATTACAAAAGTATTAAGGAGAGTAATGCAAAGCAGATGGATTTTTACACAGTATTGTGCACCCCCAACCTCTATGTACATTTGGAAATAGCACTTTTTAAGCTTCAGGAGACCATGAAATGTACATTTTGTACAGTAGGGTGTGAATACCTAATACTAATTCACAATTTAAAGTCAAATAAGTGTTAGACTGAAGGATGTGGAGTGAAATATGGCAACTTTCTGCATTTTGCACAAGTTGCCTTGTAGCAGATTCTTGTCAGTACTTTAAAGTTCAGTGCTGTTCTAAGCATGCAGCATTGCTTCCACCCTTTTAAAAAAAAGTGTGGCCTTAGTATGGTGAAGAGAATGTCAAGAATGTTGACAGTCTTTAACTGTACTTCATTCTTCACAGATAAAAGAGGAGGCAAAGGACAGGTTCCACTCCATTCATTAAAAATAGCCTGCAGTGTTCTTTTGACTGCTGCACAGCTCTCCTATAGCTGCATGCGGAAGACTGAAGAACACAAATGCTCCCTTCTAGGGAAGTAGGGAACATGGTGCTTTATGAAATCTTTTCTGTTCAGCTTGGACATTGAAAATAGTCTACTCAGTTTCACCTGTTTGTCAGTTTCACTTTCAGATGTGTGGTGTCATTCAGTGGTTTTTTCAATCTATTCCATTTGCAGACCCCTAAACATTTTCAAATGACTGTACAGACCCCTGAGGAAACCTTAAATATAGTCTGCAGACCCCCAGAGTTTTGCAGATCACAGGCTGAAAACCACTGGTGCAATTAAATATTTCTCTTCATCCTACGTTTTGTAAAGCTCGTTCTTAATATTTGATTATTGGACCAGTTAACAGGCTCTTGGCATGCATTGCTCTGTTTACCAGGAATCCAATATCTGATCTGAGGTGCGCACACAACACAATGCAGTAGGTTATTGTATTGGTTTTATCTTAGAGCCATTATATCTCAAGCTTTTATCAGAACCTGTCATTTTAATTGTGGTGGAAAATGTGCCATGGGAAAATGTTAGTGGTTGTTAGCTGTTGGGCAAAAGGGGTGGTGGGGAGAGTCACTTGAGGTTTGTGCAAGTCTGGAAATCTACCTTGCAGTCTGGACTTGAGGCAGATTGCATTTGCATTTCCATTTAATGGTCCCATTGCAGTAGGCAGGGACACAAACTGCCTAGGGCTACAGGTGCCTCATAGGGAAACTTCAATTGTTTTTTGATTTAGAGATGCTTCTGCTTTTAAATTGTTCTGTATTTTTTTTCTCTTCCCTTGTTGATTGCCACACACATTTGTCCTAAAACAGTCTCAGTTGCTTAGGTGCTTGTCTGCTGCTTATTACCCTTGACTACCTGAACTAAGGATGTAAAGATCACAATTTCATGCAAATGTCCTGTGTTATTGAGGGGAATAAGAGATATCTAAAAATAGATTTCTGTAATCATGATCAGTTTGTTCCATGAGGCATAAGCAGTACTAAGTGGGTAGATTTTTGGGGGTTTTTTTGTGACAAAACACATGCCTTTTTTACGTCCTGTTTATATGCCAAAATATTTAGAGGGGAGTCTGCTCTATAAAATAAAACCAGCCTTCAAAAATAAACTCTTTGGGAGACTGTCAAAGAGCAAGTCTGACAGTATCTTCAAATTAACTCTTGCCAAGTTTTTGGGATACCTGAAAGGTCAAATCTTTTTTCAAACTGGGGAAAGTATTGAATCTCTTCCCTTTGTGCTCCATCACCCCCAGCAGACTAGTCTTTTTACTGGCTTCTTTATAAGAAAGTGGTAAATTACATTAAGTAGCTGTCTGACATGAAATTCTATGCACAGAGAATATAGAATCCATACAAGCTACTTAAGAAATGGGCTGATGTTTAACCACTTAAAACCACCTTTTTTCTCAGACTGGACGTGACAAATATGAGCCTACTGCAACATCAGAACATGGTGCTGGGAAGAAGAAAAAGGGGAAGAAAGACAAAAAGGATATGGATGAACTGAAAAAGGAAGTCTCATTGGTAAGAACGTGAGGAAGGAGAAGAATGTATGACATTTTAACAACATGCACTGCCTTAAGCTCTGTCTTTAGGTACTTTAAAAATCTGATATTAGTACAGAGTAAACTTCTAGTATGTTTTTGGTGCAGCCATAATATAAGTGTATACCCAGAAAAAGTGCAGCTCGGGGAGCAGAATTGCAGTCTTCCCCACATTGTCCTGCTGTGGAGAGACTGCCTTTAGCCAGTGAGTTCAGTCTCTATAGCTACGGTTAAACATTGGCCTCTGTGGAGACTGTCAACAGTGGTGTGCATTCATGCTAATCACTTGTGCTGTGGACACCTGTCCACAGTGAGTGAATTGCGCATTACATTTGGCTAGTATCTGTATTTCACCAGGTTCTACTTTAGATCTTGTTTCCTTGGTGTGCAGTACAATGTGAAAACAAGGTTGTATAGGCTCTTATCCAGTTGTAAGCTTTTTTTTCATGTTAAGAAAGGGAAGTTGGATTGTTTACTGTATACCTCTTCCCTCTGGTTTTTTCTTTATAAACAGAAAAGCCTGGGATACAGGCCACTTTGATAGTCTACATCATTAGAAGTGCAATCACCTCTTGGATGGAGCATGGCAGCATTGTAACACAGCAGTGCTGCATAGAATAAAACTACTCTGAATGGTAGTAAAGTGGGGTTAGAGGAGTAAAATGGTGTCTTCTCAACTTTAATTCTCCTTCCCATCTTATGAAGCATTATTGGCAAGGGAATAGAGAGTAAAAATCCAGTAGCCTCTGTTCACTGGTATGTATGGACCATTATTTCACATTCCCACGATAGTCTCTTCTCTTTCCTTCCAGGATGATCATAAACTGACCCTTGATGAACTTCATCGTAAATATGGAACAGACTTGAGTCGGGTAGGTAGATTTTGAGTGTCTTCTTTATTGACATTTTCAAAAGGAATAGATTCACCAATATGATAAGCATGCTGTGAAGGGAGATCTGGATGCTTTCAAATTTGTTTGCCACTAATCTTCCAGTTACTTTTCCAGCCTCTCAGAGTTGCGCACTATCAATTCTAGTATTAGAGTTAATAAATATTTCTTTCCTTCCTCCCTTTCTATTGACTGGCTCAAATATTTAAGTGACTGTTTATTAACATAGCTGGGATTTATTCTTCTGACTCTGAAGTATTCCAAGGTTAGGTTGACTCTTAAGTTTGGGATTAGGAGCTCATAATATACTGGACTCTTGTTTGCTTGTGTTCTCTTTCGTGTGTATGTATCTGGTAATCCTCTGCTGTGTACCAGGATGTGGCCCCCAAGGTGACACTGACTATCAGTAGTTACAATTTTGCTTTTAAATAACAAGGGGTGCTGGAATCTTAGTCAAGAGGCAGCCTCCCACTGAGTCATTATCATTGATAAGTAAAGGGATAGAGCACTACCAAATGGTCTTTATTTAAAGAGCACCTTAATGTCTTGTTTGTTTTGTACAAGAGTATTTTTAGTCCTCTAATAAAGGGGCCTCTCAGCCAGACAGAAACTAACTATACTGGGTGCACACAATCTGGAAAATAATTTTTTTCCACTTTCATGTAGATGGTGTAACTCAGGGGTTCTCAACCTTTTCTGTGTCGTGACACGGTTGGCACCATGGCCAACAGCTCACAACACAGTAGCCCCTCTGCCGAAAGAAACAGCCTCTGTCTGCAGATTCAGAGGCAGTACTTAAAACAGAGATGGGGGGCCCCCCCCGTTGTCAAAATCTTTGGCCAAGGGCAGAGGCAGGACTGTGCTTCCCATTCCTGTACCAGAGCAGGGCCGAAATCAGAATGGCTTGCTCAGTCCACTGACTAGTGGTTCTCTGACTTCTGACAACAAAAATTACTATCCTATCCAGTGTGCTGTTACTTTAGACTCCAGGCCTGCATTGGGGGTGGCAAGCAGAGCCAGAGCCTAGGGCCCCACAAAGCCAAGATGCTTGGGCTTTGCCTTTCTACCTTGGCCCCCACTGAGTCCAACTTGAGCCCTGGTGATACATTATAAAATAAAATAGCTGTAATTATATAGAACCACTTTATTATTATTCCTGTTATGTAAATTATGTAAAACCAACTTGCAACCAACTTTGCGGTTATAGCCCACACCTTTAGAACCACTGCTTTAGACCACATCAAACTGAAGTCTTCCCATCCTATGTTCTAGGGTTTGACACCTGCTCGTGCTGCTGAGATTTTGGCTCGGGATGGCCCAAATGCCCTCACACCTCCCCCTACCACTCCCGAATGGGTAAAGTTCTGCCGACAGCTGTTTGGAGGATTCTCCCTCCTGTTGTGGATTGGAGCCGTTCTTTGTTTTCTGGCGTATGGTATCCGGGCTGCAATGGAGGAGTTGGCAAGTAATGATGATGTGAGTACTTGTGTGTTAGGCTCATCTGCTCTGAGCTAGACGTACTGTTTATCTTGTATCTAAACCTTCTGCCTTCCTAAGGCTTTTAGTGAATGGTAGTATTTCCACTCCATACCTTCAGCAGCTCTTTAACAGAGATCCCACTAATGGAAGTTTCAACTGTTCCCTTGAATGTTAAATTGATTGTAGCTCTTTGTTGACTTGCATGTATATACTGTGCAAAGATTGCAAGTAACCATGCAGCTATGTGTGTTTAGAAATTGATAACTAAACCTTCAGTCAAAATCTGTTCTCAATGGACTTTTTGCTCATTGCAGTTGTACCTAGGTGTTGTGTTGGCTGCTGTTGTTATCATAACTGGCTGCTTCTCCTATTACCAAGAAGCAAAGAGTTCTAAGATCATGGAATCCTTCAAAAACATGGTGCCTCAGGTATGTAGTGTCTGTTCACCGAGCAATTGATCAGGCTTTAGGTAGCTTGGGGTTTTTAACTGGATTAGAATCTTGATGTCATTGAAAAAGACATGAATAGATTTAGGGAGTATTTACTAGTCTTTAAGGAGATCTCATTTGCTAATGCTAAGCTGTCAGTGTGGATCTCCATCCATTAACAGTGGAAGTTGATATTTTTCTTGGTATGAGCAAAGTTACATGGAGCAAAGGCTAGCTATACTCCTCACTGGATGAGTACCACAGTTATTGGTGTCCAGTAAAGCACTTGACTGCAGCTTCTTAATATTTTGGGGACATTTCTCTTGGCCTGGTTATGAAGTACTTTAGCTCTTTGACTGGATTTAAAAAGCACAAAACCTCCATAGTGCCTGTCACAATGGCAAAAAGGAACTTTTAATGACAAAATGAATGATGTGTTTCCTTCAACGATATGCATATCTGAGATAAATAAGTTGACTTACCAGCATGGAAGGAAACATTTTAGGACTCTAGGATGGTAATTTTTTTTTAAAAGACCCTCTAACACCCTGATGCCTTTTCTCAGTGTTTTAAAGTAGTGTATTCCCTCACTATTTTATAGCAAGCCCTTGTGATCAGAAATGGTGAGAAGCAGAGCATAAATGCTGAAGGTGTTGTAGTTGGAGATCTAGTGGAGGTGAAAGGAGGAGACAGAATTCCAGCTGATCTTCGTATCATTAGTGCTCATGGCTGTAAGGTGGGTGCATTATCAAATGTCTCTTAAATCCCATTCCACACTAAAGACGTCACTTTTCTAACTAATAAACTCAGTTCTGAACTTATGGGATATTAGGGTTTTTTGTGGTAATAGAGAAGTGCTCTAGAAATTCCAGTGTGTTTCCTTAAATTTCTTCTTCCTGTGTATTTGTCGTCTTGTGCAAGTAACAGTATATGTCTTCCACATAGGTGGATAACTCCTCACTGACTGGTGAATCAGAGCCTCAGACCAGGTCTCCAGACTTCACAAACGAGAACCCACTGGAGACCAGGAACATTGCTTTCTTTTCCACCAACTGTGTGGAAGGTACATACTCTATAAAGCAGGCAGTAATGTAATGCTCTATATGCTCTATAAAGCATGCAGTAATTAAATTCCAAGGGGTAGCCGTGTTAGTCTACATGCAGTAATGTAACTCTGGGGATTAAAACAAATGAAGAAACTGCTATAGTGGTATAAATGTTGAATGTGCAACTTCATCTAGTTGGAAGCACATGGGACTCTACTTCCGACTGCCATGCAAACCACCATGGTATAGACGCCTGAGAGAGGCTGTTTCTGATGGGAAACCATGTGTAATTGGACACTATGCTTTTTGCAGCAATGTTAGCTTTGAATTTCTGCTTTCCTCCAAGTTGCTGTTCTACTGAACTTCTTTTAATATAAGCAGAACAGACGAGGAGTTCTGTGGCCCTGTTAAAGACTAACAAATTTATTTATCGCGTGAGCTTTTATGGACAGAATCCCACTTCTCATCTGATGAAGTGGGACTGTGCCCACAAAAGCTCATGTGATAAATGTTTTGGTTTTTAAAAGTGCCACAGAACTCCTTGGTTTTTGCCGGAAACAGACTAACATGGCTACCTTTTTGTAATTAATTCAAATGTTTAAAGAGACCAAGGAACAATAGTTTGTACAGCTCCCCTGGCGGTACCATTCGCACCTTCCAGTTCCAATTAGGACTGGGGTCACTGTTATACAATATTCAGCAATAGATGATGTGCTAAAAAATAACACAGTTGCTTTAGAGAACTCAGAGTTCCAGAGCCCCTCAAATAGAACTAGTAATTGTACAACACTCCTCACCAGGCTCAGTGGTGTACCTTAGTCCCCCTTCCCCTACGTGTCATTTGTGACCCAATACTGGGTGACATGACCTGACATGGCCCAGTGTGACCAGAGTGCACTGAGGATTTACTATTAAGTAGTACAGTCTTTGGTAAACATGGTGGGGGCTCAGTTCTGCCCTCTGATATGCACGTACATCCCTTTGTGACCACACACATAATGTGCCTAGGTCAGACTGTCACTCCAGTGTTGGAGCAGAAATGTTCTACTTCGTAGCTAGTTAACACTTCCTATGTTCCAGCTGAGAGAGAGGCCCCAAAATAGTGACTGGTGGGGATCCCCTTTTGCTGTAATAAGTATGCAGAAGTCTGTGCCTACTTCCATCATGTGGTGCCTGGCTGACGTTATTGCCTTAGTAGAAAGCGATCTGCCCTCTTAAAAACCCTGTGGGTGCACTGCCCTGCAGCAGACACTAATTGGAATCCAGGGGAGGAAGTGTGCAAGAAGGTGGCCTGGCAGTGGTGGTCTTAATTTACACAAGAATTCCTCCGCCATGGCTGCATTAGATATTTCATCATCATCCTATGCTCGATGAGGGTATAAAGGGCTAATGTGGTGTGAACAAACACAGCTGCTTTTTTCTTTAAATGAATGACTAGAGATCTGGTCAAGCACTTCTCAACTTAACCAAGCCAACTTAATGTGTTTTGCCATTAGTTGGTGCTCTGTTAAAGCCTGTTGTCTCTCACTTCCAGGCACTGCCCATGGTATTGTCATTAACATTGGAGATCATACTGTGATGGGCCGTATTGCCACTCTAGCCTCTGGACTGGAAGGAGGGAAGACTCCCATTGCAGCTGAAATTGAGCATTTTATTCACATTATCACTGGAGTGGCTGTGTTCCTGGGAGTCTCTTTCTTCATCCTCTCACTGATCCTTGAGTACACCTGGCTGGAAGCAGTCATCTTCCTCATCGGAATCATTGTCGCCAACGTTCCTGAGGGTCTGCTTGCAACTGTCACGGTGAGCCCATGGGGAATATCAAGATGGTTTGAAATCAGTTACACTTGACCCTTCCCAAGGTCTACACACATGGCAGCACATTTGCTGTTGTCAGAATGAACTTCCTGTTGGACTGAACGGGTCTGAGAAGACCTGCTAAGTCGATCCCTGAGGGCCACCCCCTCAAGTGAAGTAGCACTGGGTCAACAGGAGGTCATTTCCCATTGACTCAGCATACTGAAGACATCACAGTAAGTAGGCAGTTGAAAGTCGAAGGGAGATGCACAGGTTATTTTAAGTAATTTACGTATCTCCTTTCCACTGCTGCCAAAAACTGTGCAATATAAACCAGGGCTCAGACTATACTTCCAGGCAACTGCGGTGTAACAAAAAGCATAATCTCATCACTGGACAGTCATCTTGGTCTGTGTGGATGGCACCAAGCGGTGATGGTAACTCTTCTCAGAGTAGGTTCATCACATTTCTGCCCTGCACCAACTCATCCAAACTAATTTGAAAACTGTTTTACGAAGTTGCCCACAATTTTGAAACTCTTCAGCTAATAGGGATGGGCCCAAAATTACTAAATTATGAAATAAGTTTGATACTGAAAGTGTTTAACTATTTAGTCAAATCAAGACTGTGAATGTAATTCCCTTCCTGATACAGTGGGAAGCAGGAGACTATCAAATGGGACTTATCCTTACTTCCAAACAGACTTTTTAAAAATACAAATAAGATCCATTCCGCCTGCTGGAACAGAATGGCTAGGAGCACTTGCTACAGATGGCAAATCTGTCTGGCTTAAATGTTAAAGTTCTCATGTAGCTTTTGTACTCTGTTTGTTGGCGTTCCACTTTTTTAAGTCTTACTGAGCCAAGATGTGAGATCTTGAGAAATGTTTATACAGGAGCAAATCCAGTGTGGTAAATTGAAATGAGTCTAAGAATCTATGCTTTCTAGTCTTGTGAGGGGAGTGGTAACTGCAGCTTACTGCAAGCTAGTGCCAGTTGGGGCTGCATAGTACAAGCACCTGTCTCATTCTTCCATCTTCCTCACTTTCTCTCCCAGGTATGTCTGACACTAACAGCCAAGCGTATGGCTCGGAAGAATTGTTTGGTAAAGAACTTGGAAGCCGTGGAAACCCTGGGCTCCACATCCACCATCTGCTCTGACAAAACTGGCACGCTGACTCAGAACCGCATGACAGTTGCCCACATGTGGTTTGACAATCAGATTCACGAGGCTGACACCACAGAGAACCAGAGTGGTGAGAGCAGTTGCCATCAGAGCTTCTAATTAGAGTGTTGTGCAGAATTGGGGAGATTTAGAACTTGTCTACTACAGTTCTTGGTTTAGCCATGCTTCATTATGGCCCCATGCTGTAAACCTATTCTTTATCTTGAATGCACAACTACCTGGAATCATGACTCCTAGACAGTGAGCATTGCAAAGATCACTTCCCCTGAATTCAGTTCAGGTTTTGGATTTGATCAAGAGCCTTGATATTACTTTTTGACAAAATATGCAAGTCTTATCACCACTCATAGTAGGATCTTAAAAGAAGATTATGTAAAGTGCTTGTAAACAGTTTCAAAATCCACCCTCTGAGGGGTGTATCTAAGTTGTGAAATGTATACATTGAAACAGAAAGCATTCCAGTTGTGCACAGGTGATGAGGACTCTTTTTTGGCACATCAATCATTTGAAGCAGCATAGTTCATTGGATTGAGCCTAGAACTGGGATGCAGTCATGAGTTTCAGCCATTATCTATTATCTAGTCTTTTCTAAACTAGGAATGATGTCCTAGTTATCAGGTACACTTTCACTGGTGTGTAAGACTGGATTTCTCCAGGTCTACTCACACTTGTCTGATCCCATTTTGAAAGTGGCTGTGTGGTGTCTCTGCTAGTATTTCATTGATTTTTTCAAGACTGAGACTTTACATAGGTGAAAAGGCTTCATTCAGATCAATCTACTTGGCAGCTTATTTCCCTTCTCCCCCTGCTTCCAGGTGCTTCCTTTGACAAGAGTTCTCTCACCTGGAATGCTCTGTCCAGAGTTGCAGGTCTCTGCAACCGTGCAGTGTTCCAGGCTAACCAAGAAAATGTACCTATTCTCAAGGTGAGTTTATTAAAGGTATCCTAAATTATTCGGACAACCACTTTAGCTCTGATTTTTATTGGCATTACAGAACAGTAGTTTAGAATGGTGACGGTAGTGCAGTAACAACCTGTGTCTTTTGTCTTGTTTCCATGACATGCTTGCCAGTCCCAAGCTTGCAGTGGAGTTGTAGAGAGGAGGGAAGGTCAGCTGGGCTGGCTTTTCCTGCAAATGCAGCCCTTGTGGGAAAGCTAGGGAAACAGTCTCTCCTTTTCTATGCTTCTGACAGAGCAAGGAGGGGGTTCTGGGGCATGGCTCCTGCAGCATCTCCTCTTCCATCTGCTGATCCCCTGACATCTGCATGTTAAGGGAGTTGAACACGTTAGGGGCTAGGAATGTTCCAGAGGATGGTTTCGTACGCAGCTTGGTGGAGTCTGTTCCCTCTTACGTTATTCCCCCATGGTATGTGGGGAGAGACTTCCATGAAAGTATAGCAGAGCGAGCACCTGTTATAGGATCCTTAGTTAACTTCACAGTACACTGGCTCCTAATCTTCTGCCTGACTTTGACATAATTATATGGCATGAAAGCAAATGGTACATGGAGAGAATTGTGAAGGAGAGATGCTAAGCCAAGATCCAGCCTATGCTAGTGTCTTCATAGGTGAAACACTGCCCTTGTATGTGGTGTCTTTGACAGGTGTTAGTCGTGTAACTTACTGCATTATTGGAAGGTGCTTGTGCTGTGCTGTAGCAGAACCCACATAGACTAGAATAACTATCTCGACTATTCTTCACTACTGTTCTGTAACTATAAGTCGTAGGTCTCTGCTTTTAATAGCAATCTGTGCCATGAAATCATATACCTATTGTAATCCCAGTTCTTTCCTCTTATTTCATAACTTGAAGCTGTTAAAAAAAAAAAAAATTGCTTATTACTCTAATATCCGTCTGTCCGGTTGTTCATGTCACTTTCTCCACGCTCTAGAGGTTTGCTTGACTTTGGTTTCATCCTTTGTTAGAAATGGTTTTTCTCTTTTCTGGAAAGTGTAAACTTGCCTGTGCTCAATGTTTGAAATTTTATTTTACCAGAGGACAGTTGCAGGTGATGCATCTGAATCTGCACTTTTAAAATGTATTGAAGTGTGCTGTGGTTCTGTCAAAGAGATGAGAGAAAGGAATGCCAAAGTAGTGGAAATACCATTCAACTCTACCAATAAATACCAGGTAAATATGAGCGAGATCCTCCTGTCTGTGGAGGGTTCCCAGCCCCTATATATTACTTTATGCAAAGTGCCTTGAACTGAATCAGCCCTGAATAACACCACACACAGTCTACAGTGGGATTGATTGGCAGCAAATAGGGGCATAAGGTTTTTGTTTTACATATCTGGGTGTTTCCTAGTGTAGCCTCTGTCGCAGGAGACCAGAAGAAGTTGAATCTGGGGAACTAAATGAAATGCAAACATGATCTTTTAAAATAAATTAATAAAATGCACACTATAGACTTCTTCACACCCTTGTAAAACCAAGGTTGTCAGAGGGAACTCACTAGAATTCCTGTATTTCCAGAGCACCTTAAAATGAACTGCCTAAATATTCCAATTCACAACTGAATACTTAAAGCTGTAAAACCTCTTCTCTTCCTACCTAGCTTTCTATCCATAAGAATGCCAATCCATCAGAGTCTCGCTACCTGCTGGTGATGAAGGGAGCCCCGGAGAGAATCCTGGACCGCTGCAGTACTATTCTCATCCACGGGAAAGAACAGCCACTAGATGAGGAGGCAAAAGATGCCTTTCAAAATGCCTACCTCGAATTGGGAGGCCTTGGGGAGAGAGTGCTAGGTAAGGAAATGCAGTCTTAGCACAGCGCCAGCAGCTTTTGGCCTCCACATGTAGTGGCACACTAGCAGTGGATTAAGTACGTGGGGCTGTGTTCTGTTCTGGCAATGTAATTTTCAGTTATGGGGCACTTCAGCACTGATCTGGAAAGAATCTCTTTCTTGGGAGAGATTTGGGTGGTGCCCACATGGACATGACACAGCTGTACTGCAAGGTAGCCATACTACTTGGATCAAAATCAAGTAATGCATGCTGGAACCTGTGGTTTCCGGACGCTGCATATATGAAAAATTGCTGCACTTCATGTAAACTAAAGCGCACTCAGCCACCTGGCACTGGCCATTGGCCACTAATCTAGAAAAAAAAAATGAAGCCAGCAGAAGCTGTGCTTATTTTGAGTCACGCTGACTGGAGTGCTTCGCAGAAGATGTGGCACTAACTTACAACAAACTCCTCACCACTATTGTTCACAATAAGTGAACCCACCACTACACTTTCCTGTTTACTAGCATGTGGAGGCACAAACTAATCATCAGTTTTGACCTTCTGCAGGCTTTTGCCAATTGGCTCTGCCGGATGATCAGTTCTCGGAAGGCTTCCAGTTTGACACAGATGAGCTCAACTTTCCAGTAGAAAAACTCTGCTTTGTTGGGTTGATTTCTATGATTGACCCTCCTCGTGCTGCTGTGCCAGATGCTGTTGGCAAATGCAGAAGTGCTGGAATCAAGGTATCTTTTTGTGTGCTATGACATAAGTTGAAATACTAAGGAACTGTGCACGCAGCCCTGGGACAAACTGGGTTCTCCTTCGAGTGCTGATCCCTATGTGTATTCTGCCTGTGAGTAGGTGTATGCTGCATGCACCTGAGGCTTGAAATTTGTAGCATTATAACATATATTTCCCTTGGCTCACTTTGCTCCAAAAATTACTAAGATTCCTCTTTTAAAAGCAAAGACACTCAACAGTGCTTTGGCAGTTGGCCATTTAACCTAATAGTGCAGGATCCAAGTTAATCAAAAGCAGACTGGAAGAAAATCTTTTGATAGAGAGTCCAGATTCCTAAAATCCAATGGTTGCAATGCTCCTAGAGTCGGACAAAATATGAGCTAATATTCTGTTTCTTACCCCAGTGCTGGTCTAAAAGTATATTGCTGGCAGCTCTGGAGATGGAAGTCTTCTTCCTGACCAGTAAATACAACCTTCCCCACACTGTTACCTGTTCTTTCTCTGATAAACCATCCAGGGATAGAATTAAAGTTCCCCATCACTGTATCCCATTCACTTCTTGGTCTCTGAGATCCCCAGCAAATGGGTCAGTTGTAATGCCATGGGCCTTTAAATATCTGGCTGAGTGTGGATTTGCTTCATGGATGCCACTTGGCCAACTCTTGCATCTGAATTGATATGGAGCTCAACAAGAAGAGAGCAACTCGGGAAAGAAGAGTTGAGCCTTACCATCATTTACTTGGGACCACTAAGGAAATAATTAACACTCCTTCAGACAGCACTCTGTCTCTGTTCTCCAGAGCGGTGCTCCACAGTATGTGTTGGGTTTTCACAGCAGTCTCATGTTTGCATTGCAGGTTATCATGGTTACTGGAGACCATCCAATCACAGCCAAAGCTATTGCCAAGGGTGTCGGCATCATCTCTGAGGGCAATGAAACAGTAGAGGATATTGCTGCTCGACTTAACATCCCTGTCAGCCAAGTCAACCCCAGGTACTGAACAGAAAAACATTGTAAGATGGAAAAGAAAAGGCTGTCTTAGAATTAACACTGTTTCTCATGTCTCCCCCGGACAATCCCCTCTTAATTTCCAGTCTCAGATAAAGTAACCTGTCTAGCACTGCACATTGTTTCCTTGGCACTTGTCATATGCCCAGTGAAATGTTCACTTGGTTTTTATTTTGTTTTTGCATGAAGGCAAATAGCTTTGAAGTAAAACTCCCCAAAAGCCTGTTTGGATCATGTTAGTGTGCCTAGATCAAAAGCAGAACACTCCTTTCTGATTTCATAGCTGCCAGTCCTTTTAACTGTGGCCTGAGTGGAGGTTCTGGAATTTATTAACTAGGAATTTAGCGAATGAACAACTGACCAAATCACCAAAAATATTCCAATGGTTTGAGTACTTACAGGGGTCTTTTAGTCAGTTTTGACCCAACACTTATTTAAGCTTATTTATGATATAACAATATTGTAATATAGCTAGACTTGGAAGGATTAGAATATATTATTGGCAAATGTCAGAAAATGTTGACTTCACTGTCACCACACAAATGATGAAAAATTCATCAGTATTTGAAATTTAAAGATAAAGAAAGAAAAGTGCTGCTTGAGAACTTGGTTTGATTCAAGGATATTTACTTTGTATATTTTGATATCTAATGATTTATCTTACCAGTTAAAAAGTTTTAACTTCTCAAATCTCAATGCCCACTGTTGTTAAATTATTGTCTGGCCCCTCCCATAATTTTCCGCAACTGTAAACATTTAAATAGATAAAAATCTTAGTGTGTAAAATCAATTTTAGCAGTTGAAATTTTAAAGTTCTGCCAAGCTTAAAGAAAAACTACTGAACTAAAAGCTTCAAGAGAGTGGTTGCCAGCTGTGGCCCTCAAGCCAAAAAGATGCAACTCTGAAGGGCCACCAGTCTCTACCAGCAGCTTCGCCCCCACCCAGCCAACTCCTCTCACTGCAGCCAGAAGAAGGAGTTCAGCAAGGAGGCTGCCTCCGTCCTTGCTGATCTCCTATCCTTCTGGCTACAGGCAGAAACTGCACATGTCCTGTAGCCCATATGCTACATCTGGGTCCATAGGCAGTGGCTCCCTTCTACAGCCAGGGGGACAGGAGATCAATGCTCCCTTCTGGCTCCAGCAGGGACCTCAGCACCTAGGGATCCAGACAGAGTGCTTTGCTGTACTCCTTGTGAGAGCCAGGAGGAGAGCACAGACCTCCTGTCTCCTTGACTGCAGCAAGGAGCCTTCACTGGTCTGGTAGCCCCATTGCAGTGTCCTCCCATGGATCCTTAGTCTGCCTTCTGCAACTAGGGGGAGGGGAACAGCAGGCCACTTTGAAAGACCCTATGGGTTGGGAGCCATTGATTTAAGGCGTTGAAGGCCCAAAGACAGTGATTAAAGGTTCAAGGGGGAAGAAATGAAAAGTAAAAAGGACTAGTCTATTCTAACTGTCTAAATTGAGTGGCCTGCAAAAAGTCTAATAGGATAAATAGTTAGGCCAAGTGTAAGGGTCCTTACTTGAAATGTAAGGAAACAGAACTGGGACATCTTAAAAATTGGATCTATCATTCAACCCCCAAAATAAAATATCTTAAATTTAACATTAAAATATATGGCTGAAAGACTCGCTAGAGACCAAACTAGGCCCTATTTCCCCCAAGAATTTTTGGGTGAGCAGAGGAACTGAGGAGCTCTGGGGATAGCTTTCAAAGCAGATCTTAAGGTTCATAGCACCAGGGTAAGGTAGGTAGGTTTCCCCAGTGACAAGAGTCCTGTGAACAAATACTGAAGTCTCTCTTCAGGACTTCCCTCCCCTCACTGGTTAATACATAGCTTCTTCACTACCTGAGAGCACAGTGTTTGAAATATTTAGCTGGCAAATTCACCCTGTTCATAAGCTGGTTGCTGAGCTGCGTGCATTGTTTGGCCTAACCAAGCCTTTGTTTTGCTTGGAAGATCTCCACAAAGAGCTTTTGAACTGTGAATAGATGGGCTGTGGAACGAATTGCTCAGGAAGGTGAAATACTGTGGTTAGATTTTTGAGAGGGTAACTTCATAATACTTACGCAAGCTAGGAGGATAATTGGGCCGCATATTAGAGGATCTTGGTGGCTGGCTGTGAGGTCAGAAAGGAATGTCCTATGTTACTTCATCAGCTACATGTATTATCTATTTAGCCAGTAATGGGTGGGATGCTGGAATAGATAAGTGGTGTTCTGATGTAGTCTGGCAATCTACACACAATACACCCTACATGGGTAAGAAAATACAGAATATTGAACATGAGCTGTGTTTATGTTCGAATATCTTGTAACTGTAAAACACACAGGGAACAGTCTTCCCTCTCCTCCTACAATAAGAGCTGCTCACACAAGATCTGATGGTCCAAACCTCAAAATTTGGAATTTCCTCCTCTGAAGGCAGTAGTTTTGAAGTGTTTTGAAAGCTCAGGCTTCCCTTTTTGCCGTGTACGTAAGAGGTGTGCGTTAATAAAAGATGTGGGGTTTCTGTTCAGGGATGCCAAGGCCTGTGTTGTACATGGAACAGATCTGAAGGACATGACCGGTGAACAACTAGATGACATTCTGACTCATCACACAGAAATTGTGTTTGCCAGGACATCTCCTCAGCAGAAGCTTATCATTGTGGAAGGTTGCCAGCGACAGGTAAGGAGGAAGTGCTCGACTATTTGATCATCCATCAAAGTATTTGCTTTAAACCACCAGCCTGAGCATGCAGCATGTTCAAGAGTAACAGTGGGGGCAGCCATCTCGCCATTCGGGGGTATGTCTGCCCAATTGTTGAGGGTTTCCTTTACAGTAGAAATAATGGCTGCAGAAGCACCTTTTGATACAGATCTGAACCACAAGCAGGCTTTCATTAGACATCCTAAGGACAGGAGGAATGCAGTATACATTTTCAAATCAATGTAGGCTCTCAAAGTTACCTGCAAAAGGAAAAGTAGTTGCTGAAGTTAGTTTTAAGATCTAAATGCTTGGGAGCAGGTTTAAACATTCAACGTTATCAGATCACCCTAAGGTAAGAGGCATCTAATAGTCTCCTGAGAAAGCAGCAAGTCCAGATGTGACATTCCTGAGTGGCTGTAGGATTCAGAGAGGTGTTCCAGGCTGCTTTGAAGTGAAGACAGAGATTTTCTCAAAATCCTTCATTGATCACCTACCAGACCTTGATGGGGTCTGAGAGCTGTTTGGGGCTAGAGATCCTGTTCAGAAAAATAGCTGTTCGGGGTTGTAACAGCCCCTTAGGGAAGGGTTAATGGCAATACCCTTGGAAGATGGGAATGCCCTCATCCAGTTATTTGAGGCACTGTATGTCCACGTTTGCATAATGGAACTAAAATCTTCCTTTCCCTTTTTCTGTGGATAGGGAGCCATTGTAGCTGTTACAGGGGATGGTGTGAATGACTCTCCAGCTCTGAAGAAAGCAGACATTGGGGTTGCCATGGGTATTGCTGGCTCTGATGTCTCTAAACAGGCAGCTGACATGATTCTCCTGGATGATAACTTTGCCTCCATTGTAACTGGTGTAGAGGAAGGTGAGTTTTCGAGCCTTGCAGAACCTGGCTTGGTGCTGAGTGGGCACATTCTAAGGAAACACCATCACAGCAAAGCAAAACCTGTGGCTGGCTTGTGCCAGCTGAGTCTCACTCCTGTTCACTATCCCTTCTGCTCTCTGAGTTTTGTCTGGCTATTTGCCTCCAGCAAAAGTGAAATGGAAGGCAGTCGAGAATTAGGGCTTCCCTCTCCCTATCATGGCTGCCTGTGATGGTGGAAAGGTTCTGAGAGGGCAGTGGCAGTTGGAAGCAGGGGCTCGCAGAAGCAGTTGCGTCTGAATCTCCCTAATGAATTTGAAAGTAAGAGGTTTTTTCCTTTCTCCATATACAGTGGAACTTGCTGGTGATGCATTAAGATAGTGAAACTGTGTTCACAATGTCTTTAAATACCTGAACTTCCACTGCATTGCAGTTCTGCTGAGTCTTGCAGCAGCTCTACTTAGAGAGAAAATGAGACCATCTAGGCTCTCGTGCACTAACATGTTTTAATTTTAGGAAGAAAGCCTTCTGTAGGCCACATGGTGGCCATGTAGTAGTTAAGAATCTGTTCCTTCCTAGGTCGCCTCATCTTTGATAACCTGAAGAAGTCCATTGCTTACACCTTGACCAGTAACATCCCTGAGATCACACCATTCCTGATCTTCATCATAGCTAACATCCCCCTTCCCCTGGGGACAGTCACCATTCTCTGCATTGACTTGGGCACTGACATGGTAGGTACCTTAAAACACTAGGGGCAAACATGGCTTCTTTATATCCCAGACACTATGGAGCCAGCTTGTTTCTTAGCTCTGTAACAGAGTTTAGTTGCTCTTTCCATTGCCCAGTTTACCTGTCTCCTGAGAATCGAAGCTTCTTGCCCAGTGCTTTGATCCATTCAGAAGGGCCCACGTGAGCGCAAGGTGCTACATACAGGCCTAACTGTGTTCCCACAGCCCTGTATGTTTCTTGGTCGCTATAATGGAACAAAGGGGAAGTTTTCCACTTCTTTTAAGATAAGAGAAAGCTTGTCATCAGGTCTTCCTAATAGGCTAACTTGTCTCCCACCCCAAAGGTTCCTGCTATTTCCTTGGCATATGAGCAAGCTGAGAGCGATATCATGAAGAGACAGCCCAGAAACCCCAAAACGGACAAGCTAGTGAATGAGAGACTGATCAGTATGGCTTACGGGCAGATTGGTAAGCTGTTAATTCACTTGAGCCAGGGGGACTGTGTTCACCAGTGGTGGGAAAGGCACATGGTAGAGGGAATTGTGCAATCAGTTGAGGGCAGTAGCCGCTACTATGTCTCTGTATGGTACAGGTTCTTGGCCGTGTAAGCTATGTTATATTTGGGAGTCTAGAAATTCAATCTTTTAAGAGAACTTGAGGCATCTTTCTTCATCCACTAAATCACTTTCATAGTAATTTTGTTTAATTACACAGCAATGCAAAGTAGCTGGCTGCCAGCCAGTTCTCCTTGGGTTCAGGCTTGTTTGGAGGAACATAGATCCCATTGTTAGTTTCAGTAGGATTCTCTCCAGCATATCCCTAAATACAGTATTAGAGACTTGATGAAAGGAAGAACAAAGAGATGCTGTAGTTCACGGGCTGGTTAATTGCAGCAGACCTTGAAACTTCATTAATGTAGTTGTCTGTGGGGAACATGGGATGATGCTGAAAATGAGACTGTAATGGGAATTTTATCCTGTTTCCCCAATACAGAGTTTCATGCCTTTCCAATAAGGTATGGAACATGGGTGGCTGTACAAAGTTAAAGACATCTCCTTTAGATGAGGGAAGGAACAGATGCTGGTCAAAGGAGCATAATGTTACAGGTGTAGAAATGCAAAGTTTCCCGGTCGTGCCCTCATTATAAGTGGGTAAACGAAAAGAGGAGGGACTTAATATGCCTGGGTCTAGTACATAACTTGTCTGTCACGACCATGTCTCTCAACTGCATAGCTTTATCTGTTGCTTTCCAATCTAATCAGGTATGATCCAGGCTCTTGGAGGCTTCTTCACTTACTTTGTAATCCTAGCAGAGAATGGGTTCTTGCCCTACTCCTTGCTAGGGATCAGAGTGCAGTGGGATGACCGATGGGTGAATGATGTGGAAGACAGCTATGGGCAGCAGTGGGTAAGTTTGAGCACAGCAGGCCAAATGACTAATGTTCGTATCATTCATTGGGATAAAAGTAAATCTGCACATGGAATTGAGAAGGTAAACAGGAGAACTAATGCTCTTCTTCCTCATTTCCAGACCTATGAGCAGAGGAAAATTGTGGAGTTCACTTGCCACACATCCTTCTTTGTCAGCATTGTGGTAGTGCAATGGGCAGATTTGGTCATCTGTAAGACCAGAAGGAATTCAGTCTTCCAGCAGGGGATGAAGTAAGTAGTGTGTACGGTGGAAATGTTTTAATGTGAAGTTCACATTCCACTGGAGCTGGCAGGCAGTGCCCATAATGTTCATTTTCTCCTTGGTATAATGCTGTGCCTACCCCAGCAAGCACCAGCCAATTCAATGAGGAGCATTAACAGCGGTATAGTACTGAGCAGTTACAGGTCAATATGGCTTCTGGAGCATCCACAGTTCTCCACAATCAGATAGGATGTGATTGGTGGTCTTCTCAGATAACCTCATCTCAAACACTGACTGCATTCTGAAGTCAAATTCCAAAGGGGTGGCCGTGTTAGTCTATTGTAGAAAGACAACAGAGTCCTGTGGCACTTTTAAAGACCAACAGATTTATTTATCGCATGAGCTTTCGTGGGAGAAAATCCCACTTCGTCAGACGCTTTGAAGATAGGAAAGTTACTTTCCTATCTTCAAAGCGTCTGACGAAGTGGGATTTTCTCCCACGAAAGCTCATGCGATAAATAAATCTGTTGGTCTTTAAAAGTGCCACAGGACTCTGTTGCATTCTGAAGGTCATGCAAAGACAAGAATGAAATCGTGTATAATTCCATAACTGTTTTGTGCAAAAAAAATACTCTAAAGAATCAGATTCCTAGGTGAAAATCTGCATGTTTGGGAAGGCAGGTGAGGAAGATGCCTTGGCACTAACTTCTCTGTCTTTCCTAGGAACAAAATCTTAATCTTTGGCCTCTTTGAAGAGACTGCCCTGGCTGCGTTCCTCTCCTACTGTCCTGGCATGGATGTCGCCTTAAGGATGTATCCTCTTAAGTAAGTCAAGTCATGTCTCGATATTTAAGCTCCTAGTTTCTCCCCAACACTTACAACAGAGCAAACTTTCTGCAAAGATGTGATTACACAAACAAGCTCTCCAGGAGTCTGAGTTGCTTATAAAAGGTAGCTTTGCACCTTTCCATTGAGGGGAAAATGATCTCTTAAGTCACCCACAAGAAATTGAATTTGTTCAAAACTAAACAATACACTTAAAATTACCATCTGATCTCAATGAGAAAATAATTGGGACTCTTAAATAATAAAAGATGGCATTCGCGTAGTACAGCCGTACCCAGGATGAATCGGAGGCACCAGTCTGCAGCGCCCATATGTGATAGTTTCCCAAATATGCTGTGATACAATTTGGATTCAAAAGGTGACTGGTGCAAAGTTTATGTATATGGTGAAGGAAATCTTCCTAGATCAGGGTAGTGGGCTGGAAGGAGCCAGTACTCAATGGGACAAAGGGGGGGGGTGGCACAACTTTCATTGGAATCTTTATCTGGAGTCAGATTAGTTTTCCATGAAAAATTTGGTGGTAATTCTTGGCCCTGGTGACGCCTGGCGGGAGCTGCTGTATTGGCAGGCCTCGGCCTGTCTCCATTCAGTGATCTACATCATTCCTAGCGTAAAGACGAAGATACGCTGCCAAATGCCTGTGAATGAATCTTTCTGCAATGTACTGTCTGTACCCTGACTCATGTCTTTCCCCTAAACAGACCGACCTGGTGGTTCTGTGCCTTCCCATACTCTCTCCTTATCTTCGTGTATGATGAAGTCAGAAAGTTAATTATCAGACGCAGCCCTGGTGGTAAGAATCTATTTCTAACCTGCACCATTCTCTGCGTGATTGTGTATCACTGTGGCATGCAGAGGTTCTCGTCAAGATGATTAGGGTTCCTGAGAGCACTGTGTACCTAAGTAGAAAGAGTCCCAGCCCTGCTGAGCAGAGTGTTCCTAGTCTCTGGGCATCGGGGAGAACAGGCATGGGAAATGCCCAGCTGCCATTTCATATAGATCCCATTGTCCCTAGGGGTTGAAATTTTGGAGTTTAACTTTATTTCTTTAAAGTGAGATTGTAGAAAGTGTAAGATACTTCACTGAGTAAATTTTTGATCACATCTATTACCAACTTAAAGTAGTGACACTAGCTATGTGTGAACTTGCCCTTTATCGTTGGCTGGTGTCGTCATTAATAGATAAGGTTCTGATTTCCTTCTCCAAGATTGTTTTCCCGGCTTGCCACTGCCTCCCCCCCTTCACCCCACCAACATCCTCTTCTCGCTGAACATCATAAAGGGCAGTGAACTGCGAGGATCAAAAGAGCTGCCTTGAGATTTGCAGTTGTGGCCTCATTTTCTCCAACAATTTAATTCTTAATCTCCTCAGATTATGAAATGTTCAGAGGGAAAGATGGGAGATGTATTTACATACTGCACTAGAAAGGAATGGTTCGTGTTTGTCTAATTTAGGGAAGCTTAGAGCAGTTTGAAAACTGCAAGTCATCAAGTATTTTGAAAGACTTTCCATTACAGCACAGGCACTTAATCTTCTAGTGCTGTTCACGCATGCTTCTGAAGCAGAAGAGTTTGGAACTATAATTGACAAGCTGCTTCATGAGATTGACTTAATTCTTCCTTTTTTTTGTAGGTTGGGTAGAAAAGGAAACGTACTACTAAAACTCTACTGTAAACCAACATTCCATGCACAGCACAGCCCACCAACTCCCCTGTGTATGTGTACTTCCAGCTTCTGACGGCAGAGAGCTATACCTCTGTAGGGATGAAATGAAGAGCAAAGTGAACCTGAAGGAATGTGGACTGGTGGAGAAAGGGGGAGGAGGGAGTTCATGAAGTGGAGTAGTTTTTATGTGCCTTTTTGTTTTTTAAAAGGAAACAGATGAGATTTTATATCAAGATTTTTACAAATAAAGGTGGATAACAACAGGATGCTGCTTGTGTCTCTCGCTGTCTTAACTAGTGCTTGTATCAAAGTCCAGAGTGTGGCTCCACACACTAGTTGGCTTCAGATTCCTGACAGTGATGCAGTCCTACTGCATGGGGCTTGAAGCATGCAACTCAGCTTGGTCAGGCCCCTCGCTGTGCTGTCACAATCCCAGATTGAATGCTGGGAGCTGTAGTTACCATATTCTTCAAAGATTGGGGGGGAGTGGGGGTTGCATGCTGCTCCTTAACAGTTATGTTTGTATTCAGCTTCCCACTAAAAAGCTAAGTAGTTCATAAAACGCATTGGGGATCCCCCCCCCCCCAGCCTTAAATGGCAGTGCAAGAGGCTGTTCAAACAGAAGCAGCATAGCTACTTTTCATGCTGCCAGGCCCCCACACTGTCAGGGACTGGACAGGGGCAGGATGGCAGCTATTTTTCTACTTTCTAATAAAATTCTAAATCCCTCTCTAAAGTTCCTACAGCCATAGAGTGTCTGTTTTGCCTTCACCTGTTCATGCTGGCTGGCTGGTAGTGAATTGATCCTCAAGACAGTTCCTGCAATGAGGTGCTAATGCACAAGCCTTGGTGGATTACTGGCACACACAGGAGGTGCCTGAAGAGAAATGGGGGAAAAACCTCTGATGCAAATTGAGCCTGCATTGCTGCCTTGTCAGAACAACAAGGAATCTGATGACATGTTTAAAGACCAGCAATTACATGAGCTTTCATGGGAGAAAATTCTGCTTCATCAGATGCCTAAAGATGGGGAACTTACCAATCTTCAAACATCTGAGGAAATGGGATTTTCTCCCTCCAAAGCTCATGCTTTATTTGATTAACAAATTTGTTAGTCTTTAAAAGTGCCACAGGACTCCCTTGTTTGTTTGTATGAAGTAGTAGTCTCTACTTAAGCCTTTTAGGAGTCCAAAAATCTCTCTAGCAGAGACAATGGATACAGGTTCATTCTACACAGATGCCTCCACCCATGGCTGGTGTTCAGCACATCACTATACTTAGAATGCTGTATTACAGGAGTTGCTAGACAAGAGCACAAGGCAATGGTATAGCAAAAAAAATATTGGGGATGTCTGCTTTAATCCAGGGTGTTGCAGGGCTTGGCCCCAGCACATGCAATCTGTATAATGCTGTGGGGCAGTTAGGTTAGGCTAGCCTATGTATGGATTCTTAAATCCCTTACAGAAATGCTCAACAAAAACTGGGGGCGGGGGGAAAGCTTTACTTCAGTAATAGTGTGTAGCTGTAAAGGTCTGGGAGGTGTAATGTGATGCTGGTGGTGGGAAAGGTCAGGTAAATTAAAAACCTCCCCAAATTCTCTTCCACTCTCCCTCTACTTGCACTACATTGCTGACATCATCTGGATTCCTAGAAAGGAGGCCCCTGAGAAATCCTACTGAGATTTCATGAGCCAGCAATGCCCCTCTGCTGTATAAATTGGCTAAACTAGACTCTGCACTGAAGACTCAGTGGACACATCAGACATCAAGAATGGTAACATTGAAAAACCAGTAGGGGAAAATTTCAAACTAGCTGGGTAGTCTATAGAAAACCTGAAGTTTACAGTCAAGGCTGGATTATCAAAGGGGCTTAAGCCCCAGGTCCCTGTTACCAAATTTGCCCATAAACTTGGGGTATGCTCATTTATTAGGATTACTTTCCTTGGGGGTGGGGGAGGTGGTGTCCTAACAGTGTACTGCTTGTGTTACCTATGTTTCCTTCTCCCTTCTGGAGCTACCCTTGCAGGACCTAACTTCCCAAGACTGGGTTTCTAAGTGCATCTGAGTGGACTGGAGCTATCAGCACTCTCAGCTGACCCCCCTTATATGTCCCTGGACTCAATCAGGCTGGGTCAAAGCAGCACTTTTAGCTGCCACCCTTATATACCACAGGTTCAGCACATTAGTAACCCCCTTAGTGAGCAAACCTTATAGGATTTTGGGCATCCCGGGGATCTTTCGTTAGGTAAAAGAAGTGTTGCTGCAGAGCAATATAGCGAAGCCAAGAACACGAAGTCTGGCAACCAGCTTGAATACAAAAGCTACTTTATTGTCAGGTACATAAAATGTATGAATAATTAAAAATACCCAAACAATTTGAATATCAATAACCATACAAAGAGAGAAATGATCAAAGTTACAATATTACCCAGTCTCAATTATAGCATTGGGGTAATTTAGCCTAAGTGGATTACAAAGATCAAGTTTAGAGAGTTATATTTGGACTGAGGGGAAAAAGGGGGCAGGAGGTTGTCTCTCCACCCAGTGCAGCTCAAAGGTACCAGGAATCAGGCTGTTCAGCTTAGGGTCTGGAGTGCTGGAGACAGGCAGAACCCCCACCACAATCAGCAAGGAAAAGGTGATCTCCCAGTGGAACTGATGCAGTTTTTGGGTCCAGGCATCAGAACTAACTCCACACCTGGCTTCAGATTCAGAACTTGGGTAGGGATTTTTGTAGGGAAGAAACGGTGGTTTAAGGCAGAACACTAGGGTTGTTTTGGGGTAAATGACAAACTAAACAGCTCTGGTATAAAGACAGAGTCCTGTGGCACTTTTAAAGACTAACAAACAGATTTATCACATGACGTCTGACGAAAGCTCATGCGATAAATAAATCTGTTTGTTAGTCTTTAAAAGTGCCACAGGACTCTGTTGTCTTTCTACAATAGACTAACACGGCTACCCCTTTGGAATTTGAGCTCTGGTATACTCCCTTAAGTGGACAATAGGAGCCGATCATTCCTGGCTATGGGGGCATTCCTCTGAGGGAGGTCACAATGCAATCAGGCAGATTCAGTATGTTGGATATCAATACAAGATCTATTGACTAGACTTGGTCTGATAACTGCTGAGCTGGGTGTGTACAGACATGAGTGCATGTGTCTCAGGAGCAGAGAGCCCCCATAATGCAGTGCTTTGCCAATCCCAGAGTTCAGTGCAACTCCTGCCTTGGAGCTTGGTTCTCCATTCAGCATGCTAATTCTGGTTCCATCCTTGATGCAAATGAAGTTTCTGCTGTCCATTCAGTGTGCTAATGGCTCACATCTTCACTGTAGATGAGGCTAGGGGAGTTGCCCTAATTCCATCACCCTTGTTCCAAGGGTTGTAGGTGTGTGTCCCACTGCCTTGTCATTGGTTTTAGTTTCTCGTTCAAGCAGGGGCTGGGGAGGGGAGGGGAGGAGAGGAGAGTCACAGAGGCAGGATACTGTGCCTGGTTCCAAGAACACAGAGCTAACCAGTAACATCTCAGCCAAAAGGGGACCCTGGGCTCCAGCCCCTGAACCCCTTTGATGATCCAGAGACCCCCATTGCCTGCAGTGCAGAGAGCACTCGTGCTCCACGCTGCATCCCCCCGACCCCCAGAGCCTGCTCACTCTTTCTGGGCTGGGCCAGGCCCGCTCAGGCACATAGCGCTTCAGGGCCTGTGGCTCGGGGGGGGGGCGGGGGGGTGTTTGCCATGCCAACTGCCATTCTCCCCCCCTCCCCAGCAGACTGGCTGGAGTGGGGCCAGGGTTGGAGTGTCCTCAGAGCCCAGGGACCATCCCCAACAGAGGAACTGGGGATCCAGCCCCTGCAGTAGGGTTCCATGCTGGGGGGGGGGGCCCCCCGGGGGGGGGGGGGGGGGGCCGCGGCCCCAGGGCCAGTTAATCCAGCCCTGTTTACAGTACTTTTCTTAAACCTACAACTAGAACTTTGTCTCGTGATCTTGAATGGCTAAATCCTTACCAATGGTCATTTCGCCTCTATTACCCGGCTCAACTCTTGCTTCCCTTTGCCACAGTTTGAATCAGACCAGCTTATATACTTTGCAGACTACTCCTCTGGACCTCTTTGACTTGACCCACCCTTCTCTAGCTATATATTTACATTGCACATGTTCCATGGCATGCATCTGATGAAGTGGGATTGTGCCCAAGATAGCTCTTGCCATAAATAAATGTGTTAGTCTTTAAAAGGGCCAAGAGGACCCCTGCTTTGTTTTGCTAAACATTGGAGCTGCAGGCTGGCTGCAGCTTGAGTTTTCCACCTACCTTGTTTCCTTACATTTTTTTTTCTTTGCTGTCATGTGGGCTTTGAAATCCGTAGTGTAAGGCCCACGCCCCCAGGTCCAGCAAGCTCCACTGGTTGGGGGGGGGGGGGGTGCAGCCTAAGTGTCTGCCTGTAAACACAGGTGAAGGGTACAGCATCTGTGGGGCTGAGGCTAGTGAGAGCTTTGTGACCCCCTGTCTTGAATTTACCCTGGAAGGTAATTGGAAGCCAGTGCAATGACACCTATAGTTGGTGCCCAGCACCCATGCGGTATTAGTCTCACTAGCCCCCTCCCTGAAGGTTAATGTCAAGCACAGCTCACTGCAGCTATGGGAAGAAGGTGGCAAAAAGTGTGAGCGAATGACACGCTCTGCGTCAGAGGAAAGGATGCAATCTCTCCCCTCCCCAGGAATATTATAAGTTTATGATTGTTAGCGTTGAGGGCAACTACACCTGTATTTCCCCTTTTAGCCAAAAGGTAAAAAGCATTATGGAGAAAAAAGTATTAACAATAATAACAGAACCTACATGCATGCTACTAAGCTTACCGGAGATGAGCTTACCATAGAGTCTTCTGTGTGGTTACAAGTTCATCACAGCTTCTAAGCACCCAATCTTGGGGGGTGGTCCGCAGTAGCCCAGCTCCTTCCAATCATCCCTGCAAGATTGGTGCCTTCTGTGGACCGGGGGGGGAGAGGGGTGGTCTTGTTCATTCACTGGATCAAGGGTCAGCCTAAACTTTTATCCAAAATTTCTTTCTATGTCTGTTGGTCTCAGCAGAATCCCCTCTGCACTAGTATAGTCCTCTCCAGAGATCATCAAAGGCTGATGATGGAGGAAAGTACATCAGCAAACCGTCCACCCCTGTGAAGCAGGGGCAGAGATTTCCACACCAGCACACACACACACACCATTGCCTTTTTAATACAGTGCCCCTAAACTGTATGAACTCTCATTCAAAAAGATTTTGGTTAATTTAATAAACTTTACCCGACGTCCATTGGGTTTGTTCAGGGTGTTTTTCATGTTGATCAGTGTTCCTGGGAAGAGAGCCCAGTAAAACCCACTAGATTGAGAACCAAAGAGCAGTAGGTGTTACGTTTTTCCAGTTCCTCTTGGGGCACATCCACACTGCAATTGGTGGTGTGTGGGCAGCTTGTATGAGCATCTGCACCATTCCCAGGCTGCCTGCCTGCATGGCTGGGTCTTCCCTGCGCTTTTAAGCCATGCTACCCAGATTAAAGCAAATGTGTATGGGGCACCCAATCTGCCATAGAATCATAGGGTTGGAAGGGACCTCACGAGGTCATCTAGTCCAACCCCCTGCTAAAAAGCAGGACCTCTCCCCCTAAATCACCCCAGCCAGGGTTTTGTCTAACCGAGCCTTAAAAATCTCCAAAGATGGAGATTCTACCACCTCCCTAGATAGCCCATTCCAATGCTTCACCACCCTCCTAGTGAGAGTTTTTCCTAATATCCAACCTTGACCTCCCCAGATGTAATCTGAAACCATTGCTCCTTGTTCTGTCCTCTGTTACCATCGAGAACAGCCTAGCTCCCTCCTCTTTGGAGCACCCCTTCAAGTAGTTGAAGGTTGCTATCAAATCTCCCCTCAGTCTTCTCTTCTGTAGACCATCAACCCTGTAATTAAAGAAACACGCCCGCCCCATCAGCATCACTTCATTCTTACCCTCAGCGAGCCTAGCTGGTTTTCAGCCAGTTTCACCTTGCCAGCCACCTCAGCATTTTGGGCCTGCAACAACATGGAGTGGAGAACCACAGTGTGTCTCCAGCTCCCACAGCTGCTTCGCATACATACAAAGTAAGCCAAGGCTGAGCCACGGAGCGCTCCACAGTGAAGACCTTGAGGGAGGAGGAAATTGCCCAACACCTTGTTGAAATGTCTCCAGAAGCAGAGAAGGGCACCATTTCAAAGTGTCTTCTGTCTATGGCCCCTCATGATTAACACACTGAAAGCTCCGATCACACAAGCCAGTCAGCTAGCTGAGCTTCAGCTAGTATCCTGAGGGCATCACTGACCCCTGAGCCGGTTCCATGGCCATCTCCTAGCTACAACCAGTAGCAGTTGCCATTGCCCAAATCCACCTGATGCTAAGCATCACCGAGCTAGGGATCAAAAAAGCTGCTTCAACTCCCCTGCATACAGCTTCCTTTGTCCTGTCCCTGGCTAGTCCCAAAGACAGCTGCCTTTGCAGCGCTGTTCTAGAACGGAAGGGAATTGTCTGACTCAGCTTCTTAAAAAAAAAAAAAAGTCAAGTTGTCAAAACTTGAGCGGGAACATCATTGCCAAAACTCGCTTCGGTCCAGGCTGGAATTTCTAGTCAAACCCAGGAAGACACACCCCAGAAGGAAGGCAGGAAACACCTGTACAACCCATATCCCAGGTGAGTAACCTAAACACCAGACTATCGGGTCCCTGTTACTCTTCCCTTTCGAAGCTGTTCCACTAATGAAACATCCCAAACCAGCGCTCGCCTCCTGACTAATTGCTGATGCCCCGTGGCACATCTGCAGAAGGAGAGAAAAAGAAGGGCTGTTTTTTTGTGAACAACTCCAAAAAGCTCTTGCTGTTTTGTTCTGCTGCAGAATGGGAACCATTTGGAGATCTCAAACAATGTTGTTGCAGGCTGGGAAAAGCCACGTCCTGCTTGGCTCTCGTCTGTAGCCCACTTTCCATATCACTGAGTTAGGGGTGGTCAGAACTTGTGTCCTCTTGCATTGCTCGAGCCTGGCATAGTGAATAAACATGACATAGCAGATATGTGAATGGCAAAAAGGTGCCAAGGGTGCCTGTTCTGTGTGGGGTTAGAGAGGAGAGATGAAAACCCAGATCAGCCTGGAAACAGTTTGAAGAAGAAATTTGGTCTGCATCCATTACATATATAGGGCTGATCATTTGGCCTTCAGCTTTTCAGCTTAACCACGCTGTATCTTGCATAAAGAGCAAGTGTAAAGCTTGAAGTTTGCAGAGTACCGTACTTTACTCAGTTGGCCCTGTCTTGGCAATCAGCCCATTCCACAGATTCATCTGTGGGCTTGGTTTCTTGGATGCCCTTTTGCAAAAGATTATTTCAATGACAAAGGATGCCCAAGGGTGGGTGGCTGAGTGAGGGGGTGTAGTGCGCACGCACGCACTGCTTCCTTTGTATAGACTAGAAACTCATGAATGCCCACTCTTTGTCCTACTCCATGAATAGGACCCATTGTAATATTTAAACCTTTAAAAATAAGAACCTCTCCAGGCACTACCTGTCTTATGGGAAGCATGGGACAGACTTGTGCCCTGTGAGAACAGCAGAAGCAACATCGGGCTTAGTTGGCACAAGATTTTGTGGGAATGGCAGCGAGGTTGTGTCTGCAGCAATTAAGCAGGCAAGACCTTGAGCGTCTGGCTGACAAGCATACCAGAGTTGCTAACCCACAAGGTTTGTTTCTCCAGCACTCCCACCTCGCCTCCTGATAAATGCTACAGGCAAGTAGCTCAAAAAAGACAGACGTGGTTTTGTTCAATGTATCCTCACTGAAAAAGGTTTTTTTGTTTCAAGGTGAGGGCCTGGGAACATTGCAGGGCATGCCAGGAAGTTACTGTTCCCAGAAGCGGGAGAGTGAGGGTTAGCTCTGAGATCTTCATTAGAAAATATTTTGAAATGCCTTATCACCGAGCCCTCTTTGGCATTATAAAAATGCAGGCCCAGTTAAAACAACCCCAGTTCTTGTCTCTATTGGGTGAAGAGACACTGCACCAAATCTTTGCCTTGAAGGTCATGAGTTGGGAACGCCCATCCAACTCTCGGGGGCCACACAGAACAGCCATCCTGGGCATTTCACAGCGCCTGGTTTCCCCTGTTGGTTCCAACACCCAAGTCGTTAGTTTGGCTCAAGCTGGCCCAGTGGAGTTGATAAGAGTTTCCCTTCACTGGGGAGGAGACGTCCCAAAGGTCAGTGACACACTGCTTCTCCCAGTCCTCCCTAATCTAGGGTCACCATATGGCCAGGACAGTCTCTTTTTAAAGCCCTGTCTCCAGCCATCCCGACTTTTTCTGCAAAAGTGGGCATTTGTTACATTTTGTTCTTGCCAAACAAAGATGGTCCTTACTGTATTCCAGAGTCGTACATGCGCTCCATGCATTTGGAGGGAGAGAATTTGATAGTAGCTGTGTCCGTTAGTACGGAAGAGTCGTGGCAGCAGGCAATGCTGGCTTCCACTTCTGTACTGCATGGGTGCCTAGACGTGGAGCAGCAAGAGGTGGAGCAGGTCAGGGATAAGGTGTACTAGCAGCGCTCGGGCAAGTTCAGGTCTGTAGCAGGGATGTTGCAAGTCTGGATTTAAGAGAACTGTATACGGGAAGCCAGGCTCAAACCAGCGCTTTTAATCCTTCACTTGCATAAACCTCATATTCATGCAAATTAGAAGAAAGAAAGTAATCAGTCCCAGAGACCTGTTGCCAATGTGTAATGCCTCAAGGGAGAAAACGTTTTTCCCAGGCAAGACGACACCATTTACAACGGCTTTTCTTCTGGTCCACATTATGCCCTCAATTGGCAATTTTACCTACAAAAATAAAAGCCTTTCCAATCTGGTAGGCTTCTGAAACAGCTGATTAGCTAAATCAGGAAAAGGATTACCAGGGATCAGGTGTGAATGTGTAAACAAATATACACTCAGCTAAAGGAAGTGATTAGCTGTGTGACAAATTGGATGGGACCTGCTCAGTATATGCATATTGAAGTTGGAGGGACAGTAATACAGTTCTGTGCATATACTCAGGCCTTCCCATCCATACTAAAAAAAACCTTTATTTTGTAACCAAGGTCATGACACATTCATCAGAACACTCAAGTGAGTTATGGCTACACTGTAGATCCCCCTCCCGGCCCCCCCCCCCCACACAATGCAATCAGCTATCAACCAAGTCTGAGTAGCCAATTGTACCTCCCTGCCTAATCATAGACTCAGACTGTCAGGCCAGAAGGGAACAATGTGATCATCTAGTCTGACCTCCTGCACACCACAAGCCACAGAGCCACACCCACCCCATCCTGTAATAGACCCACATTCTCTGACTAGTTACAAAAGTCCTCAGTGATGGTTCTAAGACTTGAAGTTACAGAGAATTCACCATTGACCATGCTCCATGCTGCCGAGGAAGGCAACCCCCCCACCCCCACCCCAGATCTTGGCCAATCTGATCAGGACAAAAATTCCTTCCCAATCCCAAATATGGTGATCTATTAGACCCTGAGCATGTGGACAAGACCCCCAGAGAATTCTTTCCAAAGTAACTCAGAACCCTCTCCAAATAGTGTCCCATCTCCAGCAGCCCTGATTTTTTGCTACTGGCAATCAGCAGTGGGCCACATGCCACTGCAGGCAGTCCTATCACACCATCCCTTCCATAAGCTTATCAAGCTCAGTCTTGAGGCCAGCGAGGTTCACCCCACCCACAACTGCTCTCCTTGGAAGACTGTTCCAGAACTTCACTCCTCTGATGGCTAGAAACCTTCAAGGCTAAACTTCCTGAGGGCCAATTTATACCCATTTGTTCTTGTGTGCACATTGGTGCCGAATTTAAATAATTCCTCTCCCTCCTGGGAAATTATCCCTCTGATGTATTTGTAGAGAGCAATCACATCTCCCCTCAACCTTCTTTTGGTTAGGCTAAACAAGCCAAGCTCCTTAAGTCTCCTCTCATAAGGCAGATTTTTCCATTCCCCAGATCATCCTTGTAACCCTTCTCTGCACCTGTTTCTGTTGAATCCATCTTTCTTAAACATGCACACACAATTCCAGATGAGGTCTCACCAGCGCCTGGACAATGGTACTAACACTTCCCTGTCTCTCCTGGAAATACCTCGCCAGACGCATCCTAGATCTCATTAGCCTTTTTCATGTCCACATTGCACTGCTGGCTCAGTCTTCCTCTGATCAGCCAACATGCTGGGGTCTTGCTCCTCGTCTGTCGCTTCCAACTGATAAGCCCCCAGCTAAGTGTATATCAGGGCATTCTGGGATATCTGGGCAGCTCTGCCATGGTACCTCAGCAGGAGACAGAGCGGCCCAAAATGGCACAAACAGCCCAGTTCTACTAGTTCTACTGGGCAGAGACCTGGACGAGGACTAGCCAACCCATCGCAGGCCCAAGATGCCAGCATGATCACCCCCATTCGGTGTGGCACTCTGTCCCCCTGGGGTGGCATCTGGACCACACAGAGAGGTTAGTGAGCCCGGGTTAGCAAAAGGGGACCTTCTACATCTAGGGGCCCTCAGTTCAATCCCTATTGCCACGACGACACACTCATCTAGGCCATTTGCAAGGGTAAAACACGGTTGGTTGCCATAGCTCCTGAGGAGTATTGACCATGTTATGTGGGGAGGCAAAGGAGCCTTTCCAGCACAACTTTCCTGATCTGGATAATGGGCCAAACCTCAGATTACTCTTCCAGGCTCTCCACACTGGTTTAAGGTAATCATCCCTCTCCTCCCACAGCCGTGTAAGTTCTGCCTACCTCAACAACCCATAAGGGTTATTCAATTCAGAAAGATATTTCCTCAACCCTTCATCCCAAAAGCTATCAAGAACATGGGACAATTGGAATGTCTCTTGTGTTTCCTTCCCTGTCTTTCTATTGAGGCACCTTTCCTCAGCCTCTCTTAAACCCAACTGCACCTGAGCTTGGGCACTTTCAAACCCTTGGCCTTTAAAAGGGTTATAAATGACATAAAAATAATCCCTAATAACAACAGCAGCCTTCATTTCCATGCTTCTTTCATTTAAAACAAAAGCAATTTCAGCATCTCACACACAGCCATCTCTGCAAGGTCATGCAGCTATCAGGCAAGGAGCCAGTACACAAGTTGGAGGGGATATTTGGGCAGGACTCGGAGAAAAACCTCTTGCTCTCACAAAAAATAAATAATCATCATCATGATGGAATGCTTCATTGTATATCTGTATGGGTCCTTGGATTTTTACATCACCTCACAGAGACCTGTACTGCATGGAACATCATTTGCTGTACCTTGGAAGGATGAACAGCTGGGTTTACCTCTGCTGGGATTCACCACCCCGGCTTTCAAACCTGATCCACTGAGCAGCTTTAAAAATCTGATGAACACAGCTGATACCCTGAACATGTCAGCAATCAGTAATGGAAAATGTCATGACTTGGATGACATAGGAAAATTCCTAGATTCAGTCTGCCAAGGAGAGCTGTATTATTAAGGGTAGGCAAAGTGAAGAAAATACACTTCTCTAGTGTACAAATTATTCTTTACCCTGTATCATAAATATGGCCCTGACTCAAAGCAAACCGAAGTCAATCAAAAAGCTTTCATGGATTCCAATGGACTTTGTATCCAACCTGATATCAATTAGTCCCAATATACAGTGCAAAATCTACTTTTTCTTTATGGTTATTTAACTTAGACCTCAGATCATCATAAATTATGATAGTCATGTCACTTTCATGACTAAATGAGGCAGGGCTGGATCAATACTCGGAGCCAGCCAAGGAGGCAACTTTTGGAAATGTTACGGATTCAATGGAGCAGGCTCTGTTCTTCAAGTGAGTACAGAACCTTATGGAAACTCAAAACTGATTCATATTTTTCAAATCCTCCTTCGTCTGTCCTCTCAGGCTTAATTACTTCCTAATTATCCCACTGCCTTTGTCCTTAAAGACAGGGTTTTAAAAATGGAGATCAGTATTTTAGCCAATTTTCAGTCGTCATTAATTTACTCATCTTTTTCACTTAATTAAGGCCTTACTTGAGTCTCAATCAGTCAATCTCTCTTTGTTGAGTGCCATTTGAGAGGCTGTGATGGTCAGAAGTATCATGGCATCTAACACCCACTGAAATCAAGGGGCATTAGGTACCCGAACACTTCAAGACCTTAGGTTGAGTATATACATTTGTGTGTTCTCACTAGCTATCCTCTTTCACCCTCAGGCATATTAAGAAAAACAAGTTTCCCTTTGGAGATGAAGAAAATCAAAGCAAACATTGGGCTTCAAACCTCTGGAATGACACATTCCACCCACAGGACAAATCATCAGTTTAAAATGAGGGGACGCATTTGCCAAAACTAAGAGGTGTAGTCGGCAGATTCAGTCTGGCTAGCTAGGGGCAGGATCAGGAAGTGATGAATTAGCAGTGCTTAATTTGTGCCAGGGTTTGCCAAGGCTCAGCCTTGGCACCGCTAATCTTGGTAATTCATAGCCCCAGCATCTCTGGGCTTGCTGCATCAGTTATGAATGTGAAAAAGTTGCTTAAATCCTAGCACCTAACTCCTTGACCCCTGCCATCTTTTTCATTACAGATTAAGCGCTGGGAAGTAGCATGATCTTCTGGAAATGCAGAGTGATAGACTCAGACTTTAAGGTCAGAATGGACCATTGTGATCATCTAGTCTAGGGGCAGGCAATGAAATTCAGTGGGGGGCTGGTGGTGGTGGTGAAGAGGCAGCCTGGGACCGGGTGGAGAGCTGGGGGGGCGGGGAGGGAAGAGAAGGGCCGGGAAGGAAAGCCGGCTGGGGAGGGTGGGGGGATTGTGGAATGGGGCAGCACAGCACTGGCCCCAGAATCTGCAGTGCTGACCCCAGCACATCGCCGGCCGTGGGGGGCAGCGGAAGGGGACAGTGCAGCGCTGACCTAGATCCCGGCCCCATGCTGCGCTGGGGCAGAGGAGCGGCAGCCCTGGTGCACCGCAGTCCTGGCCGGGGGGCAGAAGAGGGCAACGCTGGCCCCAGCCCCGAGCAGCGCAGTACCAACGATGGGAGCGGAAGGGGGCGGCGCATGTCCCCAGCCCCAGGGCGGCTCAGCACTGGCGGTGGGGGGCAGAGGCAGGCAGTGCTGCGGCAGTGAGGCTCTGGCGCAGCACAGCAGTCGGGTGGGGGCGAAAGGGGATGGGCGAGAGCAGGGCAGGGGGGCGGGCTGGATCCAGCCCGTGGGCCGTATTTTGCCCAACCCTGATGTAATCTGACCTCCTGCACAATGCACACCACTGAACCTCACCCACCCACTCCTGTACTAGCCTCCGTCGTTGTTTCCATAACCTGTTGCTAACATGAAAATATGGTGACAAACATCAATCACAGAAACAATGGCGGTTGAAAAGGGATCCGAATATTTATTCTCTCAACATGGTATCTCAGACATAGCCACTCGCATACACAGCACCCTCTACTGCACTTCCAGAAACCTCAAACTGATAATGTGAAACAAGACTGTTTTGTCTGCATCTGCTTGTTGATGTCAGGATGAGCTCTGAATTTTAAGTTGTGATTCAGATAACACACAGGGGGCTGGAGGACCTAGGGCACTGGGGTAGGATTCACAGTCTGTCCTGCCCAGTTCAAGCTAGGCCCAGGCAGGCAGTGACTGAATTGTAATAATTTGCCTGACGTACCACCTTCCAGTTAAGGATTTCAAAGCATTTTACAGAGCTAACTAAACCTTTCTCTGTCCTTGGTCTGTCAGTATTGCTACTGAGTAGAACTGACTCCCAAGAATATCGTATTAAGCCCACTCGGTGATGTAGGCCAATCTCATTATCCTCATCTCACAGATGAGAAACTGAGGCAGGGCCATCAAATCACTGAGTCACTGATAGCTCAAGGAAGATGGCTGAAATCTTCCAACAATTAGGCCTGTGCCTTCTGGGCACCAAGAACATCATTCTTTCTAGGAGCTGCTGGCAATGGCTGACGTGTAAGGCTAAGATTGTGTCACGGATATTTTTAGTAAAAGCCATATGGACATCAACAGCAAACTATAAACTGTAAAAGTCTGAGCCCGGCCTCCTGGGGACAAAGTCATCTAAAATCATGGAATCCATGACCTCCATGATCAACTCATACCCTTACTGACATGTAACGAGCTGGTGAGTCCTCAGTTCACTTTCTGGCAGACAGATGTTCATAACACAATAGCACAAGTGCAGCTCCCTACTTGAAAATTCACTGTGAGGGACAAACCTGCCACAGCAGGGGACAGATTAGATGGGATTTAACAGGCTATTTCCAACTCTAATTTCTGTTAGTCTTATTGGGCCTCTTGTAACCAGTCTCAGAGGAGAGGCCAAATAGACTGAACTTATTATATTCATGGCATATATACAGAAAAACTAGATCAAACAAATGCCCTCAATAGAAGGTTGTATAGTCACACTGCTTTAGGTCTTAAATTCAGAATGATAATGTACAAGGAAACAGACACACACAAAGCAGGCTGGCCACAAAATTTACCCCATCTTGTTTTCCCCTGCCTCTTTCCAGTCCAATTCTGATTGCATGCTTTGCTTTTTAGCCTCCTAGCTTATCAATAGGACCAGAAAATGCCCCACTTTTAACGTGATCACTTGTAATTCCAACATAATTATTCCATCTATAATTATAATCTAATCTGTATAGCTCTCGAGTGATTACCACAGAGGTTACATACATAAGTGCAAGAGAGAGCAGGCTCAAATAATTGTCCGACTCCTCCCATCAGCAAAGGGATCTCTGAACCAGAAACCCAGAAGAAACAGGATGAGAGCAGGCAGCGGATCTCAGGGCCCCAAACAATTGGTAGGTGTGCCCTCCTCAAGCAAAGAGGGTCCATGGGATGTGCATTGCCCATAGGTCCCATGCCAAGCTCTTAAACAGCACTGAGCTGAACAATCAGTCCTTACCCTCTCCTGCTCTTCAGGGGAGAGGTACTTTGTGGTTTCATTAAGCAGATTAAAAACTCCTCCTCCTAACATTTTGTGCCTGGTTAGCTCTTGTGGCTTTTGTGAGGGCAAGGCAACCGGTGAGGCAATTGGCAGGGGAAAGCGGCACATTCCCAAGTGCTGATGACAAGGGGAGATTTTTGACGCCCAACCTAGCCCTGGTCTACATCTAAAACTTAAGTCGACTTAGCTACAATGAAACTTAGATCGACCTAACTCCTCTGTTGATGCAACTAGGTCTATGGAAGAGTTCTTCCTTTGACCTACCTACTGCCTCTTGAGGGGTTGGATATACTGTAGCTATGGAAAAAACCCTTCTCTTGTTGTAGGGAGTGTCTGTGCTACAGAGGCATAGCTGAAGCATTGCAGCTGTTTCTAGTGTAGACATGCCCCTAGTTCCCAATTTACAATGGCGGTGGGAAGAGGGAGTGAATATGAGAAGTCCTTTCTGGATTGAATTTTCCTGTAGGAGCTGTAGAATGCTCCTCCAACCCTTAACATCTTTTGACTAGCCAGTTGTGGCCTCCTTCAGCAGCTGCAGCATTCATGCATTTTTCACTCATGGCCCCTCCCCTATAACCCTTTTTGAAGGTGGTATCACTTCTGCTATGGGCGCCCACTGGCTTCCGGGCCCTCTGCTCTGACTCACCCGCTAGAACACTTCAGAGCAACCGCGGCCTGTGGCCTTGCCATACATGGCCTGGCTCCACTGCTCCTTACGGGACACTATCGTCTTAGCTTCAGCAGTATCATGTGAGCCAAATGCCCAGTCATCATCCAAGTCTGTGTGTGGGAGCTTGTGCAATCAGAAAGGATCTCACAGAGAAGTGAGTGGTAGGAGGAACATTAGGCTGAAGGGAAGGGAGTGGATTGTTCTGTTACTAGCTTCCTTGACTGAGTCCTGCCCCCTGGTGAAAGTGGTAAATGGCACAAAGCGTTCTAGGCATTTTGCTCCAGCTTGCGGCAGCTCAGCCCTTATCAGATCTCTCCAGGGCAAATGATTTTCCTGGTACAGAGTGTTGCCAAGCTGCACAGAAAAGACTCGTAGACGGAAATAATGGGCAGCTGAGCAGAATGTTCCCGGCTGGTACATGGGGTGTGGCTGTGCTTTTTTAACTAGTTCTCTCAAACAGGTTTGCTGTCCGGCAGATGGGCTGATGTGACCTGCTGAGAACTTCACTCAGCACGCGAAGAGGAGTAAACTCAGTTTGCGTCTAACTCATTCTTGCAACCTGCTCTTTCGCCAGAAAGAACCCCAGTCTGACCCCTTCGCCCTGGAGCTGAATCATAGTCTCAGACTCTAAGGTCAGAGAGGACCAATATGATCATGTAGTCTGACCTCCTACACAGTTCAGAGAACCTCACCAACCAGGGCCATCCCTGGGGGAGGCGAATAGGGCGATCGCCCTGGGCCCCGCAGGTACATGGGCCCTGCGCTGTCTCGCTCCCAGCGGGGCAGTGTGGGGCCCACGGGCACCACAGCCCCTCCTCCCACAGCCGCCCCACTGCCTTCAGCAGCGAGCCGAAGACAGTGAGGTGGGGCAGGCCGGGAGGGCTATGCCCGGCCCCTGGGCCGGCCCTCCCCACCCCCAGGGCAGAGCACGTGGGGCCCGGCCTTTGGGCCAGCCTGCCCCAAATGGCCGGCTCCACTCCGCAGGTGGCCTCAGCCTCCCAGCACGGGTCCAGGGCCACTGACTCCCTCCCAGCCACAGGTGGCCTACGGGGTCAGGGCCGGGACTGGAGCCGACTCCGGCTCCACCTCCCCCACCCCAGCCCCAGGCGGCATCGGCCTCCAGGCCCGGCTGCCCCCCGGCAGGTGGCCTCCCAGCCCAGGGCCAGGGCTAGAGCCAGCTCCCCCTTGCCCCCCTCCCAACAGATGGCCTCAGTCTCCTGGCCTAGGGCCGGATCCCTGGGAGGCGGAGCGGGCCAGTCAGCCCGCCACGCTTCCCTCCAGAATGGGGGGCGGGGGCCCCGCTTCGGCCAATTGGCCCTGGGCCCCGCTCCCCACATGGGACAGCCCTGTCACCAACCCACACCTGCAATAAACTTCTAACCCATGACTCCTCCTCCTTGCCCATCTCGTATTTGCTTCAGTCAAACAATTTATTAAGGTAAATACAGGAGTAACTGGGTGAAGTGTAATGGCCTGTGATGTGGAGCTGATTGAACTAGGTGACCCAATGGTCCTGTCTGACCTAAAACTCGATGAAGCTAGGAATTCTGCCTCCAGAAGAACGGCTACACTGCAGTCGGAGGTGTGATGGTAGTGTGGTTTGGCACACCCATGCCAGCTTTAATCTAGCTAGCATGGCTAAAAATAGTAGTTAAAATGTGGCAGTGCAGGCTGCAAACACAAATATGTATCCAGAGAAACTGGGTGAACTTGTACCGTCAAAGTCTCTGCATCTTCATTGCTACTGTTAGCTATGCTAGCTAGATTAAAGTGAGCACAGGTGTGCCACCCGGTGCACCAATCACATCTCCAGTTGCAGTGTAGATGTACACATTTTAACTGCTATTTTTAGTCATGCTAGCACCACGCTGGAATGGGTGTGCCACGCCACACTACAATCACACCTCCGACTGCAATGTAGATGTTCTCCCAGAGGCAGAATTCTTAGCTTCATCAAATTTTAGGCCAGACAGGATGTGTACTCCTGGTTTCCACACTGCTGGTTCCCAATCCAGCACCCAGGTTAAGCACTGCTAGAGGTGGAGAATGGATTACAGGGAGAGCATAGAGTCAAGAACAAAGATTTCTGGCAGTAGGAAAGTAAACAGGGGACTAGCTCCAGTCAAGGGTCTTGAGCAACCATGAATCCCTATTGCAGAAACCTCCCCACCCATTTAGGAAACCCTAACCCAGCACTAAGACCCCTGGATCTCCCTTAAAACCCTAGAAAACAGCCAGCTCCCAAGACTTATCTGTCTCTGATCTAGCACCAGTGCTATAAAATTCAAATGTGCACAAGCTCTTATGGACTTTGCTTGCGATCACCTTGCAGTCAATGGAATCCCTTCCACTGGAATCTGGCTTCCCATCAACCAGTGGAGCCGAAAATCCCTCCTGAATAATCGAACAGATCTTGACTAAATCCCAGATCTGCCTTTGCCACTTCTCTTGTTCCACGGATTTCACATAAAGACAGCACTGCTAACTCCAGTGCCAGGAAACAGAAAAGCTAAGGTAGGAAATGCAACCTTAATGCTTCCCTAGATGTTCATACTTTGTGGCAGTCTTTCAATATGAAATCACATACTTAACAAAAAACCTGGAATACACATGGGTATCTGAAATAATTTGTGATCTCTTAATTAGAGCCAGCAGGCTACTGCCTGGTCACCCACTGTAAGACACAACAAATGTCCCAGTGGAGATTTTGTCTGAGTTCCCCAGGATCAATGCTGGCTGCTTCCAGTTCCAGAAAGAAAATCTGATTAAAGCTCCCAGGGTTGCACCAGCCAGAACCTGCTCCTTGAATCTCAGTGGGAGAAGGAAGGAATCCAGGTTTCACACTCCTGCCAACTCTCTCTTCGGCTCAGCATCTACCCCCCCCCCCCCGACCCAGCGTCCCTCACAGGTACACTGAGCATTGGAGATGAAAGGACTGCAGATTTCATCTAGAGTGTGGACAGCAGTTCCTCCCATGATCGCTGACAATAGGGCAGAATTTAGCCTGACCTGGAGCCAACACCATGCAGTACAGTCTGTGTCAGGGAAATTGGGAACTAGAAAGCCCGAGAGAATCACAAGTTCACCTGTGCCCAGTTGTCACAGGGAAGGATCTCCTTTGTATTCATCACACCCAAGTTCCGCCTCTTCTCTACCTGGAAGGACACAACCACTCAACAACTGCTGCCTCCTGAAACTGGGCAGGTCAAGCTCTTGAGGCAGCTAGGGAGATGCTTCCTGGGAGATGGCTAGAAGCTTTTGATTCCTCACCCATCATTTCACACAATGGTTTTTTTTTGTTTTTTTTTTAATGAACCAGTCCTGCCATGAGTGCAGGGGACTGGACTTGATGACCTTTCATGATCCCTTTCAGTTCTATGATTCAATGTAAAATAGGCAAAAAGGACAATGACTCACAACTTGTGCAAATTCCCAACTATCCACCTTCATCGGTAAGCCAACTCATGACTGAGGCCGGATTAACTGGCCTGGAGGCCCGGGGCTGCCCACCACCACAGGGCCTCCCCTGCCTGAGGCCCCCCACTGCAGGAGCCAGAGGGTACTCCTGCCTCACCCCACTGTGGCCAGCCTGCCCAAGGGTGGGGGGGGGGCTGGAAGGCCACGGCAGAGTGGAGGCTGCGCCTTAAGCCAGCCGCCCTCGCTCCCCGGGTGGAATGGCCAGCCAGCCAAGGAGAGTGACAGGCACTCAGAGCCCAGCAGGGCCCCATTCCCCACCCAGCACTGACAGGGCAGGAGCGCTCTCAGGAGTGCTCTATCCAGTTCTGCTTTGCTTCAACACACTGTGGGATGCATCTCATTTCCTATCCTGTTTTCAGGCCTACCTGGTGCAAAGACTGAAGATGCACCTTCCAGGCAGTTCTCTACCTGCCCCTGAATTAAACCTTCTGGAAGTACCCGATAGAGGGCTGTTTGCCCAAGGCTACAGCTAGCCAGCTTGAAGCAATAGCATAGAGAGAGGCTAAAGGTGCCCTCAGTGGGCATCATTATTTCTGAAGCTCAACAATGACCCTAGGAGCCATTTAATGTCAACGTTGTTTGTGCCTTTGCTGCTGGCTTTGATAGAAACAGTGACCACTGGTGTGCTCGGGTTGAGCAGAAGAAACTGAGAAAGCACAAGAGAGAATGAGAATGCAAAATGGAAGAAGCACAAGCAAACCACAAACATCACCGCCATTGAACAGGGACCTGGATGCAGCATCTCGGCTGCCATTTGCTGAGCGTATGGTATCATTATATCCCATTCCCAGCTGGAGAAAGAAGCCCTAGAACTGTGCATTGTGACCGGGAAGGAGGACAAAAAGGGCTGCTGATCCTGGCTGGGGCAGTATTGCCCACAGGCTCACAGACAAGCGATTGTTCCCCGGCATAGACAAAGAGCTCTGTTCTCGCCTTAGCTCAGTCGAGTTGTTCATTGACACGCCGTCACAGCACATTTTCAAAGAATAAATCAATTACAGATCAGATGTCATGGTCTTTCCTCTCCTGCCCCCACCTCATCTCTTGCCTCCTTTGAAGCACACTTGTATTGTGCTGGAGAGTAATGGATACATACCAGCCCTGACCTCCCCGGAAAATTGCAGGCTAAGGGGTATCTTGTTATTCGGGAGTAAGGCTGCTCTGGGTTTGGAGCCCATTGTTACTAAGTTACACAAAAGGCAGGTTGCAAACCCTGCGCTGACACTGTATCCTCTAACGGGGTTTCATGTGCTGAGCCCATAGCATATAAAACGTTAATCCAGACAGCGGCCATTTCCTATGTGTTTCTCTGGGTCCTAGGTACGTGGATTTACTTGCCCTTACCGGCAGCGTGTATGTTGGGCCGGGGGGCAAGGTGGGAAATCAGACTTCTGTTGATGTGACCCTTTCCTCCCATACAAGACTTTAGGAAGCTACATCATTGCCTCCCCAATAATGGAAGGTTGTGGCTACTTATTAATGCCCACTCAAAAGGTTCACTTTCCAAGATAGCATCAGAAGAGGCAGCGACATCTAACCTTGGAAAGATGTGCGTGACTGAATGCCAGGGAGACCCAGTGGGCTGCTCCAGCTACCTCTAGCAGAGAGGCCCTCTGCCCACAAACTGGCTACTGCCCTGCTGAAGTGTGCTTTCACCCTGCATGGGACAGCGTTAGCATTCGTGGCTAAGATAGCACATGTAATGCAAATACAGTCTTCTAGTCGGATAGAGGCCATTCCCTTTCCTGACTATTGAGTGTCTTGGATGTCCTCAAAAAGCACCAACAGGTGAGACTGGCAGCTCATACCACGTATCCTCCAAGGCCTGGTGGCCCTGGTTAAGGTGGAACAAGGACCAGCTCACCTATGGAATGAATGATGGTCTTAATGGCCACCCAGTCCAGTTACCCAGCAAAGGAAACTCCTGAGAGGCAATGTCTGCATTTCCTTCCTCCGGCTGGCAAAAGAGTATGCTATTGGAGAGACTTGTGGCTGAAGCACATGACAAAGTCACGATTCAAGAGTCCTGGCTTATTTTCTGGCCTTGGAAAAGTCACTTCACGTCTCATTGCCTTGGTTACCTCATTTATATTAAGGGACACTTATTTCACAGACAGCGCATTGAAGCTTATTTAAATAAATGTTTGTAAGAAGTGCTTTGAGATCCCCAGCGGAGCTGCACAATGAGTTATTATAATGATTTCAGAGTCTGCTGTATTCCCAGGGCATAAGATGGGGGCCTGAAGTGAAACCCGCACTGCAGGCCAAACAATATCTACCTCCCTGATACTGCCTTCAGATCCTCTTTTGGCACATCTGCCAAAGGAGAAAGAGAGAGCGACTCTCCTGCTGCTTCAGTATCATAGAAACAGAGGGCCTGGCCTTGAGGATCAGAGCTGGGATTTCACTTCTAGAATTGGGAACCCTGCTGGAAGCCATTGGCAAGATCTGAGTGCGAATGCCAAATATTGGTCTTTTGACAGCAGCTGAGTGGAGAGTTTTTGACAGGAATGCACTAACAGAAGATGGGAGTAAATGTTATTGCTGCACTATGCAGACCTTCCTGGGATCTGGTGTTCAGACAAAATCTTGGAAAAGGGAGATTTTGCTGCCTAATAAATCCACTGCTGCACAGCTGTGTGTGGAGAACATGGCCAGGCATCAGTGTTGGACTAATGAAGGAACATTTACAGACCTGTTTTATATGATCCCAACTATTTCACAAATACCATTTCTTTGTACTTAGGGGAGAAAGGAAAACTGCACAGTCCTGGTGCTTCTGAGGACAGACAGTTCATCAGTCTGCCAAATTAACGAACACGGCAAATGGGGATGGGAGTGGAATTAGAGAAGAAGGAGGAACAGAAGGATTTAAGTGTTTATTACACTTCTCATCTGCATGACACAGATCTGCAAACACGTGCGCTCCCAGAGATCAAAATACTGAAGCACTGAAAGAATGCTCAGACATACACAGGGCCAAACAAAGCCACAGACTTAGAGGCACATATGCAGCATGTTTGCACAGACCCAGGCGTACAAGTACACACCCATAGACCCCACCCATACAGAGAGGGGCTGGCACAAACACGCTCATATAGATGGACTGATTCTCACTGTGATGTTAGAGAAGTCCTGACTGTCATTTCTCCACAGTGGAATTTTACGAGACCACGTTAGAACGTCCGGACTGAGGCAGCTCATTTCAGAACATGGCCAAGGCTTGCTGGGAGAGGGACAGCACCTTTAAAAACAGCAGAGAGCTGCAGAGGAACCACTGTGGTGGAATGGTCTGAGTGCACCTTTGGAGGGCGTCTTGTTTGGCTGAGCCTAGAGCACACACCCAGCCTCACCTGGCTTGGCCTTGATCCCTGGCCAGCCCTCAGCACTACCATCAAATCCAAAAAATTCTCAACCAAGACAAACCACAGTCAACGTGAGAGACTGATTTCTCCTCTGCAACGCGCCCAGACCTGTCCCTGAAGCCGGCAACTCCATGCCCCCATTGGCTACATTATGGCACCACTTTGAAGGGCTTCCCGTCCCGAACAGAACAGGAAGCTTAAGGGACGGAGGCAGGACACGCTGCGTTCCCTGGCTGTCAGCAGAAAACAGCAACTGCCGACTTCACCACATCATACAGACCCATAGCATTAAGCCTCTCGCCTCTGTAGACCTGCCTCAGAACCATCTTTTCCGTGGGCTGTGTCTGTGATGTCAAGAAACTCAACACACTGTAAGTCTAGCAGGCACATGCAGGCACATAGCAGGATGGCTCAGTTTCTGCCCTGAAGACTTTGCAGGAAACCGTGGTATAGCATCCATGGTGCAATAGCTCCCTCTCGCCTTCTGGCACCCACTCCACCAACCTTCTGGAGCTTTGATCCCTGTGCTTTGAGTCACCAGACTGGGAATGAGACAGGTGTAGATGTGGAGAGCGCGTTGTCCAAAAAGCAAGCCCGGGAGAACACAGAGAGATGCTGAAAGGAGGGAGAGAAGATATTTAGCAATAACACTTGCTCTCCATCTTGGGAAATTACCCAAGAATGCTCTTTTCACCCATCCCTATTATGCTGGCAGGCTGGGCTGGCTAGCACTTAATGAAGAGCTGTACTAACACGTCCAGTTGCCTCCAGGAATGCACAGATGTGCCAGCTGCAACTGGCGGTGCTGAAAGGGACATGTTTCCTGGAGAGACCTGCTGTAGCCTGCAGAAATCACTGCTCTGGGCTAAACAAGAGAAGCCGCCACCTCTTGCTTACAGCTATTCACCTTTTAGACATAGGACTTAGCCAAGCCAAAACATCATGAATACTCAGACCAGGCTCTGTATTCTGCAGCACTATCTACAATGGGCCAAACAAAAATCTGCCATCTGCCCCTCCACGCCATATCTTGGGGAGTTTGGATGTGGAGCCTGTCTGAGGGTGGGGGATCATCTATAGCAGTGGTCTTCAATCTGGGTGATACCGCCCACTAGTGGGCATTTTGTGATTTTGGGTGGCGCTACAAAAATGAAAGGAGAGAATGGCCATGCTCATCCAGCTGTAATTCATAAAAAGTTTGTATGAATAATGAATAAATTTTATTTGAATGAAATTTGTTTGATCTCCTATTTAAAATATCTGAGTTTAAAATTTAAATAAATTGAAAATTATAATTAACAATTAGTTCGACAATGTAACAATTTAACAACAGTGGCAATTTATAAAAAGTAACAATGTATGTAGGTGGGCGGTAAACTTACTGCAAATGTGAAAATATTGAAAAACTGGGCACTGATCCAAAAAAGGTTGAAGACCACTGATCTATAGCCAGGGCTGTCCTTCGGGGGGGGGGAGCACGTGAACGGGGCGATCGCCCCGGGCCCTGCGGTAACGTGGGCCCTGCACTGTCCCGCTCCCAGTGGGGCAGTGTGGGGCCCAGGCCGCGGCCCCCCCTTCCCCCTTTGGCAGCAGGGTGAGTCAGGAGCACGTCCCGTGGCTGGTCCCTAGGCCAGCCCTGTTCCCTGCCCCCAGGATGGAGCAGGCAGGCCCAGGGGCGGGACTGGTGCTTGGGTCCCAGCCCCTGGGCCGGCCGTGGCCACCTGGGGTCCTGGCTGCAGCTGGGGCGGCAGCAGCTTCTGCTGGGGATGGCTCCCCACCACCCGGGGCTGCGGCCGCGGCCTCGACTCCCCACCTTCCGGGGCCGCAGCCGCAGCTCGCTGCCGCCCGGGGCCGCAGCTGTGGCTCTCCTCTGCCCGAGGCCAGGGCCGTGCCTTGGCCTCGACTCCCTGGGGCCGGAGCCGGGGCGGCACTTCCACAGCTTCTGGGGCTGGCTCCCGGGGGGACCGGGCTCCCTGAGGGCCCCCCCTCCCTGCACTCCTCACCAGCATGTGGGGGTGGGGGCCCCACCTAGGCCAATTGGCCTTGGGCCCCGCTCCCCCCTAGGGACGGCCCTGTCTATAGCATGGTTAGCTAGCTTAGTTGTCCACAAGGAATACTGTAACTCTGGTTGTAACCTCAGTGAAGACAAGGGGTAAAAGTACAGAGGAAAGTCTGGTGGGGATTGTGGAGTTACTGGGAGATAGGCTGGAGGACATACAAGTGTGACACAGAGAGGATATTTATGGCAACAGGCTGGGGACAGTTTACGCAACTCCACATCTTCCTCTTACTCATGAAAAGGTGCAGAAAGTCAGAACTTACTTGCCTGGCACTGCTTTGTCATATTGCCCCTCTCAGAGGCTGTGGCAATGCAGATCGGAGAAGGATCTTGGGTTGCCAATTGCACAGAGACTAAGAATCTGTGGGATTAATGGGTCTAAAGCCTCTGGATATTGCCCCATGCACATGCTATGAGCCTGGCTCCATGCACGCACCCTGGTATAGCAGAAGTGTTCACCAGATGTGGCACTTACAGGCCCACCTAGTCTCCTTAGCAATGGACTTGCATTTCTAGCCCCTGCTGAACTCTGTGCCATCACATTTCACTGCTACTTTTAACTGTGCTAGCTGGATTAAAACTACTGCAGGTATGCCTCCCCATGCTACAATCCCACCTCCAGCTGCAATGTAGATGTACCCAGAGACCAGGCTGGGACTAGAATTCAGGAGTATTATCTTACAGTTTTCTGTCCTAACCTATCAACAAACACTCCTCCCAGATTTAGGAATAGAATTCGAATTCCCAGTGACTTCCTCTAGCCACAAAAACACATGTGCATAAAATCCACCCAACATAGCAATAACAGCTAGCAGTAGAGACTACTAAGGAGGCAGGCCTGCTCGACACCTAAAATTCGACCTACCTGTGTCACTGAGGGCAGGGACATAGCCAGACCTGATCTTCTGGCAGGGCTGGGGGACTGAAAAACCTAAAGTTCCTTCTTCCACTCAAGTGACTGGAAGCAGGAAGTTTGGGAAGCCTCAAGCACCTGGCTGATAGGAAGGGCTGGTTGAACAACCCAAATGTTCCTGTGTCTGGTCATGTAACTGAAAGCCAAGTGGCAAGCCACCGGTGGAGAAAGCTCTGCAGGTAACTAAGGAGAGCTTGGGTAGATCTGCTTTCAAAGTCGGTGGACCCTGGCACACCCCAGCTATGCCTCTGGCCGACAGGCATAGTTAAATACTGATCTGAGCCCCTGTCTGTACAGACGCTGCTGGCTGATAGAAGAGATTTTCTGTTTGCGACACTGACAGACCAGGAAAGAGCTCATGCCAAAGTCTCTGGGCCTCTACGAACACTGACAAATCTGTAACTGAAAACGTGTTTGTTAGTCTTTAAAAGTGCCAGAGGACTCTGTTGTCTTTCTACAATAGACTAACACGGCTACCCCTTTGGAATTAGAATTTATGGAATGCTTGTTCATGTGCTGATCTTACTTCCCATAACTGCATCCTGTGTTACAGGGCATTAGTTAGGATTTGCTCTGTAGCTATAAAAGCATTTGCTAAAACTGCACATGCCCCACAGGAGGGGAGAAGCATTATCAGGTGTGATATACTAGCTTAGCACAGGAGTGGTCATCTCTTCCCCAACAAAAGACATCAGATAAGCCATTGTTAACATCAGTGGACACAAGGCTTTGCTGATTGCTTCTGCCACACCTAGGGGCAGGTCTTCACCGATGGTGGGAAATTTGTTGAGGAGACCCGCTCAGTGATCAAGAAGTGTGATCCTGCAACACCATCCCAGTAACTAGGTAACGCTGGTTTGAAGGGAGGCCCCTCTCTTCGAAGCTGCGCAGTGGGTGTGCAGGGTGTAGAGAAACCGAACAGAGATACACAAGTTCTTTTAGGTAATTTGTGTATCTATGTTTGACTGCTGCCGAAAAAGGCAGGCAGTGTAGACCGGCCCTAGGAAGAAGGTACATGCACAAGCGCTTGTCCCATCACAGCTTGAGTGCTAGGGAAAGGAATAAAAATTCCCATTAAGGAAAATTTTTTATCCCTATGCTGTTTGACTTCTGCAGGATGAAGATTTCTAAGCATAAGCAAGGAGTCTCTAGAGATTCAGCTTGGATTAGCCCTGGAGGACATATCAAGCTTGCATATTATAATAGCTATTATCAACTTTTGGAACCTAAGACTGGAACTTGTGTGTATGTTTACCTGCTTTAATCCTGTACATAATTCTTATTTTTGTCATGGTTAATAAACTTTTAGACAACAGAGTCTTGTGGCACTTTTAAAGACTAACAGATTTATTATTCGCATGAGCTTTCGTGGGAGAAAATAAACTTTTAGTTAGTTTATTATAAGACTGGCTATAGGCATTGTCTTTGGTGAGAAATCTAGGGTGCACTTGACCCAGGGTAAGTGACAGAGGGTAATCTCAATATATATTGGTCAAACAGGACAGTCTCTATGCAAAAGAATAAATGGACACAAATCTGACATCAGAAATCACAACATTCAAAAACTAATAGGGGAACAAATACTTCATTCTCCCTGCTCACTCCATTGACGACTTAATAGCAGTGCTCAAACAGATGAATAACGAATCAGAGCTTCAAAGAGAAACAGCAGAATTGGAACTTATATATAAATTCAACTCAGTTGCCTCGGGGTTAAACAGGGACTACGGATTTTATTCTCATTACATCAGGTGATTTGACCTCACTTTCATCTATATGCTGTTCCCCAGTGTTTGAATCCCAATACCTATTCTGATTTGCTGTTACAGCCTGACCTGATCCTGTGTCATACACTCCCCTGCATTTAATTTCCTCCCATTCTGTAAGTTCCCCATCTTCAAAGCTTCTGATGAAGTGGGATTTTCTCCCACAAAAGCTCATGTGATAAATAAATTTGTTAGTCTTTAAAAGTGCCACAAGACTCCTTGTTTGTTTGGCTCAATACTGATGTGATTTTTGGTGTAAAGTGATCATCCACCACAAAGGCAGACTTGCCTGGGTGACAAGTCAGACCAGAGCGCTCAAAGGGGAACGTCTGTGACTCCATGTTAAGTCTGTCACAGTGCTTGAGGAGTTCACACATGCTACTTGGTTGGTGAAATCCAAGACTAGACCTCATCGCCAGTGTGTGTCAGGCCTTGTTTCTTGACAGTCTGCCCGGCGGTTGGTACTCAAGATCATGAGCTGCTCCAGGCGGCATGACTCCGCAGACGTTGTGGCTGGGGGGAGCATTTACTACAGTGATGGAAAAGCCCCCTTCATCCCCATAGCTGGGGTCTACACTACAGCAGCATAGCTGCGGCTGGGATGCTGTAGTATTTACAGAGCATTGCCTTAGTTCAAGCACAGGTTAACAGTGGCACTAAAAATCTCAGCTACATTTACACTAGGCAGCCGAAGTGCCAGCAGCACACATGAGAATCCTGGGGATGTGCTGTGCTGTAAACTTCCGAGTCCCATTCCCGTGCTTTTCCCCTCCCTCAGTGCAAACCTGTCAGTTCCTTTTCTTTAGGACAAATCACGGTAGAAAGGAACACGCTGCAGACAGGAGGACTGCGTGCCAGCTACATCAGGAGGACAAAGCCCAGCTACACAGACAGTGCCCAGAGTGGATTATTACCTAACCCCTTTATAAACGCTGGGACATGCCCGTGTCTCTGTGTGTGTCTCTCTCTGTATCTAGCATTGCCGAGAGGTGCCCTATTGATAGCCCTGAAGATTAGCAACCTGTCCTTATCCACAGAAAGGAGAGATCACTCTCCACAGCCCATTCAGGCCTGAGTTGGAAAGAGATTCCAGCGGGGGAAGCCATTTGTGTTGGTTGTGGGGTGTTTTTTGATGTGGCTATCTGGCCACTAAGTAATTTGATTTAATCCAGTGAAATGGGCTATGGTGCCACTGGCTACTACTCCCTATTTAGAAATACATCAGGGCACCCAGTCAGTACCGAGATGGCCCCTACTGCCTGCATTGACAGAAGAGATGCTTCATGCACAGAGAGGACAAAGACCGTCTAACCAGCCCATCTCACAGCATTTTTTTTATCCTTGCTTTTCAAGGGGTGTATCTGTGCCTTATTTGCTGCCCATGAACCTTCCTGTTCCCTAGAGCCTGTCCTTTCTTCATCCTTTCCCGTTCCGCAAATGAAAAATGCAGACTACTTTACAGAAATGAATTTTTTTCATAGAAAATTATTTTGCTCTACATTTTCCAGATTTTGGACAAAAAAATGAACACATTTTATCAGTTTTCCAACAACAATCCAGAAAATTTCCATGAAAATGTTGGGGAGGAGGGAGGAAAAAGCCTCCCCCATATTTAAAATATATAATTTCTTAGAAGTAATTTCAAGGGAAATGGTTACCATTTCCCAACCACCTTCACAATGTGCTGAGGGTCCACCACTGCTCTGACTTTCAGTAGTATCAACTGATTGACCCCCGTGGATTTACTCCAGAGTGACAGGATGGTAATTACAAACAGATTTTGCCCCAAACTGATGTAGAGATCTACAGGGCCTTGCCATCACAGAAGCTGTTTACATGCTGCAGATTCCCACTGGGACTGATTTACAGTGTGCTACCAAACTAGCTCCGTAGCTCTGGAGACCATTTGTATCCACATCCCCAGACCAGCAATTAACATATTATAGGCAAAGGATAATACTGAGCTTTCAAAACAAGGGCCTCTGATCTTGAGCTGAACAAACAATTCCCCTTGTCTGTGTCAGCTGATCATCTACTTTCTTTCTACTACAGGGACTGCTCTGGAAATGACACCCACGCTGCTGAATTGTCTTCCTGTTTGCCAGCAACCACTCCCCAGTGTGCAACGTCCTGCCCTCCCAGTCAGGTTACAATGACAGCTCCTCCTTTTGCAAGCACTAACCACAGAGAGAACTCAAACAGAGTCCTGTAGCACTTTTAAAGACTAACAGATTTATTTATCGCATGAGCTTTTGTGGGAGAAAATCCCACTTCTTCAGACGCTATGAAGTGGGATTTTCTCCCACAAAAGCTCATGCAATAAATAAATCTGTTGGTCTTTAAAAGTGCCACAGGACTCTGTTGTTTTTCTGCAATAGACTAACACGGCTACCTCTCTGGAACTTGATTACATGGAAGAGAGAACTCAGAGGTCACTCTCCCCGGCTCCGAGCCCAAGAGGAACAATTTTCTGTGTGGAAAGGTTTTGACTGCAAGTGGTCAAACCTCACAATTCATCCTTACCTACACACAATGATACATCCCAGGGGTGGGAACCTGGGGTCAGAAAGAAAGGTGCTAGCCAATAAGGCAGCTGGCTGGAGCTCAGTTGCATAATGTGGCAGCAGCAAACCTGTCGCTTAAAACACTGCAGAAGCCAGAAGAGGGGTTTTACACAACTGGAAAGTGCCTGTGGATAGAGGCGGTTTAATTGCATTTATCAGTGCATGAGGCTTCTGCCTGAGAGGATCATGCAGTCACCCAGGGAAGCAGCACACAGGGATCTCATGGTATCATAGCTGTAGGGACAGGTTGTACAGAGCACCCCCTACTGATAGCTCTAATTACAGAGCTGTGTAGTACAGGACTTGCCGACCGCACTATCTCACCCACAGTCTTGGGTGTGCAGCTGGAGATGTTTATAGACTGAAAGCATAAAAGCACAGTGGATGGTTAACAAACATCAGAGTCTGTGTCTTTCTCTACTATACAAACAAAATCCCGTCCGCAGGCAGTGTAGACTTCTCCCTGCTGCCCCCTCCGGGCTCCATTCATAAATGATGAAATCTTGCTGAAAAGCCCTCTCAGCATTGCCCCATTCTGATCTAATTTGAGGATGTCCTTTCCAAGCAGAGTTCACCTGAGCCCTTGCCATTCCAGCATATGCAGCAGCTGGTGTTTCGTAAACTACCTGACATTGGGAGGGCAAGGTCCTGGGAATGGACATTGGCTTGTTCCTCCTTCATTGATAGCAAGAGATCAGCAGAAACTAACTTGGCAGCACTCCAGGACCCAGCATGGGGCCGTCCGATAGATCACCGTACACCCGAGGCACGGCATGGTTGCAAATACAGTGTACTGTTCACATTAAGATAAAGACGCTCATCTCACACTAACTTTTGTTCCTGCCCCTTCTGGCAAGTGAAAGAAACAGGCACATTCCTCACTGCAGTGACAGAGGTGATGGGGGTGGGAGGAGGTCACGCTGTGGCTAGATTTGGCCCATTAGTTTCAGAAGGCAGAATAAGCCACTGTTCCCAGAACTCATTCTGGGACAAAACCCCATGCCATGCAGCCTCACTCAAAGCCTGGGTCAGCCAGCCTGGGCTCACAAGGCTTGGATTGCAGGGCTATCAAATTACTGTGACTTTTTTGGGGTCCGGCTTCAGCTGGCACCCGAGCTCTGGGTCCCGCCCCCTCACAGGGCTAGCTGACTTGGGCTTTTATTGCAGTGTAGACATATCTTCACTGTCTGTCAACTTGGGCTGAATCAACAGGGTATGTCTAGTGCCAGAAGCTAAAGAAATCTAAAGACCCTAAATAAAGTGGAAAAGGAGTTTTACTCCACTCAGTGCCTTCTGCATGCTGAGCCATTAGACTGGTATCATCACCACAGCCCTGTCCTGCACCCTCACCAGGAGAATACGCTCCCTCTACTAAATAACCAAGCAGACAAGCACCCAGTATCGCAGATGGGCAACAGATTACTGGCCAGTAGCCAATTTGCTCTGTATTTTCTACTGTCATCTAACGCTTGCTCAGCCTTTTTCACTGCTGCTGTGCAGTGGTCCGATAGTTTCCCCTCAGAGAAATTTCCTTCTGTGGGTGCTGGGCTCCATCTGTAAACCATTTTACATACAGTGTGGATACACAGCGCTACTCCAATTTACCTTGTGCAGTATTATAATTATCACATGACCCCTAGATATTAATCCCTGCCCACAGGCTATGTACTTACTATTGGTCTGTGCTGAACTGTATTTTTCATATGCTGCTTAATCATACAAACTGTTCAAATCCTTTGGAATCCGATTGCACTTTCCATCCCTCATTATGGGCTTTGTCACCAAGTTAGCATTACCTCCAGCCTTGTTTTTCAGACCTCTGGGTACTTCCATTTCCACATGAATAATGCGTCTCTTTGGCTCTCCTTTGTCCTGTGCTCATAAAACAGTTCTCTTGCCAAAGCAACATCCTTTCCCATCCAACGCTCTTAACCTCCACGGGTAATGTCATTTAACAAGCCCTGTCACGTGCTTGTGGAAATTCTAAGTATGCAAGATTCACCATATTGAGTTTGTAGTCTCACAGTGACTATATCTTTGAAGAACTCCAGCACAAAGTGCCCCTAACTTCCCAACAGTAAATGCCTTGCCAGTGCGCGCTTTCCCACATGCAACCATCGCATTTACTAGTCACCTGTTTCCTGGCTTGTCTCTTGCTCCTTTCATAAAAATCAAGGAATCCCACTAATAAAACAAATTTTGCAATCATTCTTGGCACTAAGCTTCTTTACATGGCTCTCAAGGCACCCAGTGCTGGAAAGAAACAAGTAGAGACTTCCTTTATGTTGCTCTGTCGTAGTAGGTTCGTAATAAGAATGGCCAGATGTAAACTAAGGTTTGGTGTACACCACCAACTTATATCAGTATCGCTCCATTGCTCAGAGTTATGGAAAATCCACACCCCACTGCAGTTATACTGACTAACCCTTGGTGTAGACAGTGCTATGTCAGTGGAAGGGCTTCTCATATTGACATGGCTATCACTAGAGCCCTGTGCGGATACAAACATGTGGCTCCGCATCCAATCTGCATCCGCCAGAAATGGTCCATGGATGCGGATAGAATGGAGCTATCCGTGGATTCGCATCGCACTACTCATCTGGTGAAGTGGGATTTTCTCCCACAAAAGCTCATGCGATAAATACATTTGTTAGTCTTTAAAAGTGCCACAGGACTCCTTGTCTGTTTAAATTACAATTGCATCCTTCTAGTGTGCTTCAGTCAGATAAAAAACACCACAGTGCCTCAGTTTTCCACCTGCAGGAACCTTTCCTCAATTCAGTGAGCTTTTGGTCATGCTCATCAAAACTGTCTGGCTTCAGAGGATCTCAAACCACTTTACAAACATTTACTTCTGATCCCCCTACAAGCCCAGTAGCAACATTACTGTGCACAGATGGGGAAACTCAATCACAGCGTGACAGAACTGTGGAACAGAAACCCGAGGTGTGTCTACATAGCCACTGAGAGGCATAATTTCCAGCATGGGCAGACGTGTGTACATGCTAGGCACTAGCTGGAGTAGGGCTAAAAATAGCGGCATGTCTGCAACAGTGGCTTGGGAGAGCTTAGTGGCCAGAGTCCAGTCCTGATCAACCTCCTGGGTAAATACTCTAGTGGCTAGCCCAACCCACTTCCTCAGCTGCCATGGCCGCACTGCTATTTTTCAGTCCTAGGTCTAGCAGAGGTAGAGCATGTACATCTATCCAAGCTGGGAATTATACCACTCCACCTGCCTGGAGTCCTCCCCAACCCATCTCTAACCACTACCCAGCATTCCCTCCCTTTAGACCCTGTTTGCTAAATGGCCACTAAAGATTAACCCATTTTGTTCTTCTCATTTGCAGGTGGGTGATGCTTTGTCCACTTTAAATGCATTGAACTTGTTTAGAACCAGCTCGGATGTTTGCTCACTGCTTAGCTTGCCAGTTATTGACTTGGAAACCGGATCTCCAAAGTAAAAAGCTGCCTCCTTAGAGACGGGAACAAAGTAACTATTAAACAACTCAGCAATTTCCTCATCCAGAATAAACTCATTTTTCAGGGGGCCCAATGGGCTTCTTTTGAACCTCTGGTAGTTGTTGCATAGCTACTGGAGTAATGGGCCAGTACCTGAAAATTAGATATGTATCCAACACGATCTGTTGAAATACACTCTGAACAAAGACTAGGTCTACATGGCAGCTGAGCCATCGTAAAGGAGCTGTGGGGTACAATGAATCAGTAGGGAAAGCATGGACAGAAAACTCTTTAAAGCCACCACAAACACAGCCCAGACTTCGTGTCCTCAGAACTCTGCATCCAGCATCATAAAATCCAGCTTCAAGAGCATGCTGTGTATTGGCTGTTGACATAATATTCAGAGAAGCAGCAGATCAAGGGACCTGGGATCCAGGCTGAGCTCTGCCATTTTCTCACTGCATGACCTTGCCCTGTTAACCTCACCTTTCTGTGCTTTAGTTTCCCTTCTGTAACACCAGAGTGCCCATCTTAGAAGGCACGGGAGAGGTTTGTTGTACAGAAGTATAGTGTCAATCGGAATAAAATTTCGGTCATCTCCATAACCTTCCCAGCCTCACAACATTTAACTGAGCAGAAACTGCTGGCCCCTGTGCAGCCTTTCTCCCTTTCTTCACCCTGCAACCAGTCTTCTCATTGTCCCTGCAAGGTTGCTGTTTTACAGCCTGCCAGGGCCTTTGTACCCAGTACAAAAGTTAATATTTCATTTTAAGACTAGGACAAAATCGAGTTAGCCTTGAAATGCCAAAGGTAGGTTCAAAATATTCCCTTGTTGGCTCATAAAGGCTCCTATTAAGCATGTACCTTCTGATAAGGGAATGGCTCTGTACCCAGAACAGCAGCTGTGGGAAGCTATTTGTGGAAATCAGTGTCATTTACATATCTGTATCATTTTCATCTGGCTTCCCCGTCTCTGCTTTTATGGAGCCTAATCTTGTTACTCAATCAACAACTGGGAGTGGCAAAATGCAAACAGTCCCAGCTCAAGGCAGCTTCCCAGGAGGAAGAAATCAAGGCACTGAAGACGGACTTGCTTGTTTCTATTGCATAAGGGTCTCTTCCTGGCTACAGAGCACAGTTATGTGGAGCTCCAATACTAAGGATGTGATGAATAATTAAATCTCCCTGTAAATAATTAAGCACAACTTGTACGTTTATCTAGCAGCTTTCATTCAGGAGAACCCCAAAGGACTCTGAGTATTAGGCAGTGGGAGCTAGAAAGGTAAGCACAGAGTAGGAAGTCCCATATTCTGACCCTGGCTCTTCTACAAATTGGTTGTGTCTCCTTGGTCAAGTCACTTTGCTTCTCCAGCAGAAAAAATTCCAATGACAGTAACCAGAACCAGATTTAGGGGCAGGCAACCAGCTGGCGTGTTGTTTTTGATGAAAGTGACAAATAGGAAAATAGAACGTTTGGAGGAAAATGTTTCTGGTATTCCACATGTGGATTCAATTTTCACTAACCCCATAGAATGTTCTGGATCTTTGCGGAATGGCGTGGAACCTTCCTGACTTGCTGAGAACTGCCTTTTCCTCAAACCATCTAGAACATCGTCAGCCAGCCCGCGGGTATATAAGGGGCAGGGCATCGCCAGTCAGTCAGTGCAGCACAAAACCCAACTGCAGCGAGAGCTGCCCTACTGTGAACCTTGTTTAATTGCAAAAGCGTACTTGTGTTTAAGATTTGAAGTGCGTAAGTAGCGACTAATAAAGGACATCTTTAATAAGAAGCCAGTGATATCTACCGAACCCTTATCTACACACCAATATAAAAGAAATACTCCTGCTCTTGTCCAAACCTAGCACCTCTAAAGACTTGTGACTAGGACTGTAGCATCTTATTTCTTAGTATGTGAACGAATGCACCAGGTGCCATCAGTTTTCTACTGAATTAGAGCACAATTGAGTGGCCACCACCACTCCATGCAGCATATAGGTTTCCCTTAGGGATCTTTCAGAAAAGTACTAGCTAAGCCCAGGCCTGTTTACTTTACAAAGCTGGAGATGATTACACACTGAGAGAGAGTGCGCAGGAAGAACCGAGCGGCAAGGGATTGTGCTATAGGAACCGCGGGCAATTCCTCCAGCTGCAGTGATGCTCTCGGGTTAAGGAGTGAGGAGGTCTTCTGTCAACTTAACCTCTCCCCATAACTACCAAAACCACCATTTTACAGCTCATTCTTCCAGGAACGCAACGCCACATGGAAACTGTTCGTTCAGTCAAAGAGGAACACCACCAGGAAACAAAGAATCTGTCCAAATGGCAATTGCCCACTCAGGACAAGGGGGGTGGGATACACCTCAGGGGCACCACTGAGCTTGCTGCGCAAAGAATTCTAAAGCCAGCCCAAATCCAGGAGCATTTGTAGCTCTATTGCAGCTTCAAAAGTCAGCCCAGATCAATGAAGGTTGAATGAATTTGGGATCATGCTACACACACAACCCCCCACTCGCTCCCAATCTCCAAGCATCTGTGCCCCCAGTCAACTCCTGTGCCTGACCACATTTTTTCCCTTTCATGGTGCCCTGTTAGCTAGATCCCTCCACCCTGCTCAGTCCTTGGATCCCACTCATTGCTGTCAGCATGCTGGATCGCCACCTCCTACCTCTAGAGGCTTCTTGGTGCTGCCAGGTAAACATAACTGCCCTACCAAACAAAAGGGTTTGAAGTGACTCTCGAGAAGTCACCAGCAAGGTGAAAGCAGCTCAGCATGTAATAGACTGAAGCAGATTACTCCAAGTCTAGGTTTGGGGGTCTGGTGGATTCGGGGTCAAAAGTGAAAGTGAAATTGGGTTTGGGCAGGTTTTTTCTGCAAAACCTGAGCTGGGGTTTCGTTTCGCAGACCCCTGACTAGTAATAAGGTAGGGGCAGGGCCCAATCTAACCAAAATTCAGGCATTTGGGGAGTTCAGAGAAATGATTCCAGTTTGGGCTCAAATAAGGAGAGACAGAATCCAAAACCGGTTTGATTCTTTTATTGCAAAATGTCCTCAGTGGGTGTTTTGGTTTGGGGCCAAATCTGGGTCCTATTTTAGCTGCTTTTCCAAAATTCAGGAGCCGGGCTTTAGGATAATTGTTTTCACTAAACCAGAGAGGGAGAGGTGGCAGCCGGAATGAGTAGACAACTGAGGGAAGTGGCCTGGAAAAGAAGGCACTCTGTAAGCCTCACCCTGACCCACTGCCCTAACTGCCTTTGAAAGCGTTGCTCCAGGTTTCATTCCCCAGGTGACTCCTGGTGAATATTGCCAAAGAGCTGCTCTTACTTATCAACCACGGAAACCTCCAAGGCCAGTCCATAAAGCTGACACTGCAGGCCTATGTACAACTGGCACAGCATTAAAGTTTTATGGCTAAAACTTTCCTGGTTAAGTCCTTGAACAAGCAAAGGTTCCCAACCTGGACGTTTTCCTCCCAGGCCTGTCAAGTTCGGTGATGCGTGTCTAACTCCCTCAACCCACCCACATTCCTGCCTCCCTTAGGAGACCTTTCAGAACATCCATCCATTTTGTTAATGAGTGGAATTTGAGAAATTTCCACTGCCCAGGGCCCTGGGAAGAATGCATGAGCACATCCTCCACCTCATGTGTGCTGGCATGGGATGTTCCTGAGGCGTAGTGGGGCACAATGGAATATTTTTTTTGTTGCTTCAGAAGTTAATAAATGTAATTATATTGAGGCAGCACAAAGAACAGGAGAGCGCTTGAGGGCATAGGAAAGTCACACTGGTGCCTAATTTCAATGAGGAGAATGCAGACCGGAACAATCACAGGCTGTACTCTCACTAATTCCTACAAGTGAAGCAGGCTCAAGCCCACTCAGTGGGCCCTGGATGCGAGGCTGTTTTAAAAGGTCCAGGGTGTTACAGAAAGTACAGCTCAGGGAACATCTACACTAGAAAGGCAAGTTGATCTATATTAAGTCAACGTAAGAGTCAGTGCACTGCCCTCCTCTCTTCAACTGATCTAAGGGGGCAGTGTGGGGAGCAGAGAGCCCAGCCTGACAGCTCCCTGCTCCCCTCTCTCCATTCTCCAACAGGAGTGAGGGAAGCCTCCTGGGAATTCTCACCTCCCTGTTCCCTGCTTTGGGATCGAGCCACCCAGCTGTCAGAGGAGTGTGGACAGGTTCACAGCTCCCGCCCAGCTGCCGAGACAGCCAAACAGCTAATATAAGGCACAGTGTCTGCACCGATACTGCATCACCCTAAGCCACTGACCTATGTTGGTGCAGGAGTGACATCGGTGGGAAGACTGTAATCTCTGACATAATTAGGTCACTGTAAGCTATCCTGTCGCCGTGTTGAGCAGACCCGCTCTCAGTAAACTGCCGTCTTCCTTGTGTCAGTAGTGAATCAAAACCCCAAGGTAGTCTGGGTCATTTGGGAGGCGGTGGTTTTCCCTCTGAATCAGCATCCCTCAGTGACCAACACCCCCCAGCATCACAGACATGGTGGGTGAGATTTCCTGCATAAAGCGCTTGTGCAAGCATTGGTTTCATGGAGGTTAGAAATGCCTAATTATGAGGAATGCAGCCCTTGCTGCTGCTTGAAGTACACTTTGGAATCAGGGCTTTTGCACAGTGGGCCAACGTGCACTTTTAAAGGGAGGAACCAGAAATCTAAGATTTGAGGCCAGCCCCTCAGCTGGTGCAAATTGGTGTTCTGTCAATGAAGTAATGGAGCCATGCTGATCTGCACCTGCTGAGCATCCAGCCCTTGGACTCTCCTGAGAGACAGAGTGAATATTTAACCAGTGGAGGAACATTACCTTTCAGGAATGGAAGCTGCCAAGTTAATCAGTTTCGAGAATACATTAAAGATGCAGGTTCCAGGCGGATAAAAGTTCAAAACCTTGAGGATGTTCAAAGTCTTCCACAGCCTCCGGAGCAGTTAATGGTACGACAGCTGGGTGCTAAAAGAAGGCACAAGCCACTTGAATAGCGAGGATGGCGCTTACCACCCAAGGGCACATTTCAGTGAATGGAGGGTCAGGCGCAGGACTCGCCTACTAGCCAGTTCAAAACCTCCCTCGCACCTTCACTGTCTACGTCCCACTGGATCCCCATGACAACCCCTTAGGTTCTTATCACCCCATGTCAGATACAGTTCTTAATCATTGGAACAGTTTGCCAAAGCCTGGGGTAGATTCCCCACTAGAGGCAATTTTTAAAAAAGACATGCACTGGTGCAAAAGGAATTACTTTGGGAAGTTCTGTGGCTTGTGTTATACAGGAAGATAGCTGAGATGATCACAGTGGTTCCTTCTGGCTTGACAGTCTCTGAATCCTGGAGAGATTCACTCTTTGGTTCCTCAGCAGGACTTTGGACAATCTAAAGTAGAGCAAGATGCTGAAGAAGCAACGAGCTAGGATAGGGCACTTTCAGAGCATGTGGCCAGTTCTGTGTAAGCATCCAGTCAGGCTGTTCTTTACCTTAAATATATATTCAAGATCCTTTATAGTCATTGAGAACCTCATGCAGAAAGTGCTATTGGCTGCTGATCTCTTTGCATGTTCGGAGGAGAAATAAACTTTGGTTACAGTATCATGTATTTCTGCCATGAGTCTCTGGTTGCGATATATTTATTATTTAGATCCAATTTTATTAAATGGTCTGTGTCTTTCTTTAGCTCACAAAGCTGATCTAAGTGTAAGTCTATACTGAAGGCAGCAAAATCGCCACCGTCCATGCAATCTTCCGGGTTCGATTGAGCCATCTGGGTAGACGGACTCAATTGAACACTGGACTGGAGCTGTAACACCAGCTCCGTAACCGTAGAAACACCACACCGTCCGGAAATGGCGTCAGGTCGGCTTAGTGTAAAGTGTAGGAAGCATTTATGAAGCCGGCGGGAGATAAACAAGGTATTTTACGTACCTTGTGTATCTCCCATCGACTGCCACCAAAAAGCGCAACAAGTGTAGACTAGGGCAAAGTCCCTTTAAACTCCATGAACAGATGACAGCAGGGCTGTGATGTCACATATTTATATAAAATCAGACTCCTCCAGGAATACGCTCTGCACCCACGTGAAGGCCTTTAGCAAACTTCTGTGTCAGCATATAGCATTTTATAGAAATTAGTGCTGGGGTCTGCTCCCTAGCCGCTCCAGTTCAGAGAAGGGTTGTACCACTGCATAACAGAAGAACCACTTCAACTTGAGGTACTGATTTACTTGCCAACCTGAAAAGGACATCACTTAGGTAATACCTGGATAGGAAACACACCATGATTTAGGAATTAAACTGACAATGGCCGTTTTGTCAAACCACCCTCCATTCCCTAATTTCACGTGTCCTCTGCAACAGACCAAATGAAGCACGGGCAAAAAGTGCAGCTGCACTTAAACATATTTGGATTGAGATTCTTCAGTAACCAGCATCACTTAAATGTTTCAGCCTAGAACACTGAAAGCATTTTTTACAGGTAGGGAGGTAAAGATTTTGCTGTGCCATTTACTTTTAGTGTTTTCTCAACACCAATGACACATTAGAAACTTTGGCTCCAAAGCATGAAAATCGATACCATAGACAAAAGTCTCTTATTACTGCTTTCCTTATATTTAAGTGTATTAGATACTTAGACAGGGGTTGGCAAAAGATAAGAAGAGCCATTTAAAAAAATTTCTTCAATAACCCAGTGTTTCAAGAGCCGCAATGGGTGTAGCCTCATGGTGCAGGGCTGGCAGCTGGAACAGGGCACCTGCCACAGGTTCAACTGGCAGGGAGGGGGGAGCCCGGAACCAGGGGGAGGCCCCCTTCAGGATCCTCTGGTGGCTGGGGGGGTCTGGAACCTGGAGCCGCAAGGGGACAGCGAAAGAGCCGCATGCGGCTCCGGAGACGCAGGTTACAGACCCCTGCTATAGGCAGAACAATGCTAGGGCGGGTAACAGCAATATGCTCAAGTGCTTGTACACGTATGCCCACACTGGGCTTTTACCAGTATAACCATATCAATAAAAAAAAGAATCATCCCCTTACGGGACACAACTACATTGGTGTGACTTTTAAGTGCGGACCAGCCCTCAGAAGGCATCTAGCCTTCCTCAGATCAAATGAGCCCTAGATTCTGGTAACTCATTCAGAACCTTTATCTGCACTCAACCAACTTATGTGCCTTACACCTAGACATGATTATTCAGTGGATAACAACTGCATCAGTTCAAATAGCAACCTCACATTTGTCTTGATACAGCTAGGGACCTGCCTCCAGCCTCCTGAGGGCTGAACTCAGGTACATTCCCCAACCACATGCTCAATTTGAGTGAAAGAAGATGTTAATAACCCCATGTAAGCAAACTTGCCCCAGACACATAGGAAGCACAAGCACAGTTTATTCTACACAGCCATGTCTGCACTGGAATTTCTCAGGAAACCTGAGCAGAGCACGGACCTTTTTTACCATCATGTCACCGGAAGGTGACATGGTGGTAAAAACATGAGGGGCTGCCAACGTCTGATCTACAGTGCAGTTGCAGAACAGCCCTCCAAGGAGAGCAAAAAAACTAACTAGCTTCAAGAGTGAGCTTGATACGTTTATGGCGAGGACGGCATGATGAGACTGTCTGCTGTGGAATGAGCCAATCTACCACAGCTAACAGCAAATACCCCCACAGCTGGTGATGAGACACTAGATGGGGAGGGCTCTGAGTTATTATGGCTGGTGGGTCTTGCACACATGCTCAGTGTCCATGCCTTCCTCTGTAGCACAGGGCATGGTTCACCTACTGGTGAATTCTCTGTATCTTAAGTCCTTAAATCATGATTTAAGGAGGTAAATAACTCAGTCATAGGCTGGTGGCCTATTGCAGGAGTGGGTGGGGGAGGTCTTGAGGCCTGCATTTTGCAGGAGGTCAGACTAGATGATCGTACTGGTCCCTTCTGACCTTAAAGTCTATGAGTCTGAGTGGTAGAATCTCCATCTTTGGAGATTTTTAAGGCTCAGTTAGACAAAACCCTGGCTGGGGTGATTTAGTGGGAGTGGTCCTGCTTTTTAGCAGGGGGTTGGACTAGATGACCTCGTGAGGTCCCTTCCAACCCTATTATTCTATGATTCTATGATTCCCATATTTAGGGTTAGGAAGGAATCCCCCTCCCCCCCGTCATATTCTCATAGACGCCGGGGTTTGGGGTTTTTTTGGCCTTCCTTTGCAGCATGGGTCACGGGTCATTTGCTGGTTTAAACTAGTATGAATGGTGGGTTCTCTATAATGAAGTAATTCAGCCAGAGGTTTGGGGTCAATACAGTAGTGGGTGGGTGAGGTTCTGTGTCCTGTGATGGGCAGAAGTCAGATTGAGGATCATGATCGTCCTCTCTGGCCTTAAAGCCCATGAGATCAATCCACCAATGCACGGAGGCTGCATCTGTCACAGTGCAGTGGTGGAGAATTTCCTGAAATATACCACTGCAGATCAGGCCCCAGGGACTTCCAGCGACTGACAGCAGAGACACCCTACGCTGCCGGAAAGCCGGAGTGGCAGACCTGAACAACTGGCACAGACGACGGAAATGTTTCTAAAAGAGGCCATCGTATCATCATTGGAAAAGCAGTCCCGGTTCCACAGCTTCAGCTTCGCTGGAGACAAGGCTGGCATTGTTGACACGCTCTCCCTCCTGTGCCAAAGCAATGGGAAAGCCACAGAGTCAGCAGGTCCCATGGTCATAAGCTGCACCATGCTGTGCAGCGGTTAGTCTCCCCTCCAGTGCACTAGGCATTACTGATCACCTTGCCTAGCTAAAGCCCCTCCCAGCTGAGTGAGGGTCCCCAGGCAGGATGGACTTTAATTAAGCATCACACCCCCTGTAGAGGGAGGTCATTTTTGTATCCTGTTTGCAGACAGGGAAACCAAAGCAGAGAGAAGTGATTGAAAGGCTACACAGCAAGGCAGTGTTGCTGAAGCAGCTAAGGACAAACTGCAGAGCTTGGGATCCACCCCCCTTTGCTCTAATCTAACTACTAGACATCGTTCCTTCCCAGAGCCAGAAAACAAGCTCAGGACTCCTAGCTCTCTTTTCTTGGATGTTCAGAATGTGCCTACCTGTCCCACCACTGTGTCTAGTCTCTTCTAGCCACTAGACCATGCTTCCTGGTGCCAAAAGAATGGAAAGGTAAAAGCTTTGCTGAAAATTTCCTAAGTTTCTAGCAAGACTCACTTTCTGGCCCTTTCATGTGTGATCCTCAGCTCCCAGTTGCAAGGTTAAACAGAAGTGATGAAAGGGACCAAGAGCGCAGAAGCGGGAGGGACGGTGGTGGCTCCAGCCCACTTTAATCTCACAGCCTCCTTCTGTTTTTTCCCCTGATTCACTGCTTGCCTCATGGGGGTGGAGAACATGTGACGGGGACTGGGCTCTGACTCAGTGACTAATCTGGGAGGACAGAGATGGCATTGTTCGGACAAAGATTCAGGCAGCCAAGCACCCATGGAAGGTCTGTGGCTGGCTGACGTCCTTCTCCCGCAAACTAATTAACAGGGTCATCTTTCTACAAGATAATCACAGGACAGGTCGGGAACCCAGAGAACAGTCTAATGGTTCGGATCGGGAAGCAGAACTGGCTATTCCTAGCTTTGCCACTGACTCACAGTAACCTCGAGGGAGTCACTGTAGCTGCTCTGGGCCTCAGTTTCCCCATCTGTAAATTAAACTAACCATCTGAACTTCACCTGTCCATGGAGACATAAAAATTCTGTAATGTGACCAAGTGGCCCTGTTCATCCACTGGGAAATTGGGTATGGGCTGGTCTTCACTATGAGTTAGCTCATGTTAATTACACTTGAATTACTCTGCTTGAGCTAGGCTGGCTGAAGTGGGAGTTAAAACACTTCAGAGCAACACTCCAGCTTCACAGGGTGACTGGATTAGGAGTTGGGAGGAAGACCTCTCCTCACTTACAGACAGCCCCCCAACTGTAAGCAGATACTCACCAGCAACTACAGACCAAACAACAGAAACATTAAAGCAGGCACCGACCCCTGCAATAAACCACATTGCCAACCTTCCCCACATATTTGCACAAAAGACATCATCACAGGACCTAATCAAGCCACCCACTCCATCAAGGGGCTCATTCACCAATGTGACTTATTCCATCATGTGCCAATAATGCCCCTCTGTTTTATATGTTGGACAAACAGGACCGTCTCTGCGCAAAAGAATATATGGACATAAATCTGACATAAGAAATGACAACATTCAAAAACCTATAGGAGAACACATCAATCTCCTTGCTCACTCCATTGAGGATATGTTAATAACCATACCTAGGCAAATAGATTACAAATTAAAGCTTCAAAGAGAAACTGCAGAATTGGAATTCATATGCAGATTTGACACTGTTGCCTTGGGGTTAAATAGAAATTTGGGGTTCTTTCCTTATTACAACAGGTGATTTGACCTCACCTCCCTCTAATATGCTGTTCTCCACTGTTTGAATCTAAACATCTGCTTTGATTTGCTGTTACAGTCTGACCTGATCCTATGACATACGCTTCCCTGCATTTATTTTCCTCCCATTCTGTAAATTCCCCGTCTTCAAGTGTCTGATGAAGTGGGATTTTCTCCTTGTTCATTTTGCTGGACTAGACTAACATAGCTCCCTTTCCAAAGGGGTAGCCGTGTTAGTCTATTGTAGAAAGACAACAGAGTCCTGTGGCACTTTTAAAGACTAACAGATTTATTAATCGCATGAGCTTTCGTGGGAGAAAATCCCACTTCGTCAGACGCTTTGAAGATAGGAAAGTTA
>ML688418.1:949365-1007329 GCA_007922175.1 Pelusios castaneus
TAACTTTCCTATCTTCAAAGCGTCTGACGAAGTGGGATTTTCTCCCACGAAAGCTCATGCGATTAATAAATCTGTTAGTCTTTAAAAGTGCCACAAGACTCTGTTGTCATAGCTCCCTTTGGATTAGAACTGTAATTTGAGCTGCCCCATCCTCCCTGCATCAATAGCTCCAGCGTCAACAACAGATGAGCTGAGCTTTAAGTCACCCGCTCCTGACAGGCTAGGGAACTGGAGTTCAAAGCACCCCGGGCGGGTCTACACTGCAGCTGGCAGTGTGAATACCGCCCAGCCCCGGTGGCCAGACACACTAGATCCGCTCACAATAGGCTGCTAAAATGAACAGCGCAACGAGGTCTGCACTCAGGGGGCTCAACAGAGCTGCCACCTGTGCTTACATTGCTATTTTCAATGCGCTAGTTAAAGCTGCTTGTCCGTCTACCCAAGCTGAGGAACACCCTCCTCGCGCCCTGAGTGAACAGGAGCCAAATTAGGGGCAACACCTGAGTTATAATTTATAGCTCAAGCTAACACTGCAGTGAAAACATGCCTTAGAAGGACTGGCTGTTGCAGTAATGAATTGATGCCTAGTATAAAGTGCTTTGAGATCTATTCTCTGCATCACCATAGTGATAAATATTCTCACAGGGGTATTAGGCCTCATGCTTCAGCATTTAAGCTGCCCCTTTGTGGAGATATACTTGGGCCACAGAGTGTGCATGACTCAGTTGCCTGGTGGTTGGGGCATCCATGGGAGACTATTTAAATCCTCTCTCCACTGCAGGTAGGGGGGAAACTGAACCTGGGTTACCCACATCCCAGCTAAGTGCTCTAACCATTTTGGCGTCCCCTCCCCCACATGTTATAAGAGATAACATATGTAAAAAATTCTTCGCCATCTAATTTGGTGCCCCTTAAAGCCTGGAGCCCTAGGCAACCGCCTAGTTCACCTATACGGTTGGGCCAGCCCTGACACCCATTGTAAAGCTGAATGCACGTTAAAACAAAGAAAAGCATTTTGATTTTGGCGGATAACTCATAGTAATACACTTCGTGATGCCATAGCTTTAATTACCTAATTACTTCTAGCAGTGGTACTCAATTACATTTTCTGGCAGGCCAGACAAGGCAACCGGGGCTGGGCAAGGACCAAATGGCACCCCAGATGAGAAGCCTCTTCAGTACCCCACCCCTCCATTTGTTAAACTTTCAAAATACCTTCTTTTTAATTGCTTTTGTCGTCCATTTCATGATTTACATGCATGATTTATTCTTGTCATTTAAGATGATAAAGTTGCGTGCTGGGATTCGTAAATCTGTATTTATTCATGCCATATTTAAGCAAATAAAAAAATGATTTCCTCTAAGCTTATAGAAATGTTTTAATTTTAAGAATGACTGAAGTGTACTAAATTAACAGCTGCCCTCTAACTTCACTCAGGTCAGCTCGCTGACTGGCAACATTTGTGCCTTTATATACCTGGCTGAGAACATTTTAGAAGGTTTTAGAGGAAAAGGCAGTTCTCAGAAAGTCTGGAAGTTTCCACAAGATTTTGTAATGGTCCAGAACATTCTAGGAGGTAAATGGAGGTGAACATGCTAGGAGGTGAAAAAATGAATCCCCATATGGAATACCTGAAACATTTTCCTTCATATGTGTTCTCTTTTGTCATGAAAAACAAAAACTGCACCCCAAGCCCAGAGTTCCCCTCAAGTGGACACCTGCCCCATGATCCAGCTCTGACGGCAGCATGCAAATCTTAGCCCTCTGTAGGGCCAAAGAGGTCTTTGGGCATCTGCTCTTTGAGGAGCCTGCCAATGGTCCAAGGTCACACCTTTCCAGAGTGCTGTGCTGGATTATATTTACGAATCGAAAATAAGACGTTAAGCAAGCCACAGATATTTCCAACAAAATCTTGCAAACAAGTAATTATACAAGTACACTGCACAGCATGTTATTAATATTAATCTAATAAAACCATGACATTAAAAACCATGGTTAAACTCACATGAAATTAGGACATCTAATTTCCCTCTCTTGTCACCTGAAATGTTGACATTCACTCACCCCAGCACCCCCCCCCCCAGAAGTATTGCACAGAATGCAATCAAGTTAACTAATGAAATTACTCCAATTACTCATTTTATGTTGCATGAGCATCTGAGTAAGTGGCCGATTAGAAGGGTACCACTGTAAGATGCAATGTACCAACACAGTCTAGCTCAGTGGTTTTCAAACTTGTTTCCTCAGGACCCAGTTGAAAAAAAGTCATTTATGCCTGTGACCCAACAATTGCATCTTTGAGCAATACATTGCAGTCTTGCAGTGGCTGCAGCAGGAGTGCAACAATCCAGTACCTGAGGGTCTACAAACCAGTACTGGGTCCCGACCATAGTCTGAAAATCACTGGTCTAGCTCCAATGTATTTCAATGTCATTGAAAAGTATCTACCTTAAGTACAGGGCATGATGATAAACAGAGGGCAAGATAAACTTCAGTGCTTCTGCCCAGCCCCCCAGGACCCCACCCATGTGCCCAGGCTCACCTCTGCTCCTATTGGGGTTCTTTTGCCCCCCCCCAGCAGATGGGGGGGTGCATCCAAGTCCCCTTCCTATTTCCAGGGGTTCTTCACTCCCCTGGGGTTACAGGGAGGCACCATCCCTGCTCACAGGAAGGGGGTGAGCTCTTGGGCTCCTCTGCTCTTCCTTCCCTCTGAGGATAGGCAAGGCTACTGAGGGGATAGGAGAAGAAAGCACTGCTGTTTTCCAGAAATCATGATGGAAGAGCTGAAGTTGATGGTGAGACCCAGCAGCAGGCCAAGGCCTTTACATGGGATTTAGCCTGTGGACATTAACTGAAGAACAAAGTGAATTTCATATATATGTGGGGCAAGGCTACAGCCTGCTTTCAGTACCTCTCTGCACTCAAGAGGCATTGCACCAGCACAGTCCAGGGGTGAGGGTAGATTCGCACCTGTCACTCAGCTGCCTTGTCCTCCACCGTGAGCACAGCACCAGTGTGCCATTTTGGAACCTCATGTTCTGTGCTTACTAAATTCACCCTAGTCAATGCTTCCCCTGTACTGTGAAACACTCTAATGATGTCCCCTCGAAACAATGCCTGTTTTGTTCAGCAGAGAGAACCTGGGGCCAATTAACTGCGCTATCACTGGCAGGTGTCTCAGATGGCAACAAACACCCAACATCAATAATGGATAGGATGGAATGAGATGCAACGAAGTGGGGAGAGGGAAGCAAATCAACTTAATGAAATAAGGAGCTGTGGTTAGCAAAGGGCTATTTATAGACTGCCATTTGCTGAGCCCTGTGCACTTAGATTCTAGCTCAGACTGGCTCCTTAACAGCAGTAATAACCATTAAAGAAAAGACAAAAAAAAAAAAGGCGAAAGCTTGGAAAATTCACTGCCAGAGGTAAATCTTTAGAGCCAGGGCTGGCTGGAGTCAGAAGTAACTGCATTAGGGAGAGATTGAAAGGGTAATAGGAAACCAGCTGACACTGAAAGAGAACAATTAGAGAGGTTAAGGGGCTTAATATTAGATTAATGGCTGCCTGGAGGAGAAAAATCAGAGATTCCAGGAAAACAGAGTTTGCGCAGAGAAAGCTTTTCATAGACAGCCCCCTATCTGCTACCGTCACCACTCCCCAGGGTTCCGGCAGTCTACCTCTTCTTAGTCAATCTCCCTCTGGGGATCTTCCTCTCTCCTGCCTGTTCTCTTAATCTCTTCTTTGTATTTTTTCCTTCTCTCAGTTTCTCACTCTTTCTTAAATAGAAATAAATATCAAAGTTACACTCAGCCCTTCTGGAGCTCTTTCCATCCAGATATCTTAGCGTGCCCCTCTTCCAGGTGGGTCAGTATCACTCATCTTACGGACAGGGAAACTGAGGCACAGAGCACAAGGGTGAGTCACATTTCCAAGTTCTGTGCCCTCGCCTCTGCCCCCCTCTGTCTGGATATGTGATCCGGATATCTCCAGAAGCCCTGTGTCTTGGGCTCCCTGCAGGCATTTCCAAAGGACTTTTTGCAAGAATGTGTTTGAATATGGGAGGGGTCACTGCTTTAGGATAGCCCTCCATCACTGCCTTAGAAGAGAAGAGGACAGGCATCCATCACAGGGAGAAAGGAAAGCTGACAGTATATCCACACCAAAAAGGGAGAGAGAGCTGGGATGCTAAGGGGGAACTACAGTGCAGGGGGCACCTCAGAAAAATCCACAGGGCAGCCAATGACCCCAGTGGGGAGATAGGATAGGCTCACAATGAAAAGGAGGGAACCTTGGTAGGATGTCTGTCCATGGGCTATCCGTGGACCCTTTCCAAAACATAAAGGAGATACGGTGTTTAGACAGGTCTCATGCAGGCAGGCAGCAGTCTGAGGAAAGATTTTCAGAATGCTCCAAGATTTGGGTTGGATGCTTCTCTGAGACCCTTTCCTATCCCTTTGCTGCAGGAACCCTGGGTGACAAATTGAGGGTAGAGTTTGGCATCTCTCCAGCACAGCCAGGCGTGGAGACAGCCTCCCCTGGTTTTGCATCGCGGGTGGCATTGGCACGGTCAGCACTCTGGTGACGTGAAGAAACTTTTTTCTCATGTCAAACAAGGTTCAGACTCAGGTAAGATCCCAATGACAGGTAAAGCTCAAACTACTCTTGCTAAACTCCTGTTTTCCTGCCTTTCCTTTCTCTATCAAACTGCAAATAGCTCAGGGTCCCTGCTCAGCAGGCCAAATTAAGGCAGAGGCTTTAGAGGCTGCAGCCCCAGCCTAAAGGAGGGCCCTTTGCCCCCCCTCCAGTCCCAGCTGGCCTCAGCAGCACGCTGCTGCCAGCCAGCTTCAATTTGCCCCTCCAGCTCCCAGCCTGGCTGATCCCCAGGCTGCCCAGCCTGACACAGCTTTTAAGATGTCAGTGGGTCTTAACTGCCTGCACAAGAACCCCAGATTTGATCCTTTTAGTGTGGTTAAGTTTTGAGCAGATCAAAGGGGGGGTAAGGTCCGAGGGAACCAACTCCAGCCCCAACACACTCCTCCCCTCCCAGGTTTCCATTTGACACTGAGCCAAGTCTACACTGAGCAGGGCTTTGGGAGCTCAGCCAGGTGCTGTGGGGATGCCCCTGCAGTGCAGAAGAGATCAGCAATGCTGAATTTGCTCTGCATTTGAGTCTCAGAGCCTTGATTCTAGACGGTCCCTGTCACTTGTCACGCATCACTAGCACCAAAGTGTGTTGTGTCCCCCCCCCCACAATTTTCAGCTCCAAGGAATTCCTGAAGGACAATGGGAAATTCTTTCCCCCTGTGCCACCCCCACCCATTATGTTTAAGAATCTCTTGGGTTGCTTGCGCTGCTCCCACACAGCTGAACACATTGCCCAACCCCCTAGTGCTTGCCTGCCACTAGCAGATTCAAACAAGCTCCAGCTGGCTGAAGCCAACTATTTCTTAAGCAGATTCCTGCAGCACAGCCTCACCTATAGAAAATCCGCCGCACAGGTTAGAGTGCAAGCAAGCAGGTCTTTCCTTGACTGCTAAGGCCAGACCAAGATTTAGACCCTGTAACAACACAAGATTTTCTCCCTAAAATCTCCCACTCAGGAGGGAAATCGAGATTCGAAGGCTCACTAGAGCTTTAGCATAAACAGGCGGCTGGCTATTGTTGGCATGTAAGGCACTGCGTCATCTAGGCTTCCTGGTGGCAGATTACCGTAAATTACGTAGTGCTTAAAATGCTGCTGGCTGGTGTGCTTAGGTGCTACCATTAGTGATGGAGCTGTACAAGTGGTAGCAGCGGTGTGATATTTTAAGAAGGCTAGATACCTCTGGAGACTGTTTATGGGCCATTGCTGAACAGCACACATTGTGTTAGTCAGTCTGGGAACTAGATAGACCCTGGAGATGTCTGTGTCCAGTGCCTCACTGGAGAATCTCCATTATATTTGTTACACCTGAGCCCTATCTCTTCTCTCCCACAGATGACTCATAGACTCTAAGGTAAGACGGGATCAATATAATCTACTAGTCTGACCTTCTGCACAATGCAGGCCACAGAACCTCAGCCAGCCACTCCTGTAATAAACTTTTAACCTGTGACTGAGTTATTAAAGTCCTCAAATCATGATTTGAAGACTTTAAGGGACAGAACATCCACCAGCAAGTGAGCCGTGCCCCCTGCTACAGAGGAAAGCAACACTACAAAAAGAGAGATTGTTGCATGTTTCTCTCTGAGTTTTTCAGGGATTCCCACTTAGCCTCCATATCTTCTTAGAGCCAGAAGAAGCTATCTGAAAGGACCCAGTTTCCTCTTAGTTATATTCTATTTTACATAAACTATTTTCCAGTTCTAAGAGCTGATGCCACACAGAAGGTTGTTTGCATTTGCATTTCAACTGTTCAATAATTGGCACTCTACACCTGAGTCAGCAATTTCAGATTCAGGGATGATCTTTGCCAAAGTTTGGGAAGGTTGTGAGGGTGGGGAGGCAGGAGGGCGGTTGGATTGGGGAAATTGCCGTATCCCCATCCCAATTAATTAATAATGTTCTTGCCCTCAAGAGCATCTTTCACTTGAGGATCTTAGAGTGCTTTACATACATCCGTTACTCCTAAAATCATACCCAGGAGGAGCCAGCCAAATAGTTCGTTCTTGTTTTTATTTTACACTTTATCCTGTGCACCCATCACATTGTCTTTTGATGTCAATACAAAATGTAAAACTATACACACACGATTCTATAACATACAGCAAAATTAAAAAGTTTCAGTGGGTAGCCGTATTAGTCTAGTTCAGCCAAACAAACAAGGAGTTCTGTGACATTTTTAAAAGTGCCACAGTAAAAATGAAGGCTATGTCTACACTTGCAAGTCAGGTCAACTTAAGGAGTCTTAAGTCGACCTAACTTAGTCCCTGTCCACATCAGGCTTTCATTAGGTCGACTAAAGAAATTCCTTAAGTCGACTTAATGAAAGGTTAGGTCGACTTAATAAGAACTGCCGGCTAGGTCAACCTAACCCTTAAGTCGACTCCTTAGGTCGACCTAAGCACAGTGTGGACGCTTAAGTCCACTTTATTAGGTCGACCTAAAAGCAATTAGGTCGGCTTAATAAAGTGGACTAAGTCCCCGATCAGGGAAACCACTTTGTTAAGTTGACTTAATAAGGTCAACTTTACAAAGTCGACCTAACTTTTTATAGTGTAGACATAGTCCTCGTGACTCCAGCACAGCTATTAAGCATGTTACATTCCCTGTAATCACCCCCCTTTAGGCAAAAAAACCTAAGAAAATCCTAAGAGCTATTATTTTCCCAAAGGGTAAGTCGTGGCGCTGAGAGGTAAATGACGTTCCTAAGGTCACACAGCAAATGACCAAACAGAAGTGAGACCAGAACCCAGGTGTTTTGGTTCTCGCTCTTGCTACTAGATATTCTCCCTCCCTTAAAGAAAAAGAAACTGAGCGGCTGCCCTTTTTTGTTTTATGGAATGAGTAAAGGGGGCTGAAAGGGTTTTGTTTAAAAAAATGTGTTTTTTTCCCCCTGCTTGCTTTCTTCCATTAGAAATTCAGGGCTTTAGAACCCTGGAAGGCTTCAGACTATCTAGCCCAGGGAACTACTGAGTTTTGAGAGACAAGAGAGTGAAAGCTGAGCAACAGAGAGGAGAGGGGATTTCTGTACACTGTAAAACTCTTGGTTTGGGCAATGCCACTTAAACTCCAATGTTTCTGAAACGCCTGTGGGAAAGGATGTTTTCATTAAGGATTTGACACCATCTTCCTCTCAGGTAAGGTGTGAGGGTTCTCAATACTTCAATCCGGAGAACACCAACAGATCTCCCTGGGAATGTCCAATGTGACATCCCTGATATGTCTAATATAAAAATTAAGTGGACATCTCCCATGTCCCCCCATGTAGCCTCCTTTTATCTACCCTACAGAAGCCAAAAAAGTGCCAAGACTTTTTTTTTCCAAACTCTTTGCAGATTACATTTAAATCATTCCAACATCTGACTTGTGGAGAAAAGGGGACAGCTTTTCAAGGTCCATTTCTTTGCTTATCATCACTCTGTTAATTGGGGCGCTGGCAGCACATTTGGTTTGCTCCTGTGGACAATGCAATGCTTTCGTTGCCTTTTGTGATCCAGACAGTCAGTAATAATTCATCTGAAATATAAAGGTCTTTTCTTTATGTAATGGAGGATTTGGCAGCGCTTATTTCCATCGTGTGCAATTAGTTTCTTTTTCACATGGACATTTTCCAGCCTGGCTCTGGATGCAGTTATCTAACTGAAAGCAGAGCCTAAAATGAAAGAGGTGCCAGTGGGAAACGGTGAGTGGCCGGCAGTTAGAACAGGAAGGTAGGAGTTAGGACTCAAGGGTTCTATCTCTGGTTGCACCTCAGATTCAGTATCAGGCATTGGCCATGTCTCTTAGCCATGATATGCCTTAGTTTTTCTACCTGTACAATGGGGGTGATAACTATTAACTAGAGCAGAGAGATGATATTGTTGTGATTATTTATTATGGCAGTGTCTAGAGGCCAGCTAAGAATGAGACCCTGTTGTGTTAGGCATGGCACACAGCTATAGCAAGAGACAGCCCCTGCTCTGAAGAACATACGTTATATGTAGACCCCAGGGTGACAGAAAGGGGTAGAAAAGAAGCCGAGTGAGCAGAGGGCTGATTTGTAAATGGCATGGTAAGGCCACAGTTTTATTTGTGTTGGTTATTTCAATCCTTTGGGTGGACGGGATTAGCTAAGAAAAAAGACAAAACCTATATTTACGATGGAGCTGGAGGTGTATTTCCATCTCCAGGAGACATACCTGCACTAACTCTGATCAAGCTGTGCTAAAAGGAGAGTGTCACCATGGCAGTAAGAACAGCTAGCTGCCCTGAGTAGGTGCCAAGGGTCTCGGACGGGACTGTGATCAGGATGGCTAACCTCTGCTGCCAGCTGCGCTGCCGCCGTTACTTCTGCTTTTACCGCTCCAGCTTGATCAGTGCTAAAGCTGGGCATTTCAAAGGGGGAGCCGTGTTAGTCTATTGCAGAGAAACAATCAGTCCTGTAGCCCTTTTAAAGACTAACCGTTTTATTTATCGCATGAGCTTCCATGGAAGAAAATCCCACTTTGTCAGACGCTTTGAAGAAATGACACCCTCAGCTAGACATAGACAGATACGAAGTGAGGCTGGGGTGAAGAGACTGTGAAGGTGTTGATGCAAACAACCAATCAGCGCAAGGCAGTGAATGTCTATTGAAAACTTCAGAAAGCAGCTTGAGGACATCATCCATGTCCCATAGTCCCCACTGAGACTGCAACACCTCTGTCCTCCCCACAGTTCCTCACCGCAAGGATATGTGGCAGGATGGGATGTTATGTGGGCCCTGGTGCTCTCTGAGAAGGGAAAGTGTTCGGACAACTGAGGGGGATGAGTACCTCTGGCTGGGTTCTTCTCAATGCAGCAGTGTCTGCTTAAACTGCTTCTGCAGCAGTGAGATTTAATTTGGGACCATTTACACATAAGTTTAGGGTCCCTTTAACTAGATGGGTTTTGAAACAGATATAGTTAAAGTGCTTCAGCCTCCTAGAGTACTGTTACACTGGTGTAAGCATGTTTTATCCCAGCGTATCTTATTCCAATAAATATACCATATAAAGGAGAACAACACTTGTGCCTAGACATTCCCTGTGTGCTTGTAAAGCACTGAGGGATTTTAGGATCGAAGGTACTATAGAAACACAAGCACTATTCTTTAAATGAAAGAGCCTTCACCAGCAAATGGATTGTCAAGAGTTCTCTGAACGATCCATTACTGGGGCCTTTTAGCAGGAAACCTTTAAAAACTGGCCTGTAAAATGAAACCCACCTCACCTAAAAACCCAGCTGTTATTTTTATCTACTGAAACACAAAAGTGCAGGAATCTTCAATAACATTTGTACTTAATCTCTACAAATGCCTTCCTTCCAAATAACACCTGGTAAACACACCCCACAGTGACCTAGGCTTGCTTTGATTCAGAGGTAAGCAGCTTAGCGCAGAAGAAAATCAAAGCTTGTGTGACCCAAGTAATTATATGAAAAACAGCACCATTACCTGTCCTGAGGCACTGTAGCAGGAAGAGTGGGTTGGCTTTGTTTTTATTCTCACGTGGGAAGTCTTTTGCAAGCTATGATAGGACTATCAAATAATCACTGATACTAGGGAGCCCCCTCATGGTCACTTACGCTATAGGCCTCACACAACATGTTTACACAGAAGTGCACAAACTCATGGTTGAATTTATGAACAAAATACAAATCCCATTTAATTTAGCGAAAAAGTTGCAACCGCTGCAAAAGACAGCTGCTTACCTGTAACTGGTGACCTGTGAGAGGTGCTGCTTATGTCCATTCCAAGTGGGCCTGTGCATGCTGCGTGCACGATCTGTCGAAAAGTTTCCCCCCAGGAGGACTCTTAGGGTCAGCTGTGGAGTCTATGGAGTGGTGCCTTCACAGCGCTCTATATAGCAATGGTTCTGAACCTTTTTGGCTCCATTGCCACAAATATAATTTTTACAATCCTGATGGGCCACCAATCTATCAACTCATAAAAAATGTATCGATGTATTTGTATACAGAGTACAATCAGTACACCATTAAGAACTATTCCGGGACCAGGTGGGAGGGGGACAACTGCAGCAGTGTGTCCAACCTCACCACAGCATGGCTGCTGGCGTTGTGCTGGGACTGGGCAGGAGGTGGGTGGCTGCAGCCCGGCTCCCAGCCAGTGGCAGGGGAGCACAGGACACTTTTAAAAGCCTCGCTGCAAAAACCCCATGCTATAGAGGGCTCCACCAACCTGACCCGCCTCCATTCCTTCTTGCCAGTCTGACAGAGGGGAACGTGGGCAGATATTGGAATGGACATGAGCAACGAACTCTGAAGAACATCAGGTACAAGTAAGCAACTGCCCTTTCTTCTTCTTCGAGTGATTGCTTATGTCGATTCCAAGTAGGTGATTCCCAAACCTTACCTGAGGAGGAGGATTGGACCTCAGATATTCGCAGACTGTAGAACTGCCCTCCTAACCGCAGTGTCCTCTCTGACTTGCTGTATCAGGGCATAATACGTTGCTGCTCTGCAAATATCTTGACTCGGCACATGTGCTAGGAAAGCCGCTGAAGATGCCTGCATCCTCATTGAGTGGGCAGTCATGGCTGGAGCAGGCACGTTTGCTAAGCTGTAGCATTCCTTAATGCAGGCTGTAATCCAGAAAGATATAAGATGCAATGAGACCAGCTGTCCCTTCATGTGGACAGCCATTGACACAAAGAGCTGAGACAACTTCCTGAAGGGTTTTGTTCATTCTAAGTAGAATGCCAGGGCACCCCTGACATCAAGGGAGTAACGTCATCCTCCCTGGCATTTGCATGTGGTTTAGGGCACAACACTGGGAGGAAAATGTCCTGATTTGTATGGAAATGAGACTCCACTTTTGGAAGAAAGACCAGATGCAGGTGCCGCTGGACTTTGTCCTTGAAGAAAACGGCATAAGGTGGCTTGGAGGACGTTAATGCTCGGTGCTGTAACATTTGTCTGGCTGAAGTTATTGCTACTAAGAAAATCACCTTCCAGGACAAATACAGCAGAGAGCATGAAGCCAAGGATTCAAAGGAGGGAGCTGAGAGCTTTGTGAAAACCAGGTTAAGGTCCCACTGAGCAATCGGTCCACATGTTTGTGGAAATAGTCTGTCCAACCCCGTCAAAAACCATTTTAACCAGTGAGCTGGTGAACACAGAGCTGCCCACCTCCCCTGTATGAAAGGCCAAGATAGCGGCTAAGTGTACCTTCACTGATTAACTCAAGAGACCTTGCTGCTTTAAGTGGAGTAGATAGTCCAGAATGAGCGGGATTGAGGCCTGCAGGGGAAAGGTACTCGTGGCCTCGACCCATATAGAGATAATGTGTCCATTTTACCCAGTAGGTAGCCCTGCTGGAAGGCTTTCTACTACTAAGGAGGACTTCCTTGATCTGCTCCAAGCAGCCCAGCATCGTGGGGTTCAACCACGCTGTGAGGTGTAACGACTTGTGGTCTGGGTGTCACAGCCTGCCTTGATCTTGAATGGGCAGGTCCAGGAGGAGAGGCAGAGTGACTGGAGATGAGATGGAAAGCTTGAGGAGCATTGTGAACCAATGCTGGAGGGCCCATGCAGGGGCTTTGACGATCAACATCGCTCCATCCTGTTTGAACTTGACTAGGGCTTTGTGGATGAACGGGGTTGGCGGGAAAGTGTAGAGCAGTTGCCCTGTCCACGGGATCAGGAACACATCTGCTATGGACCCAAGGCTTTGCCCCTGGAAGGAGTAGAACCTCCTGCATTTCCTGTTGTACATTGACTTAAAAGAGGTCCACCCAGAGAGTGCCCCACATTTGGAATATGTTGGACAGTATATCCTGATGGATCGACCACTCATGGGTGAGAAGGGATCTGCTAAGACATTCTGCCAGCATGTCTGGCTCTGTGGGAGGTTTGATTCCACTAAGTGGATCGAGTGAGCCATGCAGAAGTCCCATCAGTCTAGGGCTTCGTTACACAGGGGCGAGGAGCGAGCTCCACCCTGTTTGTAGATATAGAACATCACTGCTGGGTTGTCTGTTCTTATCAACACCACCCTGCCTTTCAGTTGTTGCTGAAAGGCTCAGTGTGCTAGGGTGATTGCCCTTAGCTCGCTCACATTGATACAGGCCCGTTGCTCTGCCTGACTCCACATTTGGAAGCTGCCCAGGTGAGCCTCCGCCATCTCAAGTCCAAAGCATCTGTGACTGGACACATGGAAGGTTGGGGAGACCAAAAGGGAATGCCCACACAAGCCCAGGGGGGATCATGCCACCAGTTCAGAGAAATCAGGACCTTGTGTGGGATGACACCACCTTTTCTAGACTGTCATGAGTGGGATGGTACACGTTACTAGCCAGGCCTGAAGAGGGGTCAGTCTCACGTACTCTACCTTGCCCAACCAGATGTTGTACTTAAATATTATCCCTATTTTAGAAATGGGAAAAGTGAATTAGTGAGGCTAAGCCCTTACAAAGGGCACTAATATAAAAGCCAGAATCAGAACTGAGCTGGATTCAAAAAACTGGGTTCAAATCCTACCTCAAACACAAATACCGTGTGACCTTGGGCAACTCAATTAATCTCTCTGTGGCTCATTTGCACATCCCTTTGTTCATTTATACTCTAAATGGCAGGGACAATCTCTTACTGTATGTCCATACATCACCTCCTGATAGGACCCTGATCTTGTCTAGAACCTTTGGGTGCTTCTATAGAAACAAATAAGAAGTAACAATTGGGAGTTCCTAGCTCCTGACCCTTTATTCAGAGCCAGAGATCTCACTTCCCTCTGGTTGAGAAACTGAGGTATTTAGCTTAATAATGTTATAGTTTGCATTACTGGTTTATGCATTGGTCAGTTAAAAAATATTATGATACCTACTTACAAAAGTCTATACCTGCAATGAGGGTTGTTAAACATTAGTGTGTTTTGAATACGTGGGGTTTTGGTTTTTTGTATAAGACATCCCTACAGATCGGGAGGTTTGCTGCTAATCCACCAGTCTTTATACTTTCAATCTCCTGACCCACATGCAGACACATGGTGTGCGCAGCTCTCACGATTTTATTGCCAGTGTCCTGGTTTGGGGTGTTTTTCTTAATGCGTCAGCTGATGGAGTCCTCGCATCACATAAGGATCTCAGAGAAAAGGGTGAAAACAAACCTGAATGGCTCAAACACCAGGATGTAAATAAGCCCCATCCCCAACATTTAAAATAAAATCTTGTGATCTTTAAGCCAGTCCCATGATTTTTGAAGGCATTGGCTCCACAATCCCTGTGAAGGATTCTGGGTTGTGTGTCCAAGAGGTATTCACCGTCCTAAGTGCTATAACTGCACCTGGCACTAGATGGCTCTCGATACCTTATCGGTACATACTACTACAGCACGGACACTGCCACCCAATAGACTCTGAATGCACAGAGGTTAAAGTAAGGGGGAACGCACTGGAACGCAGTTCCCGGCAGTGTTCCCTCTAAGCTGCGCAGGCGCGCGGCCGCACAGCGGCCGTCGCAACCCCCGCGCAGCAGTGAGGGACCCCCGTGCAGGCTGGCAGCCCCCACCGCTCCCTGCAGACTCCCTGGGCTGCAGCTTTGTCGCGGCAGACCCGGACCGAGCCCGGCCTCTGGGCTGGCCCTCCCCGCCCCCAGGGCGGAGCAGGCAGGCTCAGGGCCAGGGCATGCGTGTGTGCCTGCCTGTCTGCCTACCCCATGCGGCTGGGGCAGCGGGGTGGCCGTGGCCGGAGCAGGCTCCTGGGTTTTCACCCGCCGGCCACCTCAACTTCCCGGCCCAGGGCCGGGGCCGGCTCCGCTCCGCTGACAGCTTCGGCCTCCCGGCACGGGGCCAGGATCGGCCTCCACTGCTGGGGTCTGCCCTACCGGGGCCGCGTTCGGGTCCCCGCCGCCAGCGGCCTCGGCTTCTTTCTTTCTTTTTTCTTCTTTCTCTTTCCTTCTTTCCTTTTCTCCTCTTTGCCTTCCTTTCTCTTTCCTTCCTTCCTTTTCTCTTCTTTGCCTGCCTTCCTTTTCTCTTTCCTTCCTTCCTTTTCTCTTCTTTGCCTGCCTTCCTCTTTCCTTCCTTCCTTCTCTTCTTTGCCTTCCCTTTTCTTTCCTTCCTTCTCTAACTTCTTTCCTTCTCTCCACCTCTCTTTTCCTACCTTCTCTTTTTTCTTCCTTTCTTTCTCTTGTTTGCCTTCCTTTTTCTTTCCTTCTTTCTTTTTCTTTCTCTTCGTCTTCCTCTTCCTTCCTTCTTTCTTTCTCATCTTCCTCTTCCTTCCTTTCTTCTTTCTCTTACTTTTTTCTTTTTCTCCTCCTTCCTTCTTTTTTTCTCTTCCTTCCTTCCTTCTTTTTTAAAAAGCTTTTTAAAAATTAATTTTAAATAAAAACCTTTCTAAAAATTAAATTTCAATTCAAAATTCATTCAAATTCAATTAATTAAACAATTAATTAATTCTGTTTACAATCACTTTAACTTCAATTAATGCCTATAATTTCTGTCGTGTGAGTTTGCACAAAAATTTTATTCAGAAAAAGTTTTGCACACGGCTTGAAAATTTTGCACACAAGCTGCCAAACCTTAGAGGGAACATTGGTTCCGGGGCCCACAAATTTGAGGAGCCAGATTTCCAGGGCCCCTAAAATAGAAAAATCCAGCAGAATGCATGTTCTGCCCTGCCCTGACTGCTGGCAGGTCCTACGCCCCACCATTGTTAATCACAATACTTATTGTGTTATGCAGTGTTTGCTAGTTTGTGACAATAATTGCTATAGACATAAACACCATATAAAATTATAAATATTTTTATAGAGCGATAACCCATGCATATGGTACTGAGAAGTGGTTGCAAATGCCTACCTGGGCTGGGGCCCGCATATGCATGAAGGGGGCCCAGACAATACAGGAAGGGGGCCCGGAGATTAGGAGGGTTCCTGGGCCCATCAAATTATACTTTAACCACTGTGAATGCAATATTGCCAACTTGCTGGCCCTGCAGCTGATGTCAATTGGTATGACTCTACTGATAGTGATGGAGCCAGGTGAAGTATTGGCCCAGCATTTATCTACTGTTCTGAGCACTTATTTAAGGTTCTACGAACTCAAACACAACTCTTGGTCTGTAAGAGCAGCTGGAGTTATGAAAAATCAGAAAGTGAAATGGAACCACTAAACTGTCCAAGCTGAATGCCTCCCCAACCCCTTTCCCCCCCAAAAAGGTGAACACACAGTGCATTTTACAATACTTTACATTTGAATTATTTTGGATGTTATTAACCACAAAGAGAAAGGAAGACTTTTGTGTTCGAGTCATGTGGGCTCTCTGTGCCCCCATTTTCTCATGTGTAAAATGGAAATAATATTTACCTGGATTAATCAATTCAAGTTTTTAAAGTGTTTTGATATATAGTGCTCTATAAAATGTTAAATAATAATAGGCAATAGGTTATTTTTGCACTGTCCCTTTATTAACCCTTTGTATAACCTCACTGGTCATTTTGTTTTGCTCTTCGGAGCCATTCCTGTAGGGGAAGCAGTGTAGCGTGGTTACTCCACTTCTAGATGGAAAGCCATGAGAGAGGAATTCTGTTCTTGGCTCACTCATTGCACGACCTTGAGCAAATCACATCGCTTCTCTGGGCATCAGTTTCCCCATCCCCATTAATGCATGTTATATGATTCTATGCTATAAAACATTGAGTGCACAAGATCTCTCTCTCTCTTAATAACCAAGGCTATGTCTACACTTACAAAAATTAGTTCGAATTAGTTAATTCAAACTAAGCTGTTAGTTTGAATTAACTTAATTCGAACTAGCATGGCCCCACGAGAATGCTAGTTCGAACTAAGCAAGTGCCATGAATGAACTAACTAGTTCGAATTAAGCGTTAGTTCGAAGTAAAACGAGGTTTTACTAATTCAAACCAACTTTTCCCTAATTTGACTAAAGGAACTGCTGAAGTCTAATTAAGGAAACTCCAGTGTAGATGCAGAGTAAATTAAGTTGACTTAAGCCTGCTTAAGTCGACTTAATTTACATGTGTAGACACATCCCAAATGAGTTGCTAAGTACTCAATGAGAAAAAAAATGGCTCCCTATATAATGAAAGCAAGATCCATGGAACATTGATGTAGAAGAAAAGCACAAGTATGGGAAGAAACCCTCAAATATGGCCCAAATTCACAAACTATCTTATGAGGTAACAAAAAAAAAAAAATTAAAAAAATAATCATTATGACGACTCTGGTATGGAGTATAACAATGGAGCCTGGCATGGGATTTAAAGCGCACTTTGATCTCAATCTGAGAACATGGATAATTTAAACATAGACAACTGAAGAAACATGTAACAGGTAGTCTATCCATGAAATTACAGTATTAAAGAAGAGGAAATGATGAAGATCAGGATATAGAACAGTAGCAATAAGAGCACCCAACACGCTGGGTTTTGTACAAACAGAGACGGTCCCTGCCCCAAGAGCTTGCAGTCTATAGACAGACAGACACAGGGAGGAAGGGAAGAGAAGCCTGTGAGGAACCAGGAGTAGAATTTATGTTTTCTGAGCTCCAGTCCTGTGCCCAATCATTGGCTACGCTGCCTGGTTCTATACATTAGCGGCAGTGCAGGTCACAATGCCTGTAGTAAAAGGTGCCCGACTGTAAGGTGGTCACCTCACCGGCCTCCTAAATGGTGGGCGACTGCCGCGCTCCCTGCCTAGGCCGCAGCCCGAACCAAAGCTGTTTCTGGCCCCTCGGGCGGGGCAGGCAAACAAAACTGTCTGTGTATCAGCACCGGTGGGTTGAGGTTCGGCGTGAGTAAACGGGTCAGGTGAGGTTCAGGAGGGCAGGGGAGGGGGACGCAGGCCCACCTGACTCCTCTGCGTCCCAGCCCAGGGCCCTGTTGGTGGCAGAGGGTTCTGCCCCGTAGCCGACGAGGTCCCAACCACACCAGCTCGGCTGCTGACTCAGCTACCCAAGTGCCAGGCTCCACGTCCCCTGGGCTGCTTCCTACTCCTGGCCCTGATGGTACCTGCTCAGGAACCTCATTGGTAGCCTCCTCCAGATAATCGCCCCGGGGTAGTTCACAAAATCCCTCAGCGTTGCCATAGGGCATTAGTTCTGCCAGCTCCACAGAGTCGTCGGCAGAGAGTAATTCCTCCAAATCACAGCCCTGCGGGGTTGTGCCGTCCTCACTGGCCAAGGGTAGCTTGTCTAAATCCTCAGCATCTGGTAGGGGGTCTGAGTCTGGGAGCTCCCCTGACCTCTGGGGCGTGGGCAGCTCCAGGAAGTCCTCTGGGTTCCCAGTACTAGGCAGAGGCCAGCGGGTGTCTGGTGCAGCTGGGTCCAGGCGGCCGTCCAGGCCACAGGCAGGTTCTCAGCCAGGTAGTGGTAAGGCTGGAGCTGAGGAGGGAGCAGAGGGACACCCTTCCCCTTCAATTGCCTAGCCCCAACTGAGCACTGGGGCCTCCCTCTTATACTTCCTGTCCTGCCCCCTTGCTTCTGGCCTGAAGGACAGGTTGCCTCTGGCTCCGCCCACCTAGGGGCAGCTCAATCCTGGCTGTCTACCTCCGAGGGAGGCCACACTCCTTCACTACACCGACACTTTTCATGATGACCTTGTTTTCAGTTGCTTATACTTTTAAGAATCTAACTTCAAGCTGAAATTTTCTATGTGGTCTGCCTCACGCTGGTTAGAGAGTGGGGCAGAAGATGGGGAGGATAAGGAAACAGCCAGACTTCAGGGGCATAAGGGGAGCATGGACAGAAAGATTTATAGCCACTTGATCACAACACCCTACAGAACACAGAGTTCTGAGTTCTGCAATCCACTTTCAGCAAGAGTTGTGAAACTCACTGGCAAAGTGTGCAGCTCATCCTTCTCTAGTGCCTGATCTGCACACACAGGATACTGCTGCTACAAAATATGCTGACACATCAAGTGGACAAGGTCTATGTATGGCTATAAAGATTCAAATTCTCCTGCCATCCCAAACTGGAGGCCAATATGGTTCCCTGTGATAGAATTTGTTTGAAAAACTTCAGAAATTATGTCCTAAAGACACCTACAGTACAGTACAAGAGCATTAAGGCTGCACAGTCCAAGAATCCAAAGTTAGGAAATGGTAGCAATGAGATTGACTGTGAATCTTTATCACTCTTGCTTGCATGCATTATGATAGTCTTTCAATTGCATGATCATAAACTATTTTTTCCTGAGGACTCCAGCCTCCTTCGGTGCACAAGATGGACAGTGATCAGCGTTGGATAACCAACGTCTGTAGAACACGCTGTTTTAATTTAGATGGACTATAGGGACCCAAAGATTTCACATACCTCAGGCACCCTCCAATATTAAAGTGTTAAATAAAGTTTAGTAAAAGCAGAAACCTCAGCCTGCGAACACCTCAAAGTTTTTTTTTTAAAATAAACATTTATTAACGATAAAGAAAAGAAGGAACAAAAGCATTTGAAATGTAGTATTTTAGCTAAGGTTACTATCACACAGTCAACCTATGGCACTCTTTCTCAGAAGATGTTGTGAAAGCCAAAACCATAATGGGATTCAAAGAACTAGAAAAATTCATGGAGGATAGGTTCAGCAATACCTATTAGCCACAACAGGCAGGGAGGCAAAATCAAAACCAGACCGCCAGGGCACCAGCGGGTCAAGCTGGAAGAGGGGAGAGATGCGGGATTGAGTTGGGGGAAGGAGACGTGGGCTCCCTGCTGTGAGAAGGCTCCCAGTTGTGTTGCAAGTCTTACAAGGTTACAAACTGTGCTCACATTGCGCAGGGGTTTGTGATAGGTGCGCAGGTGTGCACAGCCACGGACCCACGCAGCTAAGAGGGAACATAGATCGTGACACACCTGACAGATGATGTTCCCCTGCGTGACACACTACAATCCGCAGGTGGCGGTGACACTTGGGGGGGAGCGCTAGGGAGTCTGACACGCCCTGGAGGATGCAGCACTTCAGGACCTGGGTGGGGGCAGAGTCAAGCCAGTGCAGGCTGGTGCCTTGGTGGTCTGGTTTGATGTGCTCAGGTTTATTTTTGTGGATCTCTGACTTGCAGCCCCTAAATCCCTTTACGCCTCTGGCCTTGGCTGCTGCCTGGGTCATGCAGCACGAACAAGCTGATGAGGGCAGCAGAGAGCAGGAGCCCCAAGCTGGCTTCAAGCTGAGCTTGCCAATTTTCCGTGACACACCACCTAGTTCTTCACGATACGCTTTTGTGCCCCAACACACTGGTTGAGAACCGCTGGTCTAAAAAACAGTTCTCAGTAGCAATGTCTGTGGGATACAAATGTAAATCAAATCTACTGCTTTAGGGCATGTTTGTGTGATACACAGCTGTCAGCTGGGATGTAAACATTCACATGACTTCTATTCCTGGGAAATAATACATCATGCACACTTTTCCTTGCAACAGACAAAGCATCATATTCCTTGTATACAGGTCAAATTCAGGCTCTGGTGGTGGTGAGAACCAGGAAGACTGCATTCCTATACAGCCAAACTTGGGGTGCTGCTCAGTTTTTAAAGGGAGGTTTCTTCCCAACTTTCAATGGCCTCCTCAGGAGTTATAAAATCCAGCCAGAAAGTATCCAGATGGCCGAGTAGATCACTCTCCCCTGCAGTGTGATTCTCCATTCATGACTGGTCACGATTTTCTTCTGAATATTTTTGAGAATTTTTCATGCTCGATTTGACATGCAAATTTCCATTCTTGATTTTTGACATTCAGATTTGGAAATTTAATTTTACATTCTCCATTTTACATTTTTTATTCTCTACACTCAATTTTTAACATTTGATTATTCTTTCTCTATTCACAACAATCAATTTTGGACATTCAATTTTCTACTCTATAGTTCTGATGCTCCCATTTGCCGCTCAATTTTCAACATTTGATTTTCCAGTCTCAGTTTTTTACAATCCATTTTCCACTCTTGATTTTTGACATTCCATTTGCACACATTGATCACAAGCTAAATGGGCTGCTCCTGAGGAAGACCCTTATTAAAGTATTGACTGCACATCAATAAAAAAATTCAGCGGATAATAAAGAAATGTGGTACAGCCTTTCAGTGCTAACCTAGAAGTCAGAAACGTGGGTTTGGTTCCCAGTTCTGCCACTGATTTTTGCACAAAAGCTGATGGGGGGTAGGAGGAGGGAAGTAGGAGGAACTCTTCAAGTGCGTGCCAGTATCTATTACGGAAATGATGGTTAGCCCTTTCCTCCTTTGGAAAAATTACAGATAAAAAATGACTTTCAGAAACTGGACTCCTCCAATTGCCTTGATCCTGGGCACACCCGTTTGAGACCTGGGTTGGGCACAGAGATTATCAACCAGTGAGACAAGTACAATCTCCTCTTGACAGCAAATGAAGCATCTGAGCTGATGCTTTTAGATCAGCTATTTGGCACTGACAGCTGATGCGACTGCTCTTGAGAGTCACCCATATTGTTAGGCTAGAACAAATGGCAGAGTTGATGCTATTATCTCTGTTGATTTTTTTTTTTTTAAACTAAAAATAAATATTTTTTTTAAAAAATTACAATTTGGGGTTGGTGGAGGGTGATGCTGGTGCTTTCTAGACGTACAGACAGAAATCAGAGCCAACTGTGTAGTTGTGGCCTTTTCTCTCAGATATGGAGAAGAGAAATAAATATAAGGGAATACACTTCTCTTCTGAATTCAAATAATGTTAGCATTGAACTTGAACATCATGTTGATTAGTTTTCGTTTTATATACATTATTAGTTAATATCTGGAAATACTGGTATAAATAAAACTAGCTGGCACCTATGTTTTATGATCAATTATTTGTAAAACAAAAAATACAAAAAGGAACATAGATGCGAAGGGATTTGCTTCTGGACTGTGTGTTCCTTTTCAAAACAATTCATATTAAAGAAAGAGGGCACTCGTCACAGAAAGGAAAAAAAAATCAGTCTTGAAAGCACATCGGTTAGGGAGAACTCCAGCCTTTTTGGGTGACAGGCAGAAGACAATTATTCCATTTCTTCTCTCAGTGTCTTTTGTGTCTCCGCAGTGGACTTTAGCCCATGGTGGTGTCACTCTGCAGTTTATCCTGTAATAGAAGATGAATTCATTATATTTTTTATTTTCATTTGCAATGTTTTACAGTTATCCAAGAACACCAGTGATTTTAAACACTAGTAAATACACATTCATAAGATACCGTAGCACTTTGCTATGTCATCTTTGGTTTGTATTAGTAGCAGCATCAACTTATACTCTTGTGTTGCTCATGGGCATAATACTGCAGGCATTTTTCCCCTATGGTAACATTATGTATTTCTGGAGTGTCTTTCACCTGAGGAGCTCTGAACTTTATGAAGGTAAGTAGGTAGTATCCTCATTGTACAGAAAAGGGAACAGAGAAATAGTGGGAAAAGGTACCAACACTGAATACCTAAAATATTTACAGCATGTCATGAGCATCTAAGACCCAGTCTACACTCATGGGGAAATTTGGTAGCAATCAATGGGACATACACAATACTCTATGTAGTTTGTGTATCTTCCATTGAGTTCCTAACTCCGAAATAGCACAGCATCCCCACTACACTATGCCGATGGGAAATGCCCTCCTGTTGACACAGCATTAATCTTTTGGCGGGGCTGGATTAACTTGGATTGACTTCCTGATTGATTGAGCGGGTCTCCATTTTTGCTCAATCAATCCCAAAAAACTGATCCAGCACACCATGGGTGAAGACATCTCCTAAATAAAATCAGACTGATTTTCAGAATGACTGAGTGTACTTAACTGCCACTTAAATCAGTGCTTCCTTCTCAGTGTACCAGACAGCAGCAACCCAGAGAGGCCAGTCTGTTTGCACCAAGGCACTGGTACATACAGACTGTGCCTCTCCTCCCACAGCATCATTCCTCCCACAGCAAACCTCAGCCCAGTACTATTTCCCCCACTCCAGGACCCAGCTGGGGAGACAGTCTAGCAGCATGAAAGCTGTGAAGCAGCTGGTGCAAATTGACAGTTGCTAGTTTTTGTTGAGATCAGTCACGCTACATAGAATAAAGGGAAGCAACTCCTGTGTTTGAGATGTTATCTAGCTGTGTGGCTGGCAGTGTGGAGTTGGTGGAGACTCTGGTTGTTTAGATAGAGGAAATTCCCCCCAAAAGGTGAGACTGCCAGGGCAAAATTTCAAAACAGAACATTTAATTTTCTTTTTTGTGGGGTAAAAGTATGTATCCCAGAATCCACAGCAGCTTTCTTGGCTCTTGACATGTCCCGATGAGGCCGGCCTGAAGGTGAAAGAGCAGTGTTTGAAACAAACAACAATAAAAAGACAACCCCGCACACAACGTGGGAACTTCAGACTTGGTGTTCCTGGTGTCAGATGCTTGCTCAAGGCCCAGATGGTAGAATGGAAATCCCCTCAAATTATGGACCTAATGCACTTCTACCCACAGCTGTGACAGACCACATCGGTTCTCACGCTTCCCCAGGTAGTTCCACCATAGGTCACCCAACCTGTGAACTGCACGCAATCAAATGCTGCTGCTTTGTTTCTCTGCTGTGAGATACAACAGTAATTCCTACGCAAACAACGCAACTGCACATCACAAACCCGCAAAACATGGCTCCAATGCCACAACAAGCCTCAATGGCCAAATACAGCATCCTGTATAGAACCGAAAACCATAATAGCCCAGAACCTAGCAACAGCTAACAAACCTCACAAAATCTCAAGTGCTCAGCTTCACTGACAGCTCTGAGTTCCCTTCTTGCTGGTCCAAAATGCCAGATTAGATCAGCTTCCTCTCCAGCCACCTGCCATGTCCCTGGCCTGCCACTGGGGAAAAGGAGTTGAGACTTTTAAGCTGGTGTTTGAAAACCAGCTACTCATAACAATGGCGTGTGACTGGAATGAATAGACAGACAGACAAAGACATGAGATTCCAGCTGCCTCTTTTAATACCCATCCAAATTTTTCCAATGACTTTAACAAGAGTTTGATCAGGCCCTGAAAGAGAATCAAAAAATGTACGACCACAGCAGCAACCATTCGACCCTGCTTTGGAAAGACAACTCTTGGAACATGCACATGGTCTGCTCATGCGATAAATAAATTTGTTAGTCTTTAAAAGTGCCACAAGACTACTTGTTTGTTTTGATTGTCTGCTCTATTATACCTCCACCACATCTCCACATGCAGTGTCCACTGGTCAGGCCAGGACAAAGCACCTGCAAATACTCATCGATGGCTGATTTACACCAACTAGAGATTCGGCCCATTGCTTTTAAACTGTTTCATACGTTTTATGTGCTTGTTACATGTTCTTGTTACCTACTTTGGATAGTCAGATGTATTAGCCAATGAATGCTAAGGGATCTGGTATCCAATATCAAAAAGGAAAGTAAGTTTGGTGGTAAAGGGTGTCAGGAAGTCTGGATTTGGTTTCTGGGTCTGTGAAAGACTTGTAACTTCGGCAAGTCACTTAGGCCTACATTTAAAAAAGCTGCCAGTAGGTTTAGATGCCTCAAATTTTAAGTTCCCAGCTAGGGCCAGATTTTCGTAAGTGCTGATTACCAACATTCAATGAGAGCCGAGGGGCTAAGCTCACCTGAAAAGAAAATATATCCATCAGGCCCAAAGTGTATGAAGACAGAACTGAAGGGATGATTTATTTTTTTTTTTTACTGTATTATATAGTCTGAATCACAACATTACTGAATACCTTTCTGAGGTGATATCATATGACTTATTACCACAAGTGACTATGGTCCCTGAATTTGACTTGGTTTTTGATTCATGCTTTGCAAAAAAAAGAAAATATACACATTCATTTGTAAGTTTCCTTGGCAACTGAGACAGACCTCGCCGGCACCCCCTTTCCAGCACTATTCTCAAGAGATCACTTTATGTGGTGAAGATTACATTGCTCTTTATAAAAACTTCTGAAATGATGCGCCCACTGTTGCTGGAGACACAAATCTCCATGTCAGGTAGAGCTGCTGATGCTCAACAGCTCTGATTGACCAAGCACCCATTAAAAAATAGCGGTGCAGCTGTGACTGTGTAGGCGGAGAAATAGGTTAGCTGCCCCAAATATCTAGTTGGGCTAAAAGGGGGTGTTAATATTTTCACATTTTACAACTTTCCTCACTTGTCAAGTGACAAGTGGGGAAGAAAATGCAGGTCCCTGATACCCAGTTCTGTGTGCTAATTACCAGACACACGGCCTGCCTAATCCAATCTAATCAAAGGTGCCACAGAACTGCAAAGGGCTCTTATTAAACCTTTGGGATGCTGCTTTACTGAAGTACTAAACATCTAGAGCAGATTGCACACAAAGCAGCACCCAGTTGCCTTAGGGTTAAACAGGGACTATGGATTTTTCTCTCATTACAGCAGGTGATTTGACCTCACCTTCCTCTATGTGCTGTTCTTCAGTGTTAGAATCCTCAAATCTATTTTGATTTGCTGTCTCAGCCTAACCTGATCCTATGTCATACACTTCTCTGCATTTAATTTCCTCCCATTCTGTAAATTTCCCACCTTCAAAGCATCTCACGACGTGGGATTTTATCCCATGAAAGCTCATGCGACAAAGAAATCTGTTAGTCTTTAAACAGAACTCTGTTTTTCTGCAATAGATTAAAACGGCTACCCCTTTGGAACTTGTCCACATGCTCATTGACCTCTCAAAGAATTTTAGTAGCTTGATGAGGCCTGATTTTCTTTTACAAAAACCATGTTGACTTGTCCCCAACAAATCCTATTCATCTGTGGCTGACAATACTTATATGTACAATACTTTCAACCAATTTGACTTGTACTGAAGTTAGGCTCATGGTCAGATGCCTTCTTAATTCCTCAATATCAATATTCTACCAAATGGTTTAGTAAGTAACCAGTTCTAGCATCATATAACCCCATAGCAGTAATATTAGGAAGTTATTAGATTAGATGCTTGTATTAAGATACAAAACATTTGCAATAAGCCTTTCCAAAAGAGCTTTGACCATCTTTAGCATTTAAGGAATAAACAAAGGTTTTCATCTTTGAGTGGAAATATGAATTTAGAAGAAATAAACCTCTTCTAGAAAACATTTTCTAACTAAACATTCTCCTTAGCTGTTGAAGGATGAAGACTTCGAATGCTTATAAATATGCAAAATTAATAGAATTTTTTCTAGAATCCTTTGGGAGAGTTTGAAACCAAGTCATTTTCCTTGCAAAGATGGCTGTTAAAAAAAAGCCCACTTTATGATGTAGTTTTTGGCTCTAAGTAACATGTACGATAACGTCCTCTGACGGATTCCAAATACAGCCTTTTTAAAAAAAAGTCAGGACTCATTCTAAAATAAATATTCTACGAAGCTTGTTCTTTTGAGATAGCCTTATCTCTATGCCAGACTTGTAGCTCATAACAGAGGGGCGTGCCTTAGTCTTTGAGAAGAGAGTGTTAACTTGGTTTGCCTTTCTGACCAAACAGCCCTTAGATTTAAGATGTGCCATTAGTAGCACATTTATAATGCGTTACTGGTCAGGTCAGGCTATGCCTGCTACTGTAAAGAGAGCAGCTGGTATTACTTGCAGCTCACTAAACCCAATACCTTGGGGCACCCAGAAGGGCGAAAGGCTAATAGAGCAATCCATGACAGAAAAGCCCCACTGCCTTGTGGTGAATTTGGGAGAATGTAAGGCTGTGAGAGCAAACTCAGACAGAAAATCCCGAGTAGAGCCCCTAAGGCCAACAGGTACCAACATTTTAGAATCCTTCTGGCATCTTCTGCAGTGGGTTGGGTACCAGATGTATTGCTTCTTCCTCTCTTTTGGATTTTACCAATGGCACTGAGAGGGTAGCCCTGATGCATAGAAACTCAGCACCTCCATATAATCTGTGCAGGCTTTGCATCCTGGAGAGGTACTCCAATATTTTACCTCTCATGGACACACACCCATGATCTCTTGAGATTGAAAAAGCCAACTACTACAATTTCAAATTAAAGAGGCCTATCAAATATTCTTCACAAAACATCCAGCACAAACACTTACACACTTCTTTAAAAAATAATAGAAGAAAGCATAGACTTAAAAACAGAAATTGTAAGCTGCATTTCATAGCTTGCGTAAACACATTTGGGGTAATAAACTCAGTGTTATCTTCCCTTGACACTCTGGGAATGCGTTACTAGTTGGCAGATTTCCCAAAAGTCTCCTTAGCTTGAACATTTGACATTAATTAAATAAAGTAAAAACAAACATACACCCAAGTTACCATGTGTGTAAAAATAATCGCAAATCTCTTTTGAAATTCAGTAAAAGTAATGGCCTGACATAAGAATAAATGTTATTAATTTTGCATCAATTTTGAGATCTACTGCCTACAACCTTAGAGAGTAAGCAGCCAGTCTACCACTGCTTTGCACCGTGTACTACCACTTACACCTGTGCACTGTGGGTGTAAAGCACTAATAGTTCTGACTGATTGCGTTTTACAGCCACTTTGCACAGCTAGAAATGAGTACAGGCAGAAAAAAAAAAAAAAAAAAAAAATCAAGCCCCTTTCCTGCTACACCACTCTCGGTCTGACAACCATGCAGAAGAACTTCTTCTGCAGAGACAAAGGCTAACTCCATGCCTGACAGCACAAATCAAGTAGGTTTCCCCTACCCCATCCCCCGCCCCAAGCATTCTGGCGTAGGGCATAGCAGGCTTTATCGCTGCTGTGTGGTTCCTGGTCCCCTTCCTGTATCTTCCAGACTTCAGCCAGTGATAATGGCTCCCAGCTGACCAAGAAAGTTAAGGGGCCCATCAAGCAGCCAGGGAGTGCAGTTGGCTGAAAGCTCCCTGGTAAAGATAGTTGCTGTAAAGCAGAGCAATTTTTATGCTCACGACTGCTCAGATACAGACATCAGTGGATCTGTGGGGACAGGTGAGCATCCAGGAAGAGATACACACCACATCATTTCTTTGCATTTCAACCAGTCTGAGCTAATGAGGAGGCGCTGGGCTGCTGCCTGCCCGCCGTACTCTGTACACCACCGATTCATTGTTGGTGCCTCCATTCAAGAGTGCAGGGTGCCAGATTCCCTCAAACACAACCTTGCTAAAAAAAAAAAAAAAAATCTCACGACTTGTTGATCAGGTTGCTTATCATAATCCTGTCTCTAATGTGGTGTTCGGGCAAGGTTGTGTGAATGGTAATAATAAAGAAGCTTTGGTGCCATCTGGAATCCTCTCAAGGCTTTGATCAGGGTGCCGGTTTAGGATCTCCTCATAACAATTAACAAAGCTCGGGGGTCTATACTGTACCTCTGATACAGTTAGCATAAGGTTTGTCTCCACTGTGAATCCTAGCTTAGGTAGACTGTATGGAAACTCACATTGCCTTTAAGCTGTGCACAGTTTTTCCCTTTCCCTTTGTACATACTCCACATGTCACATAGCTCGGAGCATAGGTAGTTTCTAGATCACTCAACCTGCCAGAATCTAGGACAGCTCCTCTTGGTTCTGGGGACTTGGTTCAGGAAGCCTTAAGCCAGCAAGGAGAAGGGATAAGGAGAAGAGGTGGTGAAGTCATCATTTGTCATTACCAACCTAAAGTGGTTTGGCCTAGTGACCTACAAGTAAAAGCATTTATATAACTTTATCAATCTCCTTGCCAGCTAGTGGGTTAAAGCAAATAGACCTTAGTGTACAATAACAGAATTAATTTTACTGTTCAATACCTGGAACTTAGTCTGTATTTTCAGCTTCCTGGTGGATTTCATCTCCCTTGTGGCTTTCTGTGGGGGAAAAAAGTACAACTAAATATAATCACAATTTATTCACACAAGTACTAGTTGTCACCTTCATAAAGATGTCAATTTAATGTGAAAAAAAATTGAGATTTTGAAAGGGAGACCCCCCTCAGATATGAGATTTGGAGGGGAGAAAACAGAGAGGCTGTGAATTCAAAGAGGACACTCCTCAAATATTTGAGATGTTTTCAATTAAAAATATGCAGTTTTTTTCAATGAATGCTTCCACTGTCCAGCCCATTTTCATAAGTCCCCATCGAGTCACCAGCCACATAAGAACTCCCTAATGATCCTTCTATCCCCCTTAAGGAGAAAAGTGATTGAATATGGTCCTGTATTCCCAAATCAAGAATTTTGTAAGCCCTATAAAACTTTTGATTAGTAGGCCTGACACGACAAAGACCAGTACATTGAGGAGTTCACAAAGCTCCTTCAGTGTTTCCAGCAGCTCTGCAAGAACGCATGGGTTGATGGAGGCTACAGTGACTCCTTGTCATCTCTCCATATATGAATAGAGGACGACGACGATACTACTACTACTACTACTAAGTTCTATCCAAGAAAAGTGATGAGCTCCTGAATTGGACTGTGCTCAGGACGCAAGTGCTGATCAGTTCTTAGTTTCATCAGCAGAACTGTTGGTGAAGGCTAGTAAGAAAGGTTACAAAGCTCCAGAAAGGCCCTCTACACACAAAGCAGAAACATATCAACAAATAGCAACAGCACACCAGGGTAGAGAGGGGAGCAGAAACAGGCTGAAGAAATAACAGCAACTGCCACGTTGCATTTTAGGCGCCTCTTCTGGAAGTTTCTTTGTTTCCTTTTCTGCAAGAAACCCATCCCCCAAACCTACACTCCAAGTCCCCTCCCCACACATAGCTTCCACTATCACTGAGCTCCATGCTCCTTTCCTCTTTGGGAACTACAGACTTCTCTCCCTGAGCAATGAGATACCTTCTCTCCTCCCCCCTTCTCCAATCTCCAAGGGCTGAAGCCACAAAGAGACTTAGGCAAAGTAATGCACTGCATTGCAACATCGAACTTTCAAGGTGTATAGAAAAATCACTAAAACAACAATGGATTCAACAAAGCCTGAGCCAAGTACCTAGGGTTCCTGTACAATGAATGGGAAGAAATAGAGGCCCTGAGAATGGGATCTACAAAAAGCAGCATGCTAGGTGGAGATGTGCCTAAACCAGCCAATAGCAGATGGCAAGGAAGGGCTGTTTCCTATGTCTCATGGAAGTTGGCACCTAAATCCAGGCTGCAGGGAGGCCACCTGTTCCTGTTTGCAACCCACAACCAGGAACTGCTCTTCTAGTGTCAGATAGTTTAGGTGCCCATAGGCTGCAGGCAGAAGACAACACTGAACCAGAGTCTCCCACTTCCCCAGGTTAGCACCCTAGCCTCTGGGCTAAAAGAAGAACACTGTCACTTCTTCCCCACATACAACCTGTGCGGAGCTGGGCATGCTCACAGGCAGCAGCACCTAAACACAGGATATAGGTGCCTAAACGCTAGTTATAGGCACCCAAGCCCCTTTGTGGATCTAGCACAAAGTCTCCCGTCCACTTTCCTTTGCAACTGTCTGAAAGGATTAGGAGGGAACAGATGAAAATATCAAAGAGGATTTTTCTATCTTTACAACTATGTGCTTCTTTCTCCTCAAAAAGTGGCCGGTCATTCCCTCATTCCGTGCCTCAATTCTGGCCAAAATTTGACACCCACACATACCTTTTTCATCTTCATTCTCGTAAATGCCCTGGGAGCTCCCTTGCGTATGTGATTTTGTCCCCTCCAAATCTGTTTGTTTATCTAAAAGGGGACAATTAAATGTGTAAACATCAGGAATACAAAACATTAACAGTTCAAACTTTAAAGGGTAACTACAGTTTCTACAGCAGTCATCTGCCGGGGACCTTTGGCAGTTGGAATTAATGGAGATATCAACCTGTCCTAGTTTGGTGCAGAGAAAAAGAAAATAACTGTATAGCTCAGCGGTTAGAACACTCATGACTGATAACAGATGCTTGTTCCAACCCCGTCACATCCTACAGCAGAGGGGAGAAAAGGAACCAAGATCTCCAACATCCCAGGGCAGCGCTTTAACCTATAAGCTAAGGACTTTGAAGAAGGAGTGTCACTTCTTCCACCCCCTCCCTCTGGCAATTGTGTGTGGAGTTAGGCATCATCAGTGCACACTGAATGGATCAGCCCAGACAGGTATTCCTCCACCTCTCTTCACACAACACTGGGCCCACACAGGAGACAGCACTGTTCAGGCCCAGAGGCAGAAACACAGGTTCAGGGGGAACTTTTACTGCTAAAAAAAACTGAGCCACCCAGGGAGTTTAGGCACCTATATAGTAAGGCACAGTGGAGTGGGGGGGAGCGGGAGGGTTCCTAAAACTGGATTTAGGCATCTAAATCTATTTGTCATTACCAACCTGAACTGGGTTTGGCCTAATGACCTACAGATCAGAGCACTTATACCCCTTTATCAATCCCCTTGACTACCTCGTGTCCCACTGAATTTGATTTGAAGCAAATAGACCTTAGTGTACAGTAAACGAATTATTTTACTCTTCAGTACCTGGTCCTAACTCTGTCTTTTCATCTTTCTGGTGGTGTTCTGTGGGGAAAAAGTAAAAATTAAATATAATCACAATTTATTCCTCTGAATTGGTAGTTCTCACCTGAATAGAGACATCCATTTAATGTAAAAAGAAGAAAAATGAAAAAAAAAAAAAAAAAAAAAAAGAGGCTGTGATTGGGAAGAGGATACCCTTTAGATATTTGAGATATTTTTGACTGAAAGCCATGACATCTAATTTTACTTCCATTTTTCTAGTTTCCACTGTTTAACCCATTTTATTAACCCTTTATGGATTTCCATCAGTGTGAACAAGAACTCAATGATCTTTCTACCCCAAAGAAGATCTAGAATATTGTGAGATGTGGGTATCTCTCTCCACCTCTCTTGTTGAAGTTGTTCCACTGTAATTGAATAATTAAAGACAAGTATACTCCTCCACCTCTCTTCAAATCACACTGGGGCTTACATGGCGCATAGGCATCCAGATGTAGACAGGAAGGCAGCACCATTGAGGCCCAGAGGCAGAAACACAGGCTCATAGGGAACTTCTACTGCTAAAAAACTGAGCCACCCCGTGAGTTTAGGCACCTATATAGCTATGCACAGTGGAGTGGGGGTTTGTGGAGTTGGGATTTAGGCATCTAAATCCATTTGTCATTACCAACCTGAATTGGGTTTGGCCTAATAACCTACAGGTGAAAGGATTATATACCTTTAGGACACCCCTTGCCCATCTCATGTCCCGTTAAATTTGGTATATAAGCAAATAGATCGTAGTGTACTGTAACAGAATTAATTTACTGTTTAATACATGGTCCTGACTCTGTATTTTCATCTTCCTGGTGGTGCTCTATGGGGAAAGAGTAAAAATTAAATATAATCACAATTTGCTCCACTAAAGTCTTGGCTGTTGCCTCCAAAGAGACATCCGTTTAGTCGGGGGGGCGGGGGGGAGGAGGAGAGGCTGTGAATTGAAAGAGGACACTCCTCAAATATTCGAGATGTTTTCAATTAAAAATATGCAGTTTTTTCAATGAATGCTTCCACTGTCCAACCCATTTTCATAAGTCCCCATCGAGTCACCAGCCACGTAAGAACTCCCTAATGATCCTTCTATCCCCCTTAAGGAGAAAAGGATTGAATATGGTCCTGTATTCCCAAATCAAGAATTTTGTAAGCCCTATAAAACTTTTGATTAGTAGGCCTGACACGACAAAGACCGGTACATTGAGGAGTTCACAAAGCTCCTTCAGTGTTTCCAGCAGCTCTGCAAGAACGCATGGGTTGATGGAGGCTACAGTGACTCCTTGTCATCTCTCCATATATGAATAGAGGACGACGACGATGATACTCTACTACTACTAAGTTCTATCCAAGAAAAGTGATGAGCTCCTGAATTGGACTGTGCTCAGGACGCAAGTGCTGATCAGTTCTTAGTTTCATCAGCAGAACTGTTGGTGAAGGCTAGTAAGAAAGGTTACAAAGCTCCAGAAAGGCCCTCTACACACAAAGCAGAAACATATCAACAAATAGCAACAGCACACCAGGGTAGAGAGGGGAGCAGAAACAGGCTGAAGAAATAACAGCAAGTGCCACGTTGCATTTTAGGCGCCTCTTCTGGAAGTTCCTTTGTTTCCTTTTCTGCAAGAAACCCATCCCCCAAACCTACACTCCAAGTCCCCTCCCCACACATAGCTTCCACTATCACTGAGCTCCATGCTCCTTTCCTCTTTGGGAACTACAGACTTCTCTCCCTGAGCAATGAGATACCTTCTCTCCTCCCCCCTTCTCCAATCTCCAAGGGCTGAAGCCACAAAGAGACTTAGGCAAAGTAATGCACTGCATTGCAACATCGAACTTTCAAGGTGTATAGAAAAATCACTAAAACAACAATGGATTCAACAAAGCCTGAGCCAAGTACCTAGGGTTCCTGTATAATGAATGGGAAGAATCAGAGGCCCCGAGAATGGGATCTACAAAAAGCAGCATGCTAGGTGAGGATTTGTCTAAACCAGCCAATAGCAGATGGCAAGGGAGGGCTGTTTCCTATGTCTCATGGAAGTTGGCACCTAAATCCAGGCTGCAGGGAGGCCACCTGTTCCTGTTTGCAACCCACAACCGGGAACTGCTCTTCTAGTGTCAGATAGCTTAGGTGCCCACAGGCTGCAGGCAGAAGACAACACTGAACCAGAGTCTCCCACTTCCCCGGTTAGCACCCTACCCTCTGGGCTAAAAGAAGAACACTGTCACTTCTTCCCCACACACAACCTGTGCGGAGCTAGGCATGCTCACAGGCAGCAGCACCTAAACACAGGATGTAGGTGTCTAAATGCTAGTTATAGGCACCCAAGCCCCTTTGTGGATCTAGCACAAAGTCTCCCGTCCACTTTCCTTTGCAACTGTCTGAAAGGATTAGGAGGGAACAGATGAAAATATCAAAGACGATTTTTCTATCTTTACAACTATGTGCTTCTTTCTCCTCAAAAAGTGGCCGGTCATTCCCTCATTCCGTGCCTCAATTCTGGCCAAAATTTGACACCCACACATACCGTTATCATCTTCATTCTGGTAAATGCCCTGGGAGCTCCCTTGCGTATGTGATTTTGTCCCCTCCAAATCTGTTTGTTTATCTAAAAGGGGACAATTAAATGTGTAAACGTCAGGAATACAAAACATTAACAGTTCAAACTTTAAAGGGTAACTACAGTTTCTACAGCAGTCATCTGCCGGGGACCTTTGGCAGTTGGAATTAGTGACGATATCAACCTGTCCTAGTTTTCACTTCAATCCACTTTAATCAAACAATTAAATATTCATTGGTGCAGAGAAAAAGAAAATAACTGTATAGCTCAGTGGTTAGCACACTCATGACTGATAACAGATGCTTGTTCCAACCCCGTCAAATCCTACAGCAGAGGGGAGAAAATGAACCAAGATCTCCAACATCCCAGGGCAGCACCTTAACCTATAAGCTAAGGACTTTGAAGGAGTGTCACTTCTTCCACCTCCTCCCTCTGGCCATTGTGTGTGGAGTTGGGCACCAGCAGAGCACACAATGGATCAGGCCACACAGGTACTCCTCCACCTCTCTTCACACAATACTGAGGCCTACATGGGAGACAGTCAGGGAGACAGCACTGTTCAGGCCCACAGGCAGAAACACAGGCTCAGAGGGAACTTTAACTACTAAAAAATTGAACCACCCAGTGAGTTTAGGCACCTATAGAGCTAAGCACGGTGGAATGGGGGATTGTGGATTACAATGGTTCCTAAAGCTGGGATTTAGGCATCTATATCTGTTTGTTATTACCAACCTGAACTGGGTTTGACCTAATGACCTACAGATGAAAGGATTTATACACCTTTATCAATCCCCTTGACCAGTTAGTGTCCCAGTGAATTGGGTTTATTAGGAAATAGATCTTAGCGTACACAAACAATTAATTTTACTGTTCGATACCTTGTCCTGATTCTGTGTTTTCAGCTTTCAGGTGGCTTACTGGGGAAAAAGTAAAAATTAAATATATTCACAATTTATTCCTCTGAATTAGTAGTTCTCACCTCCACAGAGACATCCATTTAATGTAAAATTAGACTGATTGGGAAGAGGATACCCTTTAGATATCTGAGATGTTTTTGACTGAAAGCCATGTACATCTAATTTTACTTCCATTTTTCTAGTTTCCGCTGTTTAGGCCATTTTATTAACCCTTTATGGAATTTCCATCAATGTGAACAAGAACTCAATGATCTTTCTACCCCAAAGAAGATATAGAATATTGTGAGATGTGGGTATCTCTCTCCACCTCTCTTGGTGAAGTTGTTCCGCTTTACTTGAATAAATAAATTATTCATTAATCCAGAGAAAAAGAAAATAACTGTATCTCAGTGGTTAGAGCACTCATATGATAGGTAACAGATGCTTGTTCCTACCCCGTCACATCCTGCAGCAGAGGGGAGAACTTGAATCAAGATCTCCAACATCCCTGGGCAGTACCTTAACCTATAAGCTAACGACTTTGAAGAAGGAGTGTCACTTCTTCCACCCCCTCCCTCTGGCCATTGTGTGTGGAGTTGGGCACCATCAGAGCACACTGAATGGATCAGGCCAGACAAGTATTCCTCCGCCTCTTTTCACACAACACTGGGCCCACACAGGAGACAGTCAGGGAGACAGCACTGTTCAGGCCCAGAGGCAGAAACACAGGCTCAGAGGGCACTTTTACTGCTAAAAAAATTGAGCCACCAAGTGAGTTTAGGGACCTATATAGTTAGGCACAGTGGAGTGGGGGTTTGTAGTTCCTAAAGCTGGGATTCAGGCATCTATATCTATTTGTCATTACCAACCTGAACTGGGTTTGGACTAATGACCTGCAGGTGAAAGGATTTATACCCTTTTATCAATCCCCTTGACTACCTCATGTCCCACTGAATTTGGTTTAAAGCAAATAGACAGTGTACAGTAAACGAATTAATTTTACACTTCAGTACCTGGTTCTGACTCCGTCTTTTCATCTTTCTGGTTGTGTTCTGTGGAGAAAACGTAAAAGTTAAAATAATATAAATAAATAAATAAATATAATCACAATTTGCTCCACTAAAGTCCACTATGTTGCCTACATAGAGACATCTGTTTAATTGAAAAAAAAAAAAAAATGAGGCTGTGATTTGGAAGAGGACACCCCTCAAATATCTGAGATGTTTTCAGTTGAAAACTATGCAGGTTTTTTTTTTAAAAGAGTGAATGCTTCCACATAACAAGAATCCAATGATCTTCCTATCTGCTTTAGTGGGAAAGTGATTGAATTCGGTTCTGTATTCTCAAATCAAGACTTTTGTAAGCCCTATAAAAACTGTTATGATTGGTAGGCCTGGCAGTACAAAGACCAGTACATTGAGGAGTTTACACAGCTCATTCAGTGTTTCCAGCAGCCCCACAAAAACTCATGGGTTGATGGAGGCGACAGTGACTCCTGTGCTGGGGCAGTCTTAGCTATTCCAGGGGCCGGGGCAAAAGTCAAGGACAGGGCCCTCCCATGCCTCATGGGGGGCCCACCATCTTTGACTTTTGTCCCCCCAGGGCCTCAGAAGCTGCCACATTTCCCCCTAAGAGTCCAGTCCCCCCAGTGGACCCTGTCTGGCTGCGGCTCCCTGCTGACCCCACCGAATCCTGGCTGTGGCTCCCTGTACCACCCGGCGACCCCCGCCAAACCCTGGCTAGAGCAGGGATTGCTCCCTCCCCCATCCTCTACCCAACCCGCAGCTGGAATCCCAGCCCCCAGCAACGGCTCCCTGCCCCCTTGCCAAACTCCCACCGCGGCTACCCACCCCTCCATGCCAGCACACCAGAGAAAAGAGGGGAAGAGAGACAGGCTGAAAAAAGAACAGGAACTGCCACTTTGTATGGTAAATGCCTCCTGTGGAATTGCCTTTGTTTTTTATTTTGCAAGAAACCTGTCCCCCAAACCTCCACTCCAAGTCCCCACACACAGCTTCACTGTCACTGAGCTCCATGCTCCCTTCCTCTCATTCCCTTTGGGAGCTACAGACCACTTCTCTCCCTGAGCAATGAGACACCCTCTATCCTCCCCTCTTCTCCAGTCTCCAAGGGCTGAAGCCACAAAGAGACTTAGGCAAAGTAATGCACTGCATTGCAACATCAAACTTTTGAGGTGTGTAGAAAAAAAAAAATCACTAATACAATTCTGGCCAAAACTTGACACCCGCACACACCAGGAACATCTTGAAACTGGTTACCGCTCTGGGAGCTCCCTTGCGCAAGTGGTTTTGTCTCCTCCAAACCTGTTCGATTATCTGAAAGGGGAAAGATAAGGGTGTAAACATCAGGAATACAAAACATTAACAGTTTAAAGGAAAACTATGATTTCTATTCAAGTCATCTGCTGGGGACTATTTATCATTTGGGATTAGCAAACATATCAACCTCTCCTAGTTTTCAGTCCCCAGCAAATGCCCCAATCATTTCTGCTTTATCTGGACATTTCCTGCACAGTTATATGAAATAATTTGGACAAAGAGAGCAATTACTATTTTACATTTACATTCCCAATTTCTATTTTTCAGGCTTGAAAGATTCCCAAACACCTCACAAACTAAATATATACTAAAATGCAGCCACCTCTGGGGTGGTCAGTGGCAACTAATTAGACCACAGCATGTTGAAACAAGTTGTGAAGAGAGAGGACATTTTGGACCAGAGAACATAAACAAAACCCTCTTCTTACAAAAGGGGCAGTGAATCTTTCACAGCCCAGTTCTACTCTACAGAACAGCAAACAATGGGATTTTAGGTGCCACGTTCAAAACGGTGACATCCTGATGCTTACACCAGCCTCTTTAGGGTAGGAGAAGGGCTAACGTGGTATAAAGGAGCCATACAACCCCCCTGTTCTGACTGAGCGAGAGTTCTCAGTGCCTAGGCACTGCGGATCACAGTCCTTCAATGCTGTCTCCTGAAGCCCCAGCATAAGGAATGAGGTGGTGGCATGGACACATTGCAAAAGGTGCAATTTTGGGCAGCACCCTGGCACATAAGGGAGCCTGGGGAGGCAGCCATAACAGACAGGCTGTCACCCTGTCAGTTCCTCTAGGCCATCTGTCCCAGAATGGGGAACGTCAGGCTTATATGGCCCATGGACCCTGGGGTAACCCCACAGTGCTTACAGGCTCCTAATGCAAAGCTGGGAGCTCAGAAGTGCTTTTACAGCCTCCCAGGGTCTCTGGCTCCAGGACAGCCCCAAAGCTGGAGACCTAGCGCTTCCAGACTCTTGGGCCAGCTGCTCCAGAGCATCAGGACCTGAGGGTACAGCTACACACCCATCGCCGGCCATGGTCATCTGACGTGGGCTCTCGCTGACAGGCTGAAAAGATGCTGCCTAGATATTTGGACTGGGGCTGGAGCCTCGGCTCTGGCTACCTGTGAAGGCAGAAGGTTTCTGAGCTCAGGCTGCAGCCCGAACCCACCTAATTACATAGCAATTTGTTAATCCTGAAGCCCAGGGAGCTCCCAGCTGTGCATTAGGAGCCTGTAAGCCCTGAGAACCTACAAGATTTCCAAGCTCCTTGGTGGAGATTTCAGAGCTGTGCCCCAGTTAGGCTATGTACACACTACCATTTTTAACGCGCAATAATCCTCTTCCGCATTAATTCTCCCGTGGCTGTTGTTGCGCGAGATCGCGTACACACTATGCTTGCTCTAACGGAACAAAGCCCCCCCCCTTCTGAGCGCAGTCCTCCAGGAAAGCGAAGGGGATTGTGGGTACGTATCCCAGAGTCCCCAGTATCATCTCCCGTGGTGCATTCCGCTACTGACGCTACCCAGCGGTTGCCAATAGCAACGAGCGCGAATTTCAAATTGAAGCAACCTTCTTCTCGGCACTGCCTTTTCAGAATCGACATGGATTCAGCTGTGATCTTGAATGCTGCCTTCAGCATTGTGAACACAGCCCAGATTCTGTTGCGGTTTGCCTTTGGCTATGATTCGGAGCATGACACGGATGACTCGGTCTCGGATGATGACAGCATTGAAAACCAAACGGACATTCTGATCAGTTTCGCGGACCAGCAACACAGCCTGAACCGCCGTGTTTGGTCCCGGCAGACGAGCACAGACTGGTGGGAACGAATCGTCCTTCAGCTGTGGGATGATGATCAGTGGCAACAGAACTTTAGAATGCGGAAAGCCACATTTATGGAGCTATGCCAGGAGCTTGCCCCTGCCCTTCGATGCAAGGACACGAGGATGAGACCCGCCATGACCGTGGAGAAGCGTGTGGCTATCGCACTTTGGAAACTGGCGACTCCAGACTGCTACCGCTCGGTCGCAAACCAGTTTGGGGTTGGACGCTCGACCGTTGGAGTGGCACTGTCACAAGTATGCAGAGCCATCAACCGTATTCTGCTCAGGAGGATGGTGACCCCGGGAAACGTGAGGGAGATCATCGCAGGATTTAATGAGTTGGGCTTCCCGAACTGTGGGGGTGCAATAGATGGGACTCACATCCCTATTCTCGCTCCCGACCACCTTGCCTCTGAATACATCAACAGGAAAGGATACTTTTCGATGGTTCTACAGGCACTGGTGGACCACCGTGGTCGCTTTATGGACATTAATGCTGGCTGGTCTGGAAAGGTGCACGATGCACGCATCTTTAGAAACTCTGGACTATTCAGAAGGCTACATGCTGGCACATTTTTTCCAGACGAGAAAATAATTGTGGGCGGTGTAGAGATGCCAGTGGTGATACTTGGGGACCCCGCCTACCCACTGATGCCATGGCTCATGAAGCCGTACACCGGGAAGTTGGATCCTGACAAGGAGCGTTTCAATTACCGGTTAAGTAGATGCAGAATGGTTGTGGAGTGTGCCTTTGGCCGTTTAAAAGCGCGCTGGAGAGCGCTGTATGGCAGGCTAGATCTCCACGAGGACAGGATCCCATTAGTTATTTCGGCTTGCTGTGTTCTTCACAATATATGTGAAAGCCGGGGGGAGAGATTCAGGAACTCTTGGACCACTGAGGCACAACGTCTGGAAAATGCCTACCAGCAACCAGACACGAGGGGTATCCGGGGGGCGCAGCTAAGGGCAGTTCGCATAAGGGATGCGTTAAAAACCCATTTTAGTACTGTTGGTTAAAATTGTACCTTTGAATATAGTTACTAACCATTTCCTATATGTTTCAACTGTTAAAAATTAAGCTTTAGAAATTTTGTGTTTTTCCCCTGTAAACATTCATTGAATCAAAAACCGTTAATGTTAAATTAATGAAACAAATAAAGAAAGTCTGATTAAGTTTAACAAGGATTCAACTTTATTTAATTAACATTGATCAAAACTCGGGTTTGAGGGGAGTAGGGACTAAAGGTGGGTGTAGGTGCGGGACTCAACTACATATGTTGGGGGAGGGGTTCTGTTAGGGTTACACCATGGATGTCCATGGTGGTCTAAAAACTGTCTGGGGGGGGAATGTGGCGTGGATGCACTGAAAGGCATATGAGGCTGATGATGGGGGGTGCGAGCCTGTAGCAGACCGACCATGGTCTTGAGGAGGTTGGTCTGCTCCTGCATGATGCCTATCAGGGCATCCTTCTGCTGCTCTCTCCTCGCACTGCTCTGTCTCCTGTCCTGCCTGCACTGCCTCCTCCATTGCCTTGTCTCCCTCGCAGAAGCCTCATGGAACTGCATGAGCTCCTGGAAGACGTCTTCCTTGCTCCTGCGAGGCCTCCGCCTTATCCTCCTCAGACGCTCAGCTGCAGCTGTAGACTGTCCACCGAAGGTCATTCCTGTTCAGATATGAAAAATGTAGAATGCCGCTATTGTTCTCGCCACGGTCAGGAGCAAATGATGTTGTTCTCCCCACACATTCCTTCAATACACAAGAGGGGACCTATGGGGGGGCGGTAACAGATTTCCCAAAGCTTGGTACGGGTTGCAGAGCTAGTACAACGGAGAGTTGACTATTGCCACACCAAGTTCTGATCCCGTGCCCGAGATGGCTGAAATAGAGGCAGATCTCACACTGCTTAGAGTGCCTCTGCAAGCGAGAATGCATCTCCTTCATGTTGCCGACTTCAAGCCGGGACCTTACGCTGCAGGACTGTGCGCAGCAATGTTGCCCGCAGGAGTGCTTGCGAGTCTGAAAGGAAGAGTGTCCCTGAATGGTGGAGTGCAAAGGAATGCTCTACCATGTAATCTCAAGAGAAGACTCTGGAAATATTTGGATGACGCGTTCAGTGAGTTGAAAGGGAACGACTACTTGGAAATCGAGGCATACATCGATGACCTTTTTAAGTAATGCTAGTAACACCTTTACAGTTCTGTAAGGAACAGAACTGAGGACACCGAAAACAAAAACCCCTTGCAAAAAAACCATGTCTACGCTGAGCTGTAGCACCTAGAATAGAGGACATTGCGAACGGGACTTACCAGAGCTGCCTTCTGATGATTCCTGGGTAGGCGTGGAGAAGGAATCAGTGGAGCTTGTTTCTGGCTGGGTGGAAAATAACTCCTGGCTCCCCGGGTCAGTGGCTCCGTTCTCTCCGTCCTCGTAGTCTTCTTCTTCTGATTCCTCGTCCACAATTGCCTCGTCGCCTTCTGCTTCCTTCTCTGTTTGGGGTGCAGTCTCCGAGGTGTCTACCGTGCAGTTCGGGGTGGTTGTGGGATCGCCGCCCAGGATCGCCTCCAGCTCCTTATAGTACTTGCACGTTGCTGGCGCGGAGCCAGAGCGCCGGTTAGCCTCTCTGGCTCTGTGAAATGTTATCCGCAGCTCCTTCACCTTTGCCCGGCACTGCAGGGTGTCTCGCTCGTACCCCTTTTCGGTCATGGCTTTGGATATTTGACCGAAAATGTCAAAATTCCTCCGGCTGCCACGTAACTGTGACTGCACGGCGGACTCTCCCCAGATGCCGATCAAGTCCATCACCTCTGCTGCTGTCCAGGCTGGAGCTCGTTTGCTGCGGCGCGACGACATTGCGAGCGAAGCACACAGAGGCAGCAGCACCGAACAGCGAGGCAGAAGGGAGAGTGGTGAATTCAAAAATTCGCGGGACAGAAGAGGAGGTCGGGAAAAATGACGTCACGACGATAGAGTACAGGCGGAAGTGCAGAAGGGATGGAATTTGAATTGTGGGCCATTTCCGTTATATTCACATTGCGCGATAAGCGTACACACACTGGCAATCGCGCAACAACTATTCCGCGTTAGCAGCAACCACGCTCGTTTAGGTGGTTTACATTTTGCGCAAAAAGAAGGGACTTAACGCGGAATAACTGTAAGTTGTGTGTGTACGCTCTGTTTGTTATTGCGCATTAAAGGGCTTTATCGCGCAATAACTTTGTAGTGTGTACAAGGCCTTAGTCAAGTCTGCTAGGACTTTGAGGCTCCTGGCTGGGTGTAATGGAGCCTGGAAACCTGGGCACTGTGGGGTTACCCTTGCTACTGAGGTTTAATTGAGGGAAGCTAGTCTATCAAATGGCTTGAGGACTAGCTGTCGGGCCCAGGAGGTCAGTAAAAGCTCTCAGGAAGAGGAGGGGAGGAGCAGGGCCAGTAGCCTGAGCAGCGGAAGCTCTAGCACAAGAAGATTGAGGACTCTGCTGCTTCTGACCGAGACTATAAGACCCGGTCAGTGATTACATGGACTTCTGTAAATTGATGGTGTATATCAGCACTATGTTGACAAAACTCTCTAGCTTAGACCTGGCCTTTGTGTGTTTCTCCATGCTCTCTTCATAACAAGAGTCAAAGGGACCATAAAGAAACCCTCAACAGTATATCAACATTTGTTTCCAGCAAGAAATTGTTGTGAGGCCTCAGTTATGAAGCTTCACAAGAGCTGCACACAGAGTATAATGAGCCCATATACTTAATATAATATTTACCTGGCTGCTTTGTGCGTAGACAATTAAGAACCTTATAGTAACCTTTAAAAAAAAAAAAAAAAGTTATTTCTAGCTGTTATTTTTTTTTGCATTAGTGCCTACAAGCCCTAACCATGGACTAGGATCCTGTTGTGTTAGGCATTGTACAAACAGAACAAAAAGATAGACCCTGCCCCAAAGCGATTACAGTTTAATGTGTTTGGGGGGAACGCAAGGGTGAGGGAGGGAATAGCTTGTAACTGAGAGATACACAGTAAGGGCAAATTCTCATTCGTTAAGTGCCAAATGCACACTAGATAAAATATAATTGGACAGAAATGGTACAGTAAAAAGGTAACTGAAGTCAGAATTAAGGCAGCTAAATATAGCTACACCGCTCTAGGGGGATTACACATTTATATGAGAAACAGCCTAAAATGGAAAGTGACTGGGGGAGTGCGTGTATGGTCTATAAGCGATATAGACTCGCCAGAGATTAGGAGGTCATCTAGTCCAATCCCCTGACCAAAGCAGGACCAATCCCTGCATCTATATATTTGCAGATCAAGCACCCATCCATATATAAAAAGCTCCTACTCCAAACACATCTAGCATTTAATTCCTATTAGGACTGAGTTGCATGGAGACTCTCTGTTTAGGCCACTGTCAGAGAGAATGAGAATGGTGGTCTGTGTGGCTTTTACACAGCTCAGCACTGGAGCATCTCTGCCTGCTAACATCTCACTGAAGTCACCGAGAGGTCTACATACAGAGTAACTCTATGATCAATGCTGTGTTTGTGCTTGCTCTTGGGGGTAGGGGGAGATGGACATCTCTCTTCCAAGCCAGAATTCAGCCCACCGTATCAATCTAAATAAGTCATTAGCAGAAAGAGATATGCAAAAATACCCTGCAGTTGCTGCTTCTCTTCTATAGAGCTACAATTGTCAGAATCTCAGAGTGATGGAACAGGCGGCAATGCCCTGTGCAGCTAGCATGGAAGAGCAGCGCACCACAGAGACTTTCAGGGAGTCTGCTTGGAAAGGGCGCCTTCAATCCCCTGCATGCCAGGTTCCACATGCAAGCACACAAGGGCAGAGGCATGACAGCCAAATGGCTCCATGGGCTAACTCCCCAGACTTGCAAGCAGAGTGGCCACAGATTCAGGTAAAGCAAAAGCTCCAGAACTCAGCCTGAGTGGAGGAAACCTGCAAGTGCAGCACACGTGCAACTGCAAGACGCTTTTTCAGGAAGTGCCTGTTGTGGGCTGTGTATAAAGCCTAGGATTTAGCCCTAAGGAAGTTAATGTGAATTTGTTCTCAAGTTCTCTGGCCTCTAGAGAAATAAGCTGCATTTATTGACTACAAAATTAAAATGCACACAAGCTTATGTTCATCCTACTAAAATTTAAAATGCAGCAAAATCAAAGCATTTGCAAACAGAGTGCTACATACCTTTCCTCCATAGAACAAAAAAGGGACTATTAGGAGGAGAACAATAGTAATAACTGCTATTAAACCATCTCCACCTCTTGTAAGACTTTCAGAACCTTAAAGAAAAATATGAAAATCCAGGGCAGTTTTGTCCGCGGAGGAGTGATTGAATGTCTACACCCGCACTGTTTTGTTGACAAAACTCTAGAGTAGATCAGATCTTTGTACCTCTCTCCATGCTTTCTTTGTAATAGGAGCACAAGAGCCAAAGGGCCCATAAAGAAACCCTCAAAAGTATATCACATTTGTTTTTCAGCAAGAATATTGTTGTGAGACCATAGTTATGAAGTTTCACAAGAGCGGCACACAGGGTATAATAAGCCCATATCGTTAGTATAATATTGACTTGACCGCTTTGTGGACAGCAAACTAAGAATGCCATTAAGCCAACCTTTAAAAAAAAAGTTATTTCTATCTGTTATTTGCATGACTAATGCCTACAAGCCCTAATCATGGAGCAAGACCCCCTTGTGCTAGGCATTGTACAAACAGAACAAAAATATAGTCCCTGCCCCAAAGAGATCACAATCTAATGCACATGCAAACAGAGTGGCCACAGATTCAAGGAAAGCAACAGCACTAGAAGTCAGCCTGAGTGGAGGAAACCTGCACGTGCAGCACACACGCAACTGCAAGATGCTTTCTCAGGATGTGCCATAAAGCCTAGGATTTAGCCCTAAAAGAAGTTAAAGCGATTTTGTTCTCAAATTCTCTGGGCTCTATAGAAACAACCTGTGGTTATTGACTACTTGATTAAAATGCATTTTAATGCACATAAGCTAATGTTCATCCTACTAAAATTTAGAATGCATCAAAATCAGAGCCTTTGCAAACAAAGTGCTACATACCTGTCTTCCATAGAACAAAAAGTGCTGCCAGGAAGATTAGCAGGAGTACAATAGCAATAGTTATTAAACCACCTCTACCTCTTGGAAGACTGCTGGGACCTTAAAGGGGGGAGAAAAAAAAAAGAAAGATAAGCTAAAAATTCATTTCAAATGTTCTGCAAACATCTTCATTAGAGGTCAGTGTAATGAGAAAGCGTGTTAAAAGACAAATATAAAACTTTAAAGTTATTGGGCAAAATTCAATCACTGGTGCCATCTCTACTAGTTCCAATGTAATTACATCTGGGATGACTCTGGCCCAATGATGATATGTTACATTATACTAAAGGTATTTAACAGCTTCCTATCTTTAGAATGTTACCAAAGTTCCAATTTTTTTTACCGTATAAATTGCCATACCAGATCAGAGAACATTGCCACACTGAGTCTAGCTAGTCCAGCCTGCTGTGTTTGACAATGATTTGTTGTTAACTCAGCCATAGGTGGTTGAGGGTCTGTGGCCTGTGACATGCAGGAGGTCAAAGCAGATGATCATATTGGTCCCTTCTGACGTTAAAGTCTATGGCTATGTCTACACTTGCTAAAATTAGTTCGAATGAGTTAGTTCGAACTAACTCATTCGAATTAATTTTAGTTAGTTCGAATTAGCTTAATATGAACTAGCATGGCCACACTGGAATGTTAGTTCGAACTAAGCAAGCACTTGCTTAGTTCGAATTAGTGATCCCCATTCATTTCAATGGCCGGTTTATTCGAACTAAGAAATTAGTTCGAATTAACATGGCCACATGGGTTAATTCGAACTAGTTAGTTCTAATACCCTATTCGAACTACTTAGTTCAAATTAAGGAAGTCCTTAATTCAAACTAACTAAAGCCATGGCTACACTAGGCTTTAGTTAGTTCGAATTAAGCCTCCTTAATTCGAACTAACTTGCCAGTGTAGACATAGCCTATGAGTCTAATGCTTCAGAAGAAGTGGCAAGAATCAACATGCTGGACAACCGTGGAATTAGTTCCTATTTTCAAGAAAGGGAATAAAAATGATCTGGGTAACTACAGGCCTGTTAGTTTGACCTTGGTAGTATGCAAGGTCTTGGAGAAAATTTGAAGGAGAACGCACTTAAGGCTATAGAGGATAATGGTAACTGTGATAAAATACAACATGGCTTTACAAAAGGGAGATCGTGCCAGACCAACTCGATCTCCTTTTTTTGAAAGGATAACAGATTTTTTAGATAAAGGGAATGTGGTGGACCTAATTTACTTAGATTTCAGCAAGGCATTTGATACAGTTCCACATAGGGAGTTATTAGTTAAGTTACAGAAGATGGGGATTCATATGAATATAGGAAGGTGCATAAGGAACTGGTTAAAAGGGAGGCTACAGCGGGTCGTACTGAAGGGTGAACTGTCAAGCTGGAGGGAGGTTACCAGTGGAGTCCCTCAGGGATCGGTCTTGGGATTGATTTTATTTAACCTTTTTATTACTGACGTTGGCACAAAAAGCGGGAATCTGCTAATAAAGTTTGCGGATGACACCAAGTTGGGACGTATTGCCAATACAGAGAAGGATCGGGATACCATGCAGAAAGATCTGGATGACCTTGTAAACTGGAGTATCAGGAGTAGGATGAAATTTAATAATGGGAAGTGCAAGGACATGCATTTAGGGACAAATAAGCATTTTTCCTATAAGTTGGGGATGCATCAGTTGGAACGGACTGAGGAGGAGAAGGATCTGGGAGAACTGGTTGATCGTAGGATGACTGTGAGCCACCAATGTGATGTGGCTGTGAAAAAAGCTAATGTGGTTCTAGGATGTATCAGGAGAGGTATTTCAAGTAGAGACAGGGAGGTGTTAGTGCTGCTCTACAAGGTACTTGTGAGACCCCATCTGGAATATTGTGTGCAGTTCTGGTCCCCCGTGTTTAAAAAGGATGAATCCAAACTGAAACAGGTGCAGAGAAGGGCTACAAGGATGGTCTGTGGATTGGAAAACCTGCCTTATCATAGGAGACTCAAGAAGCATGGCTTGTTTAGCCTAACCAAAAGAAGGACGAGGTGGGATATGATTGCTCTCTATAAATACATCAGAAGGATTAACAACAGGGAGGGAGAGGAATTATTTGAGTACAGCACCAATGTGGACACCAGAACAAATGGTTATAAACTGTCCATCAAGAAATTTAGGCTTGAAATTAGATGCAGGTTTCTAACCATTAGAGGAGTAAACATCTGGAATAGCCTCCCAAGGGGAGTTGTGGGGCAAAAACCATAACTGCTTTCAAAACTGAGCTTGATTAAATTTATGGAGAGGATGGTATCATCAGATAGCCTATTTTGTAAATTGACTGATCTTTGGCTACCTCTGGTGGATATACAAGTGGCCTAAGAGGGGAGAGTACATGGGGTGGGTTCTGAGTTATTACAGAGAATTGTTTCTTGGGTAACTGGCTGTTGAGACTTGCCCACGTGCTCAGGGTTTAGCTGATTTGGGGTCGGGAAGGAATTTTCCCTCAGGGGTGATTGGCCTGGGCTCTGCGGGTTTTTTGCCTTCCTCTGTAGCATCATGATTTAAGGAAGTAAATAATTCAGATATAGGTTGGTGGCCTATTGCTGGAGTGGGTGGGTGAGGTTTTGAGGCCTGCACTGTGCAGGAGGTCAGACTAGAGGATCATACTGGTCCCTTCTGACCTTAGAGTCTATAATTACCTTTCTACAGCAGAAGTTTCTTCCTAACTCCTGCCAGTTAGTGATTGGCTTATGCCCCTAAAGCAGGAGTGGTTAGGTTCTATATGTTAAAACAAAAAATAGATTGCTGTAGATCACCTTGACCTTGACTGATAGGCTCATTTTTGACTTATGAAGGACCGATCACAAAACGTCTTCCGCTCGTCTCTCGTTCTGACCATCCTTCGCCACGCTTGTCCAAATCTGCTTGTCAGGAAATCATCCCACCTCTTTGGAGGCCAGCTGGGTGGTCACTTCAGTTCTTGTGGATACCACTCGGATACAGCTGCAGTCCATTGATTGTCACTGAGTCGGGCTACATGTCCTGCCCACCGCATGTTGCTGAGCCTGCTTTCAACCACAACATCTCACACTCCTGACTGCTGCCTAATCATTTCGTTGGGGATGCAATCATAGAGCGAAATGCCCAAAATTGTTCCTTCCATCGCCCTCTGCGTAACAGACAGTTGTTGTTCTTGAGTCTTCGTCAGCAACCATGTCTCACTGCCTTATAACATCACTACAAGCACAGTCGAGTTGAAAAAAGATTCGCCCGAGTTGTTTTATTGATCTTTTCTTGAAGGATGTCCCTAATACTGTTGAATGCGCACCATCCAGCTTTTCTTCTTTGCGACAGTTTGCCTTTCAGATCGTGACGCATGTTGACTTCCTGGCCCAAATAAACATATTTGTCAACTTCTTCTATCAGCCCCCTCAAAGTTATTTGGGTTCTTGGTAGGACATCTGATCGCATGTATTTCATTTTCAATGGTTCATTTTCAGTCCAATTTGACTACTTTTTGCATCCAGTTCTTTAAGCATTCTCTGAAGCTGGGTGGTATTTTCAGCAATTAGCACTATGTTATCTGCAAACCTGAGATACTTTAGCATTGATGTTAATCCCCACCTTTCAAGTCCGCTCATCAAAAAACCACTTTGAGACAGGCTGTGAATAATTTTGGTGAAATGGTGTCTCCTTGTTTCATGCCCTTCTTGATGGGGATTCGGAGAGAAGTATCAAATAGCGATATATCCGTGCTGCAGCCAGAGTTCGCCTCCTTTAGTAATTTAATGTATTTCATGCTAATGCCCTGTTCTGCGAGAGCTTTAAGAACGTCGATCTCCACGCTGTCAAATGCTTTCTCGTAGCTGACGAAGGCAATACACAAAGGGAATTTATATTCCCTCAAACATTCCAGTAGTCGGTTTAGAGTGAAGATGTGGTCAATCGTGCTGCAATTCCTTCAAAAACCGGCCTCCTGTCTCGTTTGCTGTTCATCCAGACTTCATGACAGTCGATTCATTATTATTTTGGTGAACAGCTTGTAAACATGTGAAAGCAGGCAGATCGGGCAATAGTTCTTTAGATCTTCACGATCACCTTTCTTATGCAGCAAGATGGTATTAGACTCTTTCCAACTAGATGGCATTTTCTGAGTTTCCAGATAGCGGCTGAACCTTTGAGCGAGAGTTTTCCAGAGTTCCTGGCCTCCTGCTTTAAGCACTTCTGTTGTCAGATTGTCCGTGCCTGGAGCCTTCCCCTCTTTCATTTGATTAACTGCATGACGGACTTCACTGATGAGAACTGAGGGCTCGTGTTTGTTGAAGTGATGGCATTGGGACGTCTGTATGGGACGTGAACAGCTGGGTGTAGAAATCCCTAGAAACTGCTTCCATCCCTGTTCGGTCAGTTACTGATTCTCCATCCCCGTTCTTCAAAGCCGATATTGATGACCTGTACAACACCAGTTCCTGTTTACATTTTTTGAGACTCTTGCAATCTTCAGCAGCTTTTAGGAGCTTATCGGTTTGAAATTTTTAAAAAAGTCTTCCTTCAACTTTGTATGAGCTTGCAGAGAAGGGAGTACTCAAGCCTATCACTGCAATTTCTTTTCATATTCCTCCTTTTCTCTAGCAAAGTTTTGTTTCCTCCAAGATTCTTCCACTAGCTCTTTCTGATCTTTCATATTCAGGTGATTTCACGCACGGTCTCAATCTCTCCATGAAGTTCTCTTAAATCGTCATCACAGTCCTCCAGGAGGCTCCAGTCTTCCCTGGAAATATTTTCCTTCAAGGTTGCCTCATCGAAAACTACCGGTTGGTGCCTTCTGTTCGCCAAACACAGCACCTTCTTCTCCACCTTCACAATGAAAGTGAGTCTTGCTCTCAGTAAGCAACGGTCACTGCCAGTGTTGAATGATGGCACTACTGAAATGTCCTGCATGATGCATCATCTGTCTACCAGAAAGTAATCGATTTTGTTCTTTGTCCTTGCGTTTGTTGCGATTCAGATCCATCTCCTGTTGGCCTTCTTATGGAACCAGGTGTTACCGATGAACATTTTCTTCATCTCTGCCAACGTAGCCAGTTCTTCTCGCACATTCCATTTTCCGATACCGTACCTTCCTATGAACTTTTCACCATCTTTCCCTCTTCCAACCTTGGCGTTAAAGTCCCCCATCACAATAATGTATGTGGTGCTCTGAGCAAGGGCTTCCTCTAGTTCTTGATATAATCCTTTCACATCATCATCTTTGCTTGCGATTGTGGGAGCATAGATCTGGATAATTTTGAGGGTACTGTTTGGATTCAGTTGGAGATAAAGCACCCCAATACGTGATGACTTCACATGGCAAGAGATGATATTTGAATACCATTCCTTGCTGATAACGAACCTGACTCCTCCAATCGTCCTTGCGCCTTCTCCTTTTCCCAGAAGGGCAGCGCTTCCATCCTTGCAGCTGACCTCCATATCCTTCTTTCGTCATGTTTCACAGATACTCAGCACGTCACAGGCTGTTTTTGCCTTTTCCTCCAGGAGGTGGTTTATCAATTCCTCCCTCGTCAGCGTTCTACAGTTAAAATTGCACACAGAGAGTTGTCTGATTTGCTTTTGGTGGCCTAGTACCTGAAATTCTTTGCAGCCTCTCAATCAAATGCCACACTGCCGCCAGAGTGGGGAAATTGAGGGACATGCAGGGAACTGAGGCCTGTTTTTCCGTGTTGTTTTATCCATTGTGTTCAACCACCTGCTGGCTGGGCTGTCAGTGGCACGTTTACCTCTTCAACTTAGCAAGCTTACAGCTTCAGAAAGAGACATTACACGCCACTCCGCAGAAGAAGCAAGCCCCCTCCCTGGGCTGACAGTCCGACACCTTGATAGTATGGTTAGACCTGCCAGAAAGTACACTCCGCTACCATCGCTGTCACACAGCCAGGGTCACCACTGTGCGGTGTTGAAGCATGATTTTGCAGCAGAGCTGTAGATATTCTTTTTATTTATATAAATGTCTAGTCCTGGCCTCAGGCTCGGTCTACACCCAAGAAACCTAGTTAAGCTAAGTCCTGAGCCACTAGGCCAAAGAAGAATCCTCTCGAGGGGATGGATTTACTACAGCAACAGAAACCCCCCATTCCATCACTGCAGTGTCTGCACTACAGCAGAACAGCTGCAGCATTTTACCCGTGCCTCTCTAGCACTGATAGCTTAGACATACCCAGTGTGACAGTGAGTTTCACAAGTTAATTAAAACAGACTTCGGTGAGGTGGTGATGAGAGGAAACATTTCCATACCTACTCTTCTAAATCACCAGTTCAAAGCCAGATCATGCCAGTAGCAATCGAAATTAGCAGCATTTGATGGCTGCTGGCCAGGTTATGTGCAATGATTTCATAGATTCAGTCCAGTTGTTATAAGATTGGTGTCCACAACACCCACCCTCCCGCATTACTGGAAGGTTCAGAAGAGAGGCCAACATTTGCTCAGTCCACAGAGACTCTGCTCCTTCTTCCCCCTTAGTAGTCCATTCCAAGTAACAGCTGACAGTTCACATCACTATCCCCACATTATATGTTCTGTAGACTGGGCTTTAAACTAATCAATCTAGCACCTTTCATCAGCTCTAAGTTAAGTTTTAAGACCGTACAGATTCTGCTATAGTGACTTAAGCATAGAGCGTAAAAGGGAACAAAATGCAAGATTTCCTGAGACATCAAGAACGCTGCAGTCTGAACCAACATCTCATTTCCCAGTTTGGTCCCCGATTCCCCTCTCACTGCTACATACACCTTTGTACCCATATACTTACTCATTTGGAAGCATTCACTCAGAGCAACTGAGTTGCTGATTTTTGTTTTGGAGACTTTTATGGTGCACACAACTCGTTCCAACGGATCTGCATTTTTTTTTATTTGGATAACAGAACCACTAGCTTCAATATCTTCTCCTGTGCGAGCATAATTCCAACTGTATGTCAACTCTTTCGAGAAATCCGACTTACACGATATATTAATCTTATCATTAGTGGCAGTGCAATTTAGCACTGGTGATGAAGGACGATCTGGGAGGGGAAAAAAAAAAGCTACATTAGTTTTACATTTCAAGAGGGCTATTTCTAACTACTATGAGTGTAAAATTTAAAACATATTACAGATACATAGGGGATATCTGGTTCAGCCATCAAGCAACAACAGTATTTACAGTTCTATATCACACACAACAACTTAAAAGTTTTGACTATATTGGGGGCCCATATGTTTTAATAGGGTACAAGCTTTTAAAGTAGCAGGTTCAAGTGCAGATATCATTATTTTTTACTCCACAAAAGGACAACCCTACAAGTATTTCCAACCTGTGAAAAGTGCAGTCCACTGTACTGTTCAGAACACCCAATGATTTACATAGGAATTATTTTGCAAGGAGGCCTTGACAGATCAAGCCTCAACACTTCAAAGCTTAAACTGAGACTCTACTTCTCTGCCCTATGATGCTGCTTTCCCCTATGAAAAGGTATGAATGTATTCTATAGTAATGGCATCCAGGATAGGGCCAAGACATCTAACAGTAACAAGTACTATTATTATAAATTGTTATCTTGACTGGCCTCAGTTCTGTAAATTAGTCCTTGCCAGCACACACTTAGGGTATGTGTACACGAGCAATTTAGGTCAACTTAAGGACCCTTAAGTCGACCTAAATTACTCCATGTCTACACCTGATTTTCATTAAGTTGAGTTAAGAAATTCCTTACGTCAACTTAATGAAAGCTTAAGTCAACCTAATAAGAACCACCCATTAGGTCAACTTAAGCCTTAAGTCGACTCCTTAAATTGACTTAAGGATGGTGTGGATGGGGAGTAACAACTTTAAGTCGACTTTATTAAGTCAATTTAAGGGAAGTTAGGTCGACAACTTTAAGTTGACTTAATCCACTTTGTTAAGTCGACTTAATAAGGTTGACTTTAAGTCGACTTAAAGCTGACCTTATTAAATCGACTTAAAGTCGACCTAACTTTTTCTAGTGTAGACATAGCCTTACATCTGCACAGCGTATACTGAAGTCAAGGGGCTTTGCAAAGCTACAGAGTACTGGCACTGGCAGGATCAGTGCCTCCAGGTCCAAAGTGCACCAAGTGTTTTACTAACAAATAAGCAGAAAATGCCCCAGCCGACTCTGCAGCTTTGGGGTGATAACTGTCAAATGCTTTTAAAAACCAAATAAACCCTGGAGTAGCATCACTATCCCCAGCTCTGAACCAAAAATTGGTAAACTGCAAAATCAATTTAAAAGTAAAACAAAATGATTTTTTAAATAAATAAATAAATAAATAAAAAGACCAGCGATGTGTAAAAGTAGTGAATATTTGCCATTACATTTCTTCATGGCCCAGGAGCCAGCAATTTGAAACAGATTATTTTTTTGCAACAAAAATTGTGACAGCAATGGATGGGAAAACTAGAAATGTAAAGTTTATGGGTCATATTCAGAGGTGGTACAAGTTACAAACCAGGGCATGGCTGCAATGGGAGCTAAGGGTGCAATTTATATACTTGTGGGAGAAGTGGTTATGTTATATATACACCTCCTGGTGGCACCCTCCTTTTAATTGTTTTTCCTGCTCATACGAAATGAGCATGCTTAGTAATAAAAGAAGTCACTTCCCTCCCCCCTCATTAGCAGGTACAGGTCACATGTAGCCTCTGAATTTGTCCCACTGAATCTGCTCTGGGCAGGAAGCATCCTCATGTCATACGTTTACACAAAAGAGATCCTCTCTCTTGGACTCAGAAGCAATGTGGATGTATAGGGCATGAGAGCTGCTCTTCGGCTGATGCTCTGTCTTACTTGACTGTATCCCAGAAAATATCGTCCACGCCTTACCAAACAACAGGCTTAGTTTTTGTTCAGAAAATGCCGTACACCTTGATGCTTAGATTAGTTGGCTGAACTAACAGACTTGAATCTAAATATCAAACAAAATGTGAGTAGTTTGTTTTCTTTAAAGGGAATTTAGTTCCTTAGACCCATTGCTATATAGCCCATCACAGCACAAGGACAGGAATCTTCTGAGGATAATGGATTGTCTCTCTCAGTTTTTCTATGGGGTTTGAATCTTTTAAAATGTTTGTTAGATAGTTTTTCTGATTTTTTTTTAATTGATTTTTTTTCCTTTTCAGACTTCCTGTTGTCATATTACAAGACAACGGGTGATTAGCTTTGGAACAGATTACTAAGGGTATGTCTTCACTGCTGTGGTGGCAACAGGATGCCACCGCATTGATGTAGCGGATCTGTGTAGACTCGCTCAATCCATCAGAGTGTGCGCTCCGGTCGACTAAATTAATCCACCTCCAACGCAGCTCCGTGAAGATGCTGTACTACATGAATTACGTAAACACATCAGTGGGAGATATGCAAGCTACATTATGTGGATCTTCATCCTTTATAGAGATTTATAAACATTAATGCTCAAAATAACTCTCTGAAGTAGATGTTAAACACCATTTTAAACAGAGGAGAACTAAAATCCAGAGAGATTAAGGATTAAATTTCCAAAAGTGTCCTTGAATTTGTTTGACTCCATTTACCAGTGCCCATTTCAAGATTCCTTGGGCCTGATTTTCAGCAATGCTGGGTGCTTACAGCTCTCAATGAAAGCAATGGGACCTGTGGTTCTTCAGGACCTCTAAAAGTTAAAACCAAAGAATCTAGAAATGGACACCCAAAAATTAAGGCACATAAAGTGAGAGTCTCTTTTTGAGACTTGGGCCTCAAGTGACAAATGTTTATCTAACCATCTGTTCTCAAAAACCTCCACTGATGGGGATTTCACAGGCTCCCTTAGAAACTTATTCCAGATTGTAACTATCCTTATGGTTAGAAAACTTTTCCCAATATCAAACCTAAATCTCCATTGCTGCAGATTAAGCCCATTACTTCTTGTCCCTACCTTAAACAGATACGGAAAACAATTTAACACCATCCTCTTTATAACAGTCCTTAACATATTTGAAGACTTATCAGGGCTCCCCCAAGTCTCCTTTTCTCAAAACTAAGTATGCCTGTTTATTCTTTATTTTAACCTTTTATCATAGGTCAGCTTTTATAAACCTTTGATCATATTTGTTGCTATCCTGTGGACTCCCATTTTGCCCACCTCTTTCCACAAGTGTGGTGCCCAGAAATGTACATGGTACTGTAGGTGGGGCCTCACCAATGCTGGGTAGAGAGGCACAATTACTTCCCTTGTCTTACATATAACGCTTCTTTTAGTCCACTCCAGAAAGATATTAGCCTTTTTCACAATAGTTGTTAAGTCAATTTGTGATCCCCAGACCCTTTTCAGCAACCTTATCACCTACTCAGTTATTCCCCAATTTGATTTTTCCTTCCCAAGTGAAATACTTTACACTCATCTTTATTGAATTTCATCTTGTTGAACTAAGATCAATTCTCCAACTTGTCAAAGCCATTTTGAATTTCCAAGCAGTCCTCCAAGGTGTTTGCAATCCCTTTCACCTTGGGGTCACCTTCAGATTTTATAAGCACTCTCCACTACATATCAAAGAGAGTACCAAAGCCAGGGGTCCCACAGGGATCAGTACACTAGATAGACCTTTCCAGCTGGACAGTGAACCACCAATAACTACATTTAGACCACATTTCCCTAGTTTACTTATGAGAATATCACATGGGACAGTATCAAAAGTCTTACTAAAATCAAAATATATCACGTTTACTATTCACCCCCAATCCAGTAGGTCAGTAACCACGTCAAAGAAGAAGTTAGTTGGTTTGACATTATCTGGTCTTGACAAGTCCATGCTGGCTATTCTTTACAAGTGTATTATCCTCTAGATGCTTACAAATTAAGACCATAAAAATGGTTATACTGGGTCAGACCAATGGTCCATCTAGCCCAGTATCCTGTCTCCTCACAATGGAGAGTGTTAAATACTTCAGAGGGAAAGTATGGAACAGGGCAATTACTGAGTGATCAGTTCCCCATTGTCCAGTCCCAGCTTCTGGAAGTTGGAGCTTTAGGAACACTCATGCATGGGATTGCATTCCTGACCATCTTGGCTAATAGCCACTATTGGATCTAGCCTCCAGCACCATATCTAGTTCTTTTTTTAAAACATGGTTATACTTTTGGCCTTCACAACTTCCCATAGCAACACGTTCCACAGGTTTATTATGCACTGTGTAAAGAAGTATTTCCCTATGTTTGTTTTAAACGTGCTGCCTATTAATTTCATAGGGTACATCCACACTGGAGCCTTAGGTCAACTTAAAGAAGGTTAAGTCAACCTACAGACTCCTGCGTCCACACTGGGCTTTTATTAAAGTCGACTTAAGCACTTCCTTAAGTCAACTTAATAACACCACCTCTTAAGGTCGGCCTAAGACTTAAGTCGACCTTATTAAGTTGCCTTAAGCCAGTGTAGATGGGTGGTACACCTTAAGTCAACCTAATTGGCCTCCAGGCCCTCTCGCAGAGTTCCTGGCCATTCCTCTGTCGACCTAGCACCTGCCAGTGCGGACGCAGGGCTGTGGACTCTCTGTCAACTTAACAAGGTCGACTTAAAATTGATCTTGGTTAAGTTGACTTAACAGAGCCTCCAGTGTAGATGTATCAATAGGGAGGCCCCGGCACATGTATTATATGAAGGAGTCAATAACACTGCCCTATTCATTTTTTCCACACCATTCAAGATTTTTAGAGACCTCCATCATATCCTCCCTCCCATAGTTGTCTCTTTTTGAGCTGACCAGTTCCAGTTTTTTCCACCTCTTCTCAGATGGAAGCTGTTTCCATATCCCTAAACATTTTTATTGCCCTTCTCTACATGCTTTTTTATAATGAGGCAAACAGAACTACACACAGTATTCAAGGTGTGGATGGATTTACATAGTGGCATAATGACATTTTCTGTTGCATTATCTTTTCCTTTCCCAATGGCTCTTAACATTCTGTTAGCTTTCTCGATTACTGCTGTACATTGAGCAGATGTTTTCAGGGAACTATTCATGATGACTAAGATCTTTTTCTTGCATTATAGCAGCTGATTTAGACTATCATGATACATGTAGTTGAGATTCTTTCTTCCCATGTGAATTATTTTGCATTATTAACAATATTGATCTGCCATTTTGTCACCCAGTCTACTGAAATCCCTTTATAACTCTTCACAGTCAACATTAGACTTGACTATCTTGAGTAATTTTGTATCATATGCAAAATTTGCCACTTATCTGTTCACCCCTTTTCCAGATCATTTATGAATATGTTGAACCACATGGGTCCCATTACAAATCCTTGGGGAACTATGCTGTTTACCTCCCCATTGTGAAAGTTGATCATTTAGTCTTACCCTTTGTTTGCTATCTTTTAACCAGTTACTTATCCATAAGAGGACCTTCCCTCTTACCTCAACACAGCTTAGTGTCTGTAACTTTCCCATCTTCAAAGCATCTGACGAAGTGGAATTTTCTCCCACAAAAGCTCATGCGATAAATAAATCTGTTAGTCTTTAAAAGTGCCACAGGACTCTGTTGTCTTTCTACAATAGACTAATACGGCTACCCCTTTGGAATTTAAGAACCCTTAATAAGGGACGTTCTCAAAAAGGCTTTCTGAAAGTCCAAGTATACTATATATTGACTAGGTCACTCTTGTCCATTTTCTTGTTGACCCCTTCAGAGAATTCCAATAGCCTGGCAAGTTATCTCCCTTTACAAAAGCCATGTTGAGTCTTTCCCAGCATATTTTGTTCATCTATGTGTCTGATCATTTTTTCTTTACTATAGTTTCAATCAGTTTGCCTGGTACTAAAATTAGGCTTATTGGCTTGTAACTGCCAAGATTACCGCTAGAGCCTATTTAAAAAATAGTTATTACCCTCTAGTCATCTGGTAGAGAGGCTCAGGCTATGTACACACTACAAACTTGTCCCGCAATAAAAGCTATTGCGGGACAAGGAAAGCACTATATTTATATTAATAGCGCTTTGGTGTGTACACACCTGCTATTTAAATCACAAAGGAGTGTTCACCGTGTGAATGCTCCTTTGCGATACAAAAGCAGTGCATGGTGGGCACCTGTCCCTCCATGCACTGCCCACATCCAGCCCCCTAGCTCAGCCCCGAGGCTTTGGGTGGCGGCAGGGGCTCCCGCCGTCACCCAAAGCCCCGGGGCTGAGCTAGGGGGCTGCAGGGCTTCGGGTGGAGGCGG